>JAFIRS010002349.1:0-225216 GCA_018342105.1 Gonioctena quinquepunctata | reverse complement strand
ATTATTTAAACAATAGAAATATAAGAAAACGATTATAAACAATTAAAAATTGTTATTAAGGAATTTTTTTTTTCAAAAATTATAATATTTGTAATAAGATGTGGAAAAAAAAATTCAAAAATATTGAAATAATCAATTTGTTTATAAACAATTTATCAACAAATGGCGGTTTTTTTTCTTAGCAAATTAATTTATATCTTGTATCAATAAAGAAACGATAATATGATGATTAAGAAAAAAAAAATTTTTTTTAACAACATTACTTGGATTTTTTAGTTTTTGTTCAAGTACAAAAATTATTATATACAAAGTATGAATATTTTTTTAACTTTTATGGCGTGATCTTGTTGAGTATGTATATAAGAAAGGCTCTACGGAGCGAAAAATTTTTACGACAATTATTTAATCATTTTTTTTTATTTACAATTAAGACAGAAGTTTGAGAAAATTTTGTTAGTTAACAATCGATTAACTTGTTGAAAAATTAACTTTAAGTAAAATTTTCAACGGGAATAAATTATTTATAGTGTTTCGAATACACAATGATTTTTTAAAATAAAAAAATAAAAATTTGATACCTTAAATAAATTAATTAATGTGTCGTACTCGCTTTTGACGCCGCGCGCGCAACCTAAAAAAGTCGCTCGGAGACCCATTTTCAGCGTTAAATTAAAATTATAAATAATGGAGATAGAGTTCCGGAGTTTTTTATTAGAAATTTTCTCCTCTTTCAGAATCTTTTCTTGAAATTTCTTAAATATCAATCGTTTATGAAATATTGGCAAAAAACGAAATGCTATTTTTTTTTCATCTTCAATTGTTTATAACTTTTGAAATTTTTTATGTGCTAATACACGCTTCTGGCACATTTTTCTAGGCGTTATGCCGGATCCAATGAGCTATCACACATAATTTTAAGAGTAGTATCTCTATTATTTTAGACCATTTTCAACTTGTCGAGTAGACTAAGGGTGTAATCTAACCTCTTGCACACCCGAGAATGACGAGTGTATAATGCCAAAAAAAAATTGAAAACATGTTTTGTTCTTTGTAAAATTCGACAAAATTCTGGGTAGGGCCGCCTGCCTAATTTCAGGTGACCTCAGAGAAAAATTGTGGCAATTGCCGAATGCAATAAACATTTAAACATTTAACTCGACATTTAAATGAGGTAGAGTGTTGAACTGTGTGGCAAATTAGCGTTCCTACTTTCTGAGGAAAGATACATTACAATTACTCGACAGAGGGCGCGCGGGGCACCTCAACTCTTCAAATTTCGAAAGGCATAGAGGTCGAGTTGCACATCGTTGAACAGGTAGTTACATTTTTTGTTTAACTATGATTGTTCTACGGAATCACAATTGCCCCCTGTTAACTTTAAAAAAAATTATGATTGCTCGATAGATGGCCCGGGGGCACATCAACTTGAAAATTTCAAATAGCATAGGAGATCAAGTGGAACATCGTTGAAAACATTATTCGATTCTGTTTTCAACCATCTAATTTTATTTGAATTCTGTCAATCCTTTGTTTCAATATGCATTTTGAATTTTGTTATATTCGACATTTCAAATGCGTATTGTGAAAAAACGTATTGACTGAATTAAAAAAAACCTGGATGGTTGAAAAGAGAACTGAGTTATCTTTTCAACGATGTGCCTTTTGATTCCCCATGCTGATTGACATTTTGAAGTTGATGTGCCCCTCCGCGCCATCTATCAAGCAATCACAATGTCTTTCATTTCGACAAGTAGTATCGGTGATATCATTCAAAATGGATTTTGTCTCATTGTTCTACGTCAAACCGTTCAGAAGTTAACAGGGGTGGGGGACTATAAAAAGACGCACTGCATATTAGGGTGATCCTTATTTTGGATATTTTTGAGTTTGAATGCTTCCAGGGGTTCATTCATAGGGCTAAAAATAAACAAATAAAAAATAGCCTCCATGTTTCAAGTCTCTATCTCAATATTAACTCCTCTTTGCAATATGAATTTTCTATCAATTTTTTTTTCATTAAGACATTATTTTTTTAAGTCGGTCAAAATAATTGTTCAAAAAATTTGAAAGTTGCCAGACTTCAACCTTATTATTATTTTAATAAGGTCGAACTTTGCCAAGTTTGCAAAGTTGAGGTATCTTTTATAAAAAATATAAAACAGTTATTTTACCGAAATTGGAATGGCCATATCATCATCATTATCGAACAGCCTAGAAAGTCATATAATACTGAGCCCTGAATCTGCCTACTCCTCAGATGCAGTCACTTAGGTAGGGTTTAAGATGATTTATGATACCGTGTACTCGATCTCGGTACTAGTTCTCTCTAGGGTCTAAATCTGCCTTCTCCTTCGAGAGGATCCGAGGGTAGTGGTGCGTAAAGTCAATGAAGTAGAGCTGTGGGCGGGGTTTTGTTTGGAGCTGATGACGTCACAACGGACTTTCAAATCAAACAATCGCGAATTCCAAGAAGTTCGAGAAAATTTACGAAACCACAGTCTAGTGAATTCTAAATTTGTTTGTTCATTATATAACTAGCCGCACGTCGCGTGAACTCAATCATTCAAATTTATTTAGTTGCAGTGCAGTATTTAACTGTGAATTGGGATTCATTTATTTATTGTCAGAGCTGATTATTGTGTTGTTTTTGTGAAGTGTGAATAAAGGGACAATAATAAGTTAGGTATTTTCACTAGTCACGGACCCCAGATTCGTTGCAGTTAGTGTCACGAATGGACTAATTAAGTGGCTGATTTGAGGAAGAGTTCATGGTGAATACAAAAAATACATAATACGACGATATGGAGGCTGTAATGAAGATAATCAAGCAGCCGGACTAGTGAGACCCGACGGTAAAAAAAAACAGATTGGGGGAATAGAAAAACAAGAAGAAAAGGAACGTCGACAGAAGGAGGGGCAACGAGGAATCAATATCGAGAATAGCTGGGCCGGGCATAATTGGAAACAGGAGTGAAAAGTTGGAAGAAAGCCTGCGGGAGTTTGGAGCGGTCGTGCAGAGAATGATTCAGCTTGCCTACCTATAGGCCTCAGAGAGATACTGAAATACAAAAGATCCTGGGATTAACACACTTTGAGGAATCTACTTGAGCTTTGGTTGGCTCTTTGGGAGTGGAAGCAGCTTCAAACACTTCAGGGCTAAAAGTATGAGCGGTTCCGATCGAAGAATCACTTCTGGAAGAGGAACAAAGCGACAGTATGGAACAATCAATCAAGAAAAAACAGTTTCAGATGTGGTAGGAGCGGACATTTCCAGAGATGACAGAGTGAGGATGCCATCAGGTTCGTCACCACATAGGAGGACACTCCCACGTTCCTACTCACCGAATGATCTTGTGAGTTTTTGGGCCGATACCAAGGAACTGGATTAGCCAATACATCAAAGAGCATGCTGGCTGGTAAAACGAAACTGTTGAGTGATTGTAGTCGATACGAACTCCTGTCGATGAAAAATACATTACTTTTTGTTTAGTTTGCCCTATATATTACCTCAGCTTTTGATATAACTTTCATCAAATATTCTGTAATACATGTATAAATAAAATATTGGACGGAAATACACAGAAATGCACGTTTATAAATTAAATAAGTGAGTTTAACAATCAAAACAATTATTCTATTGTCAGATTATCGTCAAAAAATTCTTGTAAAATATAATACGGTCTTGTACTCAGTAGTCTTTTTATATTTTTCCTAAAACTCTCTATTTCTACATTAGAATCTTTGACTTCGATTGGCAAATGATTATACATCTTAAATCCGTTATAAATAAATGAATCTTTGATTAGAGAGGACGAAGGTAGGGGTAATTTCAAATTATTTCTAGAGCTTTGTCGTGTGGAATAATGAGAAGAAATGATTTCAAATTTCAGAATATGTTTCCTTACAAGACAAACGGTTTCCAAGATGAAAAGAGCAACGACAGTCAGCATCTTCTTATCTATGAAATGTTGCCTGCATGAATCAAGTGGTCCAATTTTACAAATATTTCTAATTGTTTTTTTTGTATTTTGAGGACCGAGTCAAGTAAATTTACGCTCCAACCCGAATTTCCAGTTAACGTTAGAAATAGAGAAAGAAGAAAGCAAACTGCCGTTTCTGAAACTCCAGATCATGAGTGATAACAATCGGAAATTACTCAGCAATTGGTTCATGAAACCTACCAATTTGGGGCGAATTTTGAATCACTAATCAGAACACTCTTTGAGCTTGAAGGTCGAAACAGCCTCTATCCCAAGCACTCACTCTCAGTGACAATTATTTCCATTCGGAAAATTTAGTAAGAGCGAAGAACTCATTGAGACACATTTCCCACAGAATTCATCAACAGTACCATTATTAGACGTCGAAGAACGTATAGTCAAGAAATGTTTCCCCAAGAAATGTGTTAAAATTTTGAATTTCCATATCTGGATGGACTCTCATGTAAAATATTTTTTAACTGATTCTCATAAGTTTGCGTTGTATAATTTGGAAACTGCAGAAAAATTAATCCCACAGTTATAATATAGGATACCAGCTGAATCAGATTCATGTTTAATATATAGTTTTTTCTGTCAATGTAAGAAATGTTACATAGTGCAAACTAGAAACCAGAATATATCAACAAAAATATGACTGGTAAAAAAAGTTAATTAAAAAAATTTGAAAACCCGACTGCGTAAAAAGTGTACTTTAAAAAAGATGGAAACAAGATGATCAGAAAATATTGTCAGAAAATTATGTTTTAAGAGATTAACTATTAAACTTATTACTGTAAACAATTCCTCGCAGTCGAAGGCATCTTCTTTAATTTGACAATGAAGATACATTATTGCCTCCGACTGCGTGAGATTGTTCACAGTATTAAGTTTGATAGTTACCCTCTCAAGACATAATTTTCTGACAATATTTTCTGGTCATGTTGTTTCCATCTTTTTTAAAGTACACTTTTTACGCAGTAGGGTTTTTTGATTTTTCAAATAAACTTTTTTTATTTTACACTTTTCAGTTGGTATTATGAGACTGTAATAATCTGAAGTCATTTTTTAAATTTTCTTTCTTTATTTTACACTTTTTAGTTAGGATTATAGGACGGTAAATTTTTTGTGGGTGATTGGCTATTATAATCAAGACGAATTTGATCTCTAACGTGTTGCAATCGTTTCTGTCGCGATGCCGGAGACTGAGTTTCGTGACGTGATCTTTTAGTTAGTGACTTTCTTGTCGGGATCTTTTGGTTTCACGACAAACATTTGCACATGGCCGACGACGTTTTCGAGCTCGTAACATTGTGAGTTATATAAAAAAATGGACCTTGAAAAATACGTGTTCTGGATAAAAAAAGGTATCTTACTCGGAAAGGGAAAAGAGCGCCGCGTTCTTTCGGATTCGTGTTCAGGTGGCAAAAATACGTTAGAAAACGCACACGGTTATTTTCAACTTCCACATATTTGAGACGGCTTTTTCAGCAACACACTGAATAAAACCTTTAATTCACATAATTTTAATTATCATAATAAATTATTTGATTGGATGAATGTTAACTCTTCTATCGGACATTTTTACATTTGATTGATTGACCTTCTTGTATCGCATTCATAAAGTCTTATTCTTACTGTTTAGAGTGCTTGTTTCATGAATAATTTTGAAATAATCCTTTTTAATTACAACAGTTCATTGATACCTACATGCCATAAAGTTGAGCATTTTTTAACAAAAAAAAATATTTCCGACTTTTCCGCGGAAACATTTTGGTTGCTCAACGAAGTTAGCGTATTCTGAAGCATCTATGAAAATTTCGTGGAAATCGGTGACATTTCACTTTGCTGCAGGTTTTCCATAATTTCCATTTAGTTGAGACGGCTTGATTTCTTTATATTTTCGACAACACACTGTATATAACCTTTAATTATCATAATTTGAATTATCACCATTAATTATTTGTTTATTAACTCTTCATGTCTATCGGCCATTTTTCACATTTGGCAACATTGCATTCTCAACATTATTCATGAGTGACAATTGACATTATTGACAATCATCCCAAATCTCATTTACTGTTCACTAATACGCAAGTGAAATGACTTTCAAATAGGAAAATTACGTTTTTATCCAAACTTTCTGCGGGATATTTAGAACATATGTTCTAGAATATGATTAATATCGTTTAGCTCTTACTGTTCAGAGTGATTGTTTCGTGAATAATTGTGAAATAATCCTTTTCAACCGACGAGAGAGCAGGAGATTCTCTAGTCGACGCGTATATTAATTTTTTATGTATGTCACGCATAACTTTCCACAGAGTCGTTCGATTTCGATGAATTTTTTTCAATTAGATAGGGTATGATTACTCTCGTTTCGGACGTCCATCGTCTGAATGGATTCAGAAGGTTTTCACGACGTTTCGAATGCTTGTATCTGCAATCGTCTTCAGGTGAATACTGACAAGTTTAGGTGCTACTTACTAATTTATATGACTGCCGGTGCAATGATGCGTGTAATCCCGCCATGTGCAGTGGTGCGTGTAATTTCGCGCGGTGTGGTGGTGCGTGAAGTTTCGCACCTCTGCAGCCCGCCAGAAAGAGCAGCAGTGGTTTCCATACGTTCTTGATCTCAACGCTTGGTTGACTAAAGGCGTTATTGGCTTCGATGTAGACGGCCTCTTTGAACTTTCGTTTGAACCAATGCTCCTCTCTATGTAGAACACTTGCGTCGTCCCATAGAACTCGATGGTGCTCAGTCCAGGCGTGGTCAGCGATTTTTCCACGTTTCTCCACGTTGAGTCCATTTCTTGTGCTCATCCAATCTTACCGATAACGGCCTCTTTGTCTCTCCAATGTAGGAATCTCCGCATTCACATGGAACTTCATAAATGCAATTCTTACTGATTTCATTTTTGTTGTCAGGTTTGGTCTTGGTCAGGAAACTCCGTAAAGTACTGCCGAATTGAAAGCAGCTCTTGATGTTGAACTTGTTTCCAATCCTTCTGATCTTTTCGGAGACACCTCTGATGTACGGAAGGCAGATCACTGTGCTTTGTTGTTGCTCTTCAGATGTCTTCGTTCTCTGGAGTTGTTTCAATACTTCTCCTATGAGTTTCTTGGGATATCCATTTCGGTGAAGGGTCCTCTCTGATGTGGTCTAATTCGGCATCTAGTATTCACCTGAAGACGATTGCAGATACAAGCATTCGAAACGTCGTGAAAACCTTCTGAATCCATTCAGACGATGGATGTCCGAAACGAGAGTAATCAAGTTACCACATCGTCTACAACCTTCAAACAATAGATAGGGTATATTGGTCTCACTTTAATTTGATGAAGAATGTCACCCTTAAGGGTAAAAAAATAGGGGGTATTTATCGTTCATCCAATGAATTTTTACCCGTTAACTGATTCAACCACTCATAACTTTGTACTGGGTTATCCGATTTAGATTATTCTTTTTTTATTGGACAGGGTATACTTTAGAGTTGGTCATTTCCAGATCTGCAAAGGAATAATTCACCCCTGAGGGTAGAAAAATAGAAGATTAGTAGTTTTTCATCTGTGAAACGATTCTGTTGGAACTTGGCACACATATAGGCAGTTCTGATGACACTACTACATAATGGATACCTGTAGTCAATTGAGTAGATAGTTATTAGTTGATTTTAGCTACAAAAAAGTTAAAAATAAAAACTTTTTAACAAAAAATCAAACCGACGAAAAAATCAACTGAAAAGCAAAAAATAAGATGAACCTTCTTAGTCTCAATGATAACTGAGCTCCTAAACTAATTTTGAGTCGGCGCCAAACAAACATTCAACGAACAACATTATACTACTTTGAAGAAGTAACGCATCCCGCTGCCATCATTTTACGGTTTACCTAATAGTAGAGGAGACCGTGGGAGGTCGACCTTCACCGATCTGATAACTCGATGATAATATTTTTTATCAAATATAATTCATAAACAAATATACCTATGATAACTTGCCTATCGAAAAGTGTTCAAAGCTATTTTTAATTGATTTAATTTTAGTCAATTTTCTTCCATCACCTTCACTCTTTTGATAACCGAATGAGTTTCACCTCAACTGATAGTTTTTAACACACAGAATATGCCTAGGTAGGCTTGCCTACTTATTTCTGTGCATGGCTACCTGGCAAGCAGATGTGAACAGGTAAGTCAATATAGGTAACTACACCGATCTCTTAACCAATCGAAATTGATATCATAGGTAAGATAATGTAATTACAAAACCAATCGTATAGGCTTGCCTGCAAAAAATCGTACATAAAATATTATTGCCAAGCTATAAAGTTTTAGAATTTTAGCTATTTTATAGGTGCGAGAGGGAAAGTAGAGCGTCCGAGGTCCGTGTGATAGAACAGGAGACAACATAGCAGCTGCACGCTACCTGACCGTTGAATGTATCCGAGTGCGCATGCTCGTGTACATGTGAGTGACAGTGACAGCATTTATTTACACTCGACAGTAATTTTGAACTCTTTTATATGCTTTGTAATAAACGCTTTCAACAACATAAATGTATAAAATTTTATTTTTCTATATTGATGATATTTTTTTATTCATTATACTAAATTTTAAAAGTAACACTTGTTCTTTCCCGCTTTACGACATTTATTTGATTTCAAATAATATATAAATTATCCTTTATTTAAATTTTAAATAAAAAATATAGATTTTTCTATCATTTTTAAATTTTATAATTGAGCTTCAAAATGAAAAAAAAATGTTTTTTTTTTTATTTATTAATATATTAAATTATTTATTTTTGATTATTTCATAGCTGTAAGTATATATAGTGTGAAATAATACAAAAATTGTGATCGAAATTAGAGTTATAATAAATTAGAGTTCAAAATTACTGTCGAGTGTAAATAATTGATGTCACTGTCACTCACATGTACACGAGCATGCGCACTCGGATACATTCAACGCTCAGGTAGCGTGCAGCTGCTATGTTGTGTCCTGTTCTATCACACGGACCTCGGACGCTCTACTTCCTCTCCTACCTATCAAATAGCTAAAATTCTAAAACTTTATAGCTTGGCAATAATATTTTATGTACGATTTTTTGCAGGCAAGCCTATACGATTGGTTTTGTAATTAAATTATCTTACCTA
The DNA here is from genome assembly GCA_018342105.1 of Gonioctena quinquepunctata. Classification (NCBI taxonomy): domain Eukaryota; kingdom Metazoa; phylum Arthropoda; class Insecta; order Coleoptera; family Chrysomelidae; genus Gonioctena; species Gonioctena quinquepunctata. The sequence continues at coordinate 216,085 of JAFIRS010002349.1, read as the reverse complement.
TGATATCAATTTCGATTGGTTAACAGATCGGTGTAGTTACCTATATTGACTTACCTGTTCACATCTGCTTGACAGGTAGCCATGCACAGAAATGAGTAGGCAAGCCTACCTAGGCATATTCTGAGTGTAAAAACTATCAGTTGAGATGAAACTCATTCGGTTATCAAAAGAGTGAAGGTGATGAAAGAACATTGATTAAAATTAATCAATTAAAATAGCTATGAACACTTTTCGACAGGCAAGTTATCATAGGCATATTTGTTTATAAATTATATTTGATAAAAATATGTCTCATCGAGTTATCAGATCGGTGAAGGTCGATCTCCCACCGGCTCTTAGACTATAATTCAATTGCTTGTTTGTCTGAAACTTGGTTTTGTGAAGCTGAAATAAATTTGTATCAGTTCAAAGATTTCTACGTAGGCTCAGCAATCTGCAGAAACATTTTTAAAGGCGGGGGCACTATAATATGTAAATCAAACAATTATTTCATAGCCCGTTGATAAATTGAACGAAATGTCAATTCAGTGTCATTGTCAAATTGCAGCAGTTGAACTTATCAACTTAGACATGATCAGCTTATCTGTTTATAGAAGACCTAATGGAGATATCGAAACATTTCTTGAAGTGTTAACGGAAGTGATGGAATTCATGGACAAAACAGGTGAAGTTGGAGTAATTTGTGGGGATATTAACATTGATATTTTGATGAAAAATAATGTTACATTAAGTTTTGAAAACCTCCTAATAAGCCATGGTTTCGAAACAATACATGATCCACTAGAGTGTCTTCTACATTAGAATCATGCATTGATAATATACTGACATCGATTTCTGATCATTATGGTCAACTATTCTCATACAAAACAACCATGAAAGTAAATGTCAAGGAGAAAGAAACAACATTCACAAGGCCAATCACACAAAAGGGGAAAGGTACTCTGATGACTATGTTATGTAATACAACTGGAATAATTTAATTGATCCAAATATGTTGAAATAGTTTTGAAACATTTATACACCAAATAAATGAGTATTACGAGATATCCTTTCCAGAAAAAAAAGTCCAAATAGACAACAATAAAAAGATTTTTTGTCGGTTTAATTTTCTGTTAAAAAGTTTTTATTAATTATAACAGTTCATTGATACCTACATGCCAGCCATGAAATTGGACATTTTTTATAAAAAAAATAAAAAATTATTGCGACTCTTTCCGCGGAAAAATTTCGGTTGCTCATCGAAGTTTAGTGTGGTCTGAAGCATCTGTAAAAATTTCGTCAAAATCGGTGGCATTTCACTTTTCTATAGGTTTTCCGATTAACATTCTTCCTCTTGCTGTTTGGATAATGCCTAAAGATTGAAAAGTAGATCTGAATGATACTCTAGTGGTAACTCGAGTGGTGAATTGACTTAATCAATCAACATAAAATTCAGAATTAATACAATAACCCTACATCACAGGACACCACTAGAGGAGATGGTACGTCAGTTGATGAAGAATCCAGAAAAACCTAAAGTCTATATCTTGAACAATATTTTTCAAATACCTTATTCCTTATGGTGTTATGTGCATCCACTATAACTCCAATTTCCTCCTCCGAGAACGGAATGTTCAGAAAGCCTTTGCAAGCTGGACCTACTTTTTGCGAATGGTAAATGCACATTGTGTGCTTTCCACATTTTTTACCGAGGGCTCCTTCGGAAGTATTGATGCAGCAAATTGAACAAAACGGGTTATCACGGGAAACATTTCCCATGAGATCCTTTGTACCATTTCTGGGTCCTGTTTCGTGTGAGGAATTCTAGTGTATTGTCTTCTGAGGCACATTTTGTGGGGATCAGGTATAAAATAAATGTAAATATAAATGTGACTATAGGGCTCATGACTCAAAGACAGTCTGTCATATTGACAGAAGGTCATGTGAAATCATGACGGTTGACTGGGGGGATTTGCAAGGGATCTAGGTAGAGTCGCTGTGCGAAGAGAGTAAACGTTATCTGAATAGGAGGTCCTAATAAGCTCTAGCCAATTAGAATCTTGTAGCATTAACCCCACGTAACATACAGAGTGGTCCAATATACATTCAAGAGCCTGTAACTCTCAGATACCAGAGTGCAGAGTGCGCTAGTCCGCCACTGTCTAGAGAGAATGGTGGCCATGACATGTCCATATACGTCACTATGACTCACAAATGATCTTTCATCCCTTTCTATTAGTGTCACCATTGTCTTATGGGGAATAGACTCTCCTACTCAGATAACGTTTACTCTCTTTGGTCGCTGGGTACCTATTGACATTTGATGATATATTTTCCCTTATCAGTTTGAAAATATATGCCTTTCAGGTTAGATTAACGAAGTTTTACGTAAAAAAATATATTTTCGAATATATATTTGTATAAGTATGACAGGGGTAGAATATATCTCTATACCGTATCTTTTTTACAGCCCAGGTTTGATAAACACCCGCGAGTTTTGAGCTTAGATCATATATGCTACGCTAGATATGGCATTCTGTATTGTTTGTTCGGTATTAGAGGGGTATGGATGAGAGGGGGTGGAGGGGACGTTGGCGTACTATACGTAATAGCTAGTACCGCGTGTAACTGTCAATAGCTTGAGTACGCTGATTCCCCCTCGGACCTACCAAAACAGAAAAAAACTTTTTTTTAATCAAAGACGCTATATTGTTCAAGTAGTCATTATTTTACGTGGAAAAATGGGTAAATATCATTTAAATGGACTCGAGCGATTTGAGAGATGCCGTAGGCCAATATTTATAGATTCTTACCTCCTGAACATGAATCCGGAGTCAAATCGCGGCGGTCTCAAATACTTTCCGAGATACGTACCTCCTAAAAGTCAAAATAATGTAATTTCTCAGCAAGGGAATTCAAAATTGAAAAAATCGTTGAGCAGCCAATGGAACAGCCGATCGGAATATATGAAAATATAGCGGGTGTTTCATTTGAAAAAGAACAACTTTGGTTAGCCACGCATCAATGATGCACCCTGTATGAATGAAAATTATTTTGGAAGGTGGTCTTAGATAGTCCCTTTGACAAAAAATATAAGGAATCGTAATAGTGATACATTAAGGAGCAATGAACCACGGTAATCCTGTTGACTCACCCTGTATATATACATATATATGAATTTAGAAATAACGACTGAAAATTGGTATGAACAGTGGGGAATAACGGGGATCTTCAGTCAGCAGGGTCCTAAAATATGTAAATTACATTATTGAGAAAAAAATACTTAAAATGAAGGAAGTACTTACAGTAATCTGAGTGGTTGATTAATGAACATTAACTTTAAAAAAAACGTAAAATATGTAAATATTTGTCGGAATGGTGTTATATCTTTGACGTTTCGAGTGACATTGAAGGATTTGAAGTGAAAACCTATGATTAATCGTCAAAAAAATTTAAAATATGTAGTGGGTGTGTTGATTTTTTTTATTTATTCTTTGAGAATCATCAGTTTTAATCCATTTGTAAAAGATAACTGTAGATTTTAGATATCTGTTTTTATGTTCATATTTTGATTGGATTTATTAATTTCAATCATTTCAAGGAATAATCTTTTAGAGAAATTTTTTTCTGAATGTAAAACTTGTGCTTCCTCGAATGATATTTTATGGCCTGTTTCAAATAGCATGTTGAGCTAATGCACATGATTTCTTGTTGAGTCTTATATCACTTCTGTGAGAGATAATACGATTATTAAAAGTTCTTGAACTTGTACCAATATAGTTCAAATCACAGTTGTTACATGGTATGCTGTAGACAACATTTGATTTCTTCAAATCTGGTATGGAATCTTTTAACCTCGTATTTAAATTTCCAATAGTTTTGATTATTTTTTTGTGAAATTTTTATGTTACTTTCATTCTCGAATAATTTAATTATATTTGATGATAGAATTCCTATATTAGGAATTGAAAAATAAATTATCCTTTCATTATTATTTTCTGAATTTTGATTATTTGTGTCATCATTATTAATTTGTCTATCAGAGTTGGTATTGAAAAAAATTCTGTTAAGAAGTTTTTTGGGGTAAGAATTATCTAGTAAAATATTTCTGAGAATTTTAAAATTTTTGTTTTTTAATGAAGGATGAACCAACATCTCGATTCTTTTTTTCATACAAAGAATCAAATTTATTTTCATTCTTTTTGAGTGAAGGAATGATAGTTCATGTATCTTTCTTGAAATGTTCGAAATTAATAAATCCAATCAAAATATGAACAAAAAAACAGATATCTAAAATCTTAGCAAAATTTACAGTTATCTCTTACAAATGGATTAAAACTGATGATTCTCAAAGAATAAATAAAAAAAATCAACACACCCTCTACATATTTTATATTTTTTTACGATTAATCATAGGTTGTCACTTCAAATCCTTCAATGTCACTCGGAACGTCAAAGATATAACACCATTCCGACAAATATTTACATATTTTACGTTTTTTTTAAGTTAATGTTCATTAATCAACCACTCAGATTACTGTAAGTACTTCCTTCATTTTAAGTATTTTTCTTCTCAATAATGTAATTTACATATTTTAGGACCCTGAATAAGTTTCAAAATTGAAACGAAAGCTCGGTCCAACGTATTAAAGAGTTTTTCATTGTTCAACATTTGTGCTGACTGAAGATCCCCGTTATTCCCTTTTTATATATATATATATATATATATAATGTTGAGATTATAGCACTAAAATAAATCTAGTTTTCTACAGATTTTTTTTTCGAACGGAAAACAGAAGGGTGAAAATATACATGAACTCATTCTCACCCTCGCGTTATAACAATCGATTTATCAATTTCATCGCGTTCTGGAACACGAAAGTTATGAGCTTTCCATGCGAATCAATTATTCCATCGCAGAGTAATCTGATTTTCTGTGACCTTTTCCCCTACAAATCGCGTGATTTGATTTACTCTGTGAATGGACTATCACAATCAGGCATTCTAGCTCCATCATTTGCATAGTAATAACTCAGTCCGTTGAGAGAATTCGTGTTTACTATGCAATCAAAATAGTTTTCCGTTTTCTCGCAATTTAAGTTCAGGCGAAAGATTTACCCCAATTTATGTTTTATTCTGCATAATATATTTTGTTACGGAACTGGGTCCGTCTTTTTATTAAAACCATACTCGAATGATTACTGTTCGATTACTTCACTTTGAAAATAATAATTGCTCTGACAATATGATACTCGATCGCCCTGCACTAATGATTTACTTTGTTTCTCTGCACAACAATATTCTGAGATTCGCACGGCTCATATATCCTTGTTCTCGCCTTTCCGAATCTTCGAGCGGCTCTGGAAAACATCGGGATCATTTGATGACGTCATCGGAATTACCAGACGGTTTGTTTCGAGAATATCAACGGTTGCTTTTCGTTTATGAGAAACAACGCAGGGGCGTACTCCACTTATTTCCGTAACAATGTGTTCCGTTCTATTTCACCCCAAATATTTTGATCGTACCAGTAATTCGTTTACCAACTACTCTTGGCGAATATTTTGTAGGAATTTTGGTTGAAACACCGCATATTTGATATTTTCAACATGATGAGGTTGAAACTCTTATCCTAGTTCAACCAAACATGTGATGGCTATCGGAATAAATTACTAAAAACGAATTTCAAGATATGATGGTGTTTTAACGAACCGAATCGACAATTCAAAATTTGTAGCATTTTGTATGTCGATGTGCCTACGAAGACAAGAGATCTGAATTAATGCTACTAATACTAAAATCCAAAATCAGTTCAATGATACACCAATATCTTAAGAACCGAGCATTTATGGTGAATAAACAATAGAAACATATAAAAATCAATGAACAATATTGGAAAAAATTCTACATTGATTTCATGAGCACCATAACAATTGTATAACTTTATATTCATCCCTAATATTATAAAAATATGAAATATAGAGTGGAATAGATTATTGAATCAATGGAAATTATTTCAAGACATAAACCACGATTGTTTTATTGTCCCCTGATTTGAAATAAAATCAAAATAATACCTTTCCAATTAATAAATTACAATAATTCGAAAAGATTTGAAACTCGGGTGAAGTGCGAAGGACTGTGCGAAAATCGATGAACTTATTATGCAACGTTTTAATTTTTTTTTGTCGGTCTATTCCTGTGACCAGCCTAAAAAAAACTTCTTATACTGTTATAAATATGTAGACGGCATCTTATGTTGCTTTGTAGGAACTGATAGACAACTGAATACATTATTTGGTTCCATTATTGCTATTCATCGCTCAATAACATTTACAAAAGAAATTGAAATAAATGATTCAATGAACTTCTTAGATTTGACCATAAGAAAAGTCTGACAAATCTGGAGTATATAAACTAACAAGTGGTACTTGTTCAAGTGTTTACATAGGACAAACATGTAGAACTTTCAAGCAACGCATATCTGAGCATAGAAAGAGTTTTATTGAGGGCAAATCTAATTAACTTTCGCTAACCATCTCCTGACTGAAAAGCATTGCTTTGCTAATGACTTTGAAATTTTGCATGTAGAAGAGAAAGGTCAAAAACTCGATCTCCTAAAGAGCTTAGAGATTAACAAAGACAAGAATTCACAATACTTATTAAATAACCAGATTAATTTGAATAATTCGCCCTTTTAAATCTGTTTACCAGAAATTGAATAATCTTTCGTCCAATAATCACTAAATCATCCACTATATAACTGACTACCTGCTTCTATTATTTATATCAAACCCCTGTAATTGTAATTGAGTTTCGCTATTCGAAAAAGCTATAGTATAGCAAAACACGTGTCGTGGGTTTTATAAACCAATTTTTGTGAATTTTTCAGTTTACTTTAATATTCACTTTCAGATTTTTTTCTGTTTCCAATCATAATATCTATCGGATGTAGTTAAATATCCAACGCGGCTTTAGCCAGGAAAGAAGTTGTTCTCAATTAGATATTACAAAAAATAACTTCATTATTGTCGTGGATTTTTTAGTTTTGAAAAAAATCTTTATTATATTTCGAGTAGAATCAAAATACATGTAAGACGAAAACAACATCATTTGTAATATGTAATCTATCTATCTAACAGAAAACAAAGGGTGAAAATCAATAACTCATATAGCTCAGACCATATTATTGAGTATGGAGTGCCCCAAGGAACGGTCCTCGGACCGATCCTATTCAATATTTATATAAATGATCTCTTCAATATTGGTGTGGAAGCGAATATCATCAGCTTTGCAGACGACACAGCACTTTTATATCGAGGCAGTGACTGGAACAACCTGAAAACTAGAGTTCAAAGAGATTTGGTAACCCTATTACATTGGTTTAACAATAAATCACTGACGATTAATTTTTCCAAAACTCACTTCATTCCATTCGCAATATATAATAATAACTTACCAACATATAATAAAATTATGATTAACATCAACGAAAACTAAGATCATTAATAACTAAATTTAAATTATACAAAAAATTGTTCAACTTACCACAAATGAAAATACTGTACACCAGTCTAGCCCAAACACATATTAACTATGGTATACTTGTTTGGGGAGGAATAACAAACAATTACATTAAAAACCTCGAAGTTACCCAAAAATGGCTGATGAAAATAATGTTTGGAAAAGATTACAGGTTCCCAACAGAGCAACTTTTCAAAGAATCGAAACTGCTCACAATCCATCAGTTATACTTTTTGAACCTTGCATGTTACCATCATAAACACAAATATGAGCTCCCCCAAATTGACCATCCATACAACACTAGACTAAAAAATCAAACTACAAAAATACCAAAGGTTGGAACGACAAAAACCAAAGATTTCTCTCTTACCTGAGCCCTATACTTTACAGGAAAATCCCAAATGAAATAGAAAACATCAATAGTTCTGGCATTTTCAAAATAAAATAAAATATATGGCTCTTGAATTTAGCTCCCAACCAGGTTCTTCAAATATTTCAGAGAGAATCATAAATCGAACCCTATATAACACAAAAAAAATATATTCTATAAACCGAGTCATGTATTCCATATGAGACATAAAGTCACGAAATAATTTCAATTTATCGCAGCTCTGCACCAAAATAGCCCTTATACAAAGATGAAAACCAAAACAATAAATGGCAGAAACATTTTATTTATTTATTTACTTATTTTATTTTATTCAAACTGTAATAAACATACTGAATGTATTTGTCAATGAATTACCTATTGTTTTACAATTTAACATTATCCTATTATATTTTATATATTTTATAGTTTAGGCTTATATATCATAAGTAGTATACCCATGCACAAGGTTTTACCTTTTATGGGTTTTCTACTCTATTTATTTGCTATAATTTGAATGTGTTGCACGATTCAATGTTTTATTGTATTTTTAGCAAATAAATTATTATTATTATTATTATGTGAATGTATGATATTCCAGTAGAACTAGTGAGATTTCCATGTTCTGAATACTGGCAATTATTAAAAAAAGGGAACATGAGAATAAGTTTCAGCATGAACGGAGCGAATAAAACACTCATGGAATATTTTTTGATGTATTATTCTAGTTTACATAACTGTCAAGGGATCCCAGAAATAATATAAACACATACCACGATTTTGAATTCAACTGACAATAAATTGGAAGTGCCGAATCAATATATGTATTACAAAATTATGACTAGATAGTGAACAACACATTTCACTGTATTCGACAATTGCAGTACTTTGGGTTCAGTCTTTCTCTTTGACAGTGTCCGGATCTTGGAAAAGGTTGCAAAATTTGACATTCCATTTTCATATTAAACTCGACATTGAGTGAAATTTCAAAAACATTTGGAATTATCCTGAATTGATTGTTAATAGTGGCTGAACATAAGTGAATTAGACTTGTTTGAATTTCAACCACACGATTACTTTTTGAATGTTTTCAACTTCTATTTCATTCATTACAATATTTTTATACAAATCAAATAACACAATGCAAAATATAAAATGGAGACTACTGTCATCTCGTTTGCCCAATATTGGGGAAAAAATATACAGTGTTCCGGAATGTTAGAACAAGGAATCCATTTTATGGTGTCCTAATCACGTAATGGGTATTTTTGTTCTTGTTGAGAAAATGAAGATCGTTACTTGAACAATGATATAATTGGGAAGACAAGTCCAAGAATATTCCCAGGAAAAAACAGTCGTAGAACTCATCATCACCTGAGAAATATTTGAATTTTTCGTCCGCTTTGAAACTTTATCCCCATGACGTTTTTTTCACGATTCACATCTGGAACGAAATATATTCTAATTGATAGACTGATGGAGATTATTGAATTTCAAGTATATATCTTGTCTAATGGATATTGTTTTTGATTCCATTCTAATTTACCATAGAGAACCGATTCTTTCAGTACGAGATAACAACTGATTTGAACGACAAATGTTCATTAAGTATATAAGTTCTTCCAAAATGCCTTATGATCATCCTCGACCTATTCCAACCAGACATTTTCCAGTCAAGTGTGTATCGCGAAGAATCTTCCATGGTGCAGGACAAAAGCTGTTATGCAAAAATAACTAATAAACAACTTTTTTGAAGACAAGCTTTGATTTGAGCCTTGTACTAAAACGTATAAATTGAGTTTGAATCATCGCTGACAATGATTTAATTATTTTTTGTTGAACTATTTGGTTTCAAAATCCTGGTAGCGCGAAGTGTTAATAAAAGTAGGTACCAATTAATTTCATTGGACAATGATTGGTTGGTAAGTAACAACTTGTCGAAGTATTAATTTTATTACAATTCGCGCGACAAGCTTTTTGAAACCAAATAATTCAACAAAAAATAATTAAATTATTGTGAGCGGTGATTCAAGCTTATTTTATACGTTTTAGTACACGGCCTAAATGAAAGCTTGTTTTCAAAAAGGTTTTTTATTAGTTATTTTTTGCTTTTTAGTTGGTTCGCCTTAATCTGTTCATTTCAGCATCGTTATTACAAGGTCTCTTCCCTGTAAGTTTTGAGCTGAAAGAAATCATTATCTCCGAACCTGAAAACCCCCACATACCAATTTTGAACAAAATATGACCATAAAATGTTGACAAAAATTTCATAACCTCCGACCCTGAAAACCCACAAATACCAATTTTGAATCGAATAGGACCATAGTCACAACTCGTCCCTATCTTGGAGCTGCCATCTTGAATTTATGAATTTTGACAGAAATTTCATAACCTCCGACCCCGAAAACTCCCACATACCAATTTTGAATCAAAACAGACCATAATTACAAATCTTGACCACCATCTTGGAGCCACCATTTTGTTTTATCTTCAACAAGAATTCCAAAATGCATTTCCACCGAAATTATGGACACCTGCCAAATTTCAAATTAATCGGACGACTAGAAGTCGGTGAAAATTCACTTGCAAGATTTGACCATAACTGATGAACGAACGAATGAACTAACTAACGAACGAACGAACGAAAGAACTAACAAGTGAAACTGAATAAAAGCTTGTGAAAAGGTTGACTTCAATGGGCAACATTACCTTTCCCGAATATCGTATGGCTCTAGTGATATCAGCTTCATCTGTTAACGCTCTGAATGGGAGATTACTGGTATCATTTTTAATGAGTTCCATAATGTTATCATCTCGTTCCGTACAAAAACATTTGCAGTGTTATCTGAAGCATATATAAAAATGAGTGAAGATAACTTGAGCCCGAGATACGAAACAAAGAACGAATATCAGGATTTGATTTAGCAAATTGAATGGGCATACTCTACCGGAAGTTGGTAATATGAATAGTGTGAATTGTGCAGATATCGTCATGTCTGAACTTCAGAACACTTCCATAAAAAAATTGCCTTTTGAGTTACCGTTTTTCAAACGCTACGTAGATGACATCATCACCTGCGTACCCATAGACGGAGTAGATATCGTTCAGCATGTTTTCAATAGCTACCACCCACGCCTTCAATTCACAGTCGAGAAAGAGCAAAATAACGGATTACCATTTTTAGACATCTCAATCATAAGAACAGATGAGAATAAAATCATCACAGATTGGTATCACAAACCGACCTTCTCTGAGAGATTTTTGAACTTCAATTCTCAACACTCCTTCACTCAAAAGGCCAATATTATTTTGAATCTCAAATATAGAGCTCTGCAACTATCACATCCGTCTCTTCATCAAAAAATCTCGAAGCAATTAAAATATACCTATTGAAAACAATTATCCAACAAAATTAATAAACAAGCTCCTTTTCAAAGAGCAAACCAATAATATTAAACTACCAAATGGAAATAATTTCTTCTACAAAATCCCATACATTTCGGGTCTTTCAGAGAAGATAAAGAAAGTATTTACTGATGCGCCTTTCAATATTGCATTCAAAAATGAAAACACTGTTAAAAAATACTTCACCAAATTGAAATCTAAAACACCAAAAGAACTCGAAAGTGACATAATCTACAAAATTCCTTGTGCAGAATGTGACAAAGTATATATTGGGCAGACAGGACGATATCTCAAAACTAGAATATCTGAACATGAACGGAGCATAAGACCTGAAAACCTCATAAGAACAACAAATAAAACAGGTCTTGCCGAACACTCAGAAAAAAATCTTCACAAATTCGATTTTGTAAATACAGAAATTGTTGGAAAGCAAAAAAACTATAGAAAGAGAGGTATACAAGAAATGATAAAAATAAAAAAATACAAAAACAATGCTAATAAGAAAACAGATACTCAATTTCTACCCAACTCCTATTCATACCTAATAAGTAAATTGAAAACACCACAATAATCACACACCATTGCACGCCTATGGTTCCTACACGTACCTTATCAATAAATAACGAAAGAAATCAAGAGGAAAAAACAAAAACTTTTCCAATCTCCACTGAATGCCTTCATTCAGAAGCAAACTCTCCGTTGATTTCGACATATGTTGACAATTTCTATTTATATTATAACAAGAGGAATCCAAATATATGTAAATGTCCTTTTTAATACACATTTTATCACGACAAGGGACCTATTTTTCTTGTAAGTATCCTGTTGTTTTACTACATGCTTTGTTTTACAATTTTGCAATAATTTTTATCCATGTCAATTTTATATATACATATTTTCAAAAGATTTGACCTATTTACAGCTTAAGTTGTTTGTACCTCTATTGAGGTTTTTATCATGTAATTTATCATGTACTAAGCTACTCTACTATTCACCCTCGTAATATTCACAATCCCTATTGTAGTGCCCTGAGGATGACTTTATAAAAGTTGAAACGTCGGCAACAGATCCATAGTGGTTTCAGTTAATTGACCTTTTCCCAACCAAACTCCAAGCTATAATAACCAGTGAGGTCACAAAACACTATAAGATGAATAGTATCGTTGAGGAAATGTGAAATATGGAATAGAGATAGTAGCTCTACAAGAAATTGGGTGGAAGAGGGGAAAATCAATCTACGTTAATTTAATGGAAATGCTTAGGTTAATTTCCGTTGATCCTTATTAGTCTCGACTAGTTTCCCGAAAAAGGTAAAACAAACAATTCTCACTATTACCTGAACATTATTTCATATGCACACTCTGAGATAATACTTCCTTAGACATGACTTCTTGCCCATAAACAAACCATGTTCCATTCAACAAATATTCCTTTATTATTATGGACCACTTATACAAAATGCATCAAATTATATTCGAACAATGCACAATGTTACACTAGTTTTACAGCGGACTTCAATAAATTCATCTCTCGGCAGCTGTTAAATTTTCCTTCACCTTTCTTGAGCAAAACAGGAATGCCTTAAAAAAAACTTCCTCTGTGCATGGAAAAACATTAACATGGATTCTCCTATCTCGGCAGTATGTTGGCATATTTAACAAATGATTGTCGAAGATTCGTTCGATTCTTCGAATATTTTCCTGGGAATTGAAGTCATGATAATTTTTCTGGGAAGGTGTTTATTACATTCAACATTTGACATGCTTGGCGTAAGTGTGCGAAATCTTATATTTTTGGAAAGGCTAGTATCAGGACAATCCAAAAATAATTTATAAAATAAATGACTTTATTGGATACTCTGTATATTTCATGATTGTGCATTGAATTGATATTCATTTTAAGAAATTTTTCAAAAGTTCCGAAATCTTGCCTTCAATCATCCACATTCTGTAGCTCAGAATACCATGTGTCCTGTATTCGGGGGTGATATAACTAGTGCTATGATTATCATCGGTGATGGCAGCGAGTTAGGAGTTCTATTTTCATGGATTTGATGAGTGCTATAACCGATGCATAATCTTTGCACGAGTTATATTTGGTGAGAGAATATGATGAACAATATCAGATAAAATAAACTTCCTAACGTCAAACTGACAGTCTACAATTTTCATTAGAAACAGTTGACGGGTAACATGCGGTGATAATGGAAATATCATCGGTTTGATAGCATCTAACTACTCTGTTGTTTTATCATATCAGCCAATTACATAGTCGGAAATGTATCATGTGAGAGAAAAAATTGTTATTCTATTTTCATCGGTTTTAACGTAATAATCATTGCACGAGTTATATTGGAAATATAATATTAGAAAAATAAACTTCTTAGCGTTGAACTGACAGTCTACAATTTTCATTAGAAACAGTTGACGGTCAACATGCGGTGATAAAGGAAATATTTTCGATTTGATAGTCTCTTGTTTCATCATCTCAGCCAATCACATCAGACGGAATTATATTCTCAGGTATATATTCCTCACCTATTTCCATATCTCGTCAAGTGATTGATCTTGTATAATGAGACTCCCATGAAAATTCGAAATTTACTTTAGATGGAACGATAGCATACAAAAGCATGTCTTATTAAATTCAGAGGCGTTTTGCAGTGGCACGCCATTCTTTGCACGGTATTTGGAAGGTTTGTTTCCAACAGAAAATAATCACCAGGCAATCGTTAATTTTCTCGGTACACTATTTTGGCACTGCGCCAACAGTGACAAGGGAATATTTCCATCGGAAATGGGAGATGCTTTTCGATGTTCACATGCTTGATGTATGGAAATGGAAGAATATTTCGGAATGAAATGGAGTTTATGGTTAATATTCGCCCTATATTTGATTCGATGTGAATATTGTTAACGTTGCATAGAAAAATTACTGATATGGGCGGAGAAAAGTCAATTTTTGAATACTAATAATCAAGTAGTGAGCGACAATTATCACAATTTTCTGAATGTTTCGTGACCTGATTACAGTAAATTGTAAATTTTATTAGGGTGAGATCTGATAACTGAAACCTCAATTGATACTTCAATTGACGTTTCGACTTCTATATATTCATCTTCAGGGTATTACAATATGAAATGGCAATATAAATCATGTACAATTATGTTGACACATTGAAATGGTGATAACAAAACAAGATATATATAATAAAAAAATATAAGCGAAATTGAATGAATGGTAAACACACACATACACATGCAAACATACATATATATTTAGGCATTACCTCAAACGAGTGTCTGTCACGGAAAGAGACATAAGTATACTAAGTAAAAAGCTGAATTCTGTGTGCTACACTATGAGACTTATTTCACAGAATGTAAACCAAAAAGAATGAAAATATTTTTCTAATTAAAAAGCACTATCTCGTTATGGGCTCTATGGAGCATCCATCTGAATCTGGAAAGATCTTTACAGCTCAAGAAAGAACAATGGGAACAATTTCCAACAGGGGTTTCAGGGAGACATGATGATCAGACTCAGTTTAGAATTATTGTATTGAATAACAAATTATACCAAAATGTAAGATTTGGACTCAACAGTTTATATAAATTTTTGTATGGAAGAATTACTCTTAATTCTTACCTCAAATTTTTATTGAAACAACTACATTTATGAAATAACAGTGATTCGTTAGAATTATCTTTGAAAATGATATATTCATTTTACCACACACCACATATGCACCAATAACAGAAAAAAAAATAATCCAATTCATTCTCATTGAGTTATACTTTTTAATATATATTTTTTGTTGGGGGGAGGGGGATTATTTTTTTCATCAGTTTGTATTTGTACACCTTCTCAGCTGATATATGGAATCCAGAAGTGCAACCATATTATATGAAAGTTTTTTGTTCGGCTGCCAAAACACTAGAAATAAAAGATCTCAAACAAAACAAAAAAGTAATGCCCTTCAATATTTCCAATTACATACAATCGAATATTTGTTCTTGACAATGTTTTCTTACTTTTTGCAGACTACACTCTGTAATATATATATATATATATATATATATATATATATATATATATATCATTATATATATATATACATATAAATGAAAAATGGATCTTTATTTCGGGTATGCAGTCGTAGGGATGAAGTGAGTATACTCTTTTTTCTATTCGAGCTTTCGAGTCTTTATTGACTCTTCATCAGGAACTCTACAATAATGAATGCCAAAACTGATATCGATAACCTTAGTATCATTTATTCCTACTTATTGAGTCTCCCTCCACATTTAGATAACACTATTAACCATTTTTCACAATCTCTTATACAATAATTTTTTCAAGTTGTCACCCTAATTCATGACTATTGGCCCAAATCATGAAATTGGCAACACTACCTTTCAAAGATGGTTAATACTTCAATTTCTCTCATCAATCATTATTTTATTAGACATAAATTTCACTTGATCTTGTCAACATTGTGTCAAATGAATCTCTTCCCTTAATGTACAATCCATAAGTGTTTTTTACATCAATTTTTATTTACTCATTGTATATTAGTTGTATGTTCATCATTTATATGTTTTCCTTGTATTTACAAGTTTTGCTCGAAGTTAACCTCACTTTCGTAAGTAATTGTATAAATTCTCACACATTTTTATTCATCATTGTAGAGTTCCTGATGAAGAGTCAATAAAGTCTCGAAAGCTCGAATAGAAAAAAGAGTATACTCACTTCATCCCTACGACTGCATACCCAAAATAAAGATCCCTTTTTCATTAATATAGACAGTCAGTTATATATATATATATATATATATATGGTCAAATATGTCGACCTGGATTTTTTTTAAATAATCAACACACAAAACTCACCGATGGAAGTGATGCTATCACGGTCCTGGTATGAATCTCCATCAGCAGTATGAATGTTTCTATGAACAATTTCTCATTTCACACGCCTTCTCTTACACTTCTTTCGCAGCATGAATATTTTCTACTGCTGAACAAGTGTATTATGAAAATTATCCATTTCGAGTCCCTACTTTTCAGTCATTGTTAGAAGTAACTGGCCGCATTCAACTCTTGCAGGACAACCTTGAGGTTGTAATGATGTTATGGATTGAATTATTCTTGACATATCGTCTACCATAGTTCATTATGGATATAACGACTGGTACAGGCCTCCCCGTTCATTCAAATACCACTCATTACAAATCTTTGGGGTAAATTCACTTTGTTGTAAATTAAAAGCAATTCACTGGTTTCGTGAACGTAAAATAATAATAGTTATAGCGTCTCGTTACCCGGCGTTACATTGCCATTCCATTTATTATTATGTATGAAAATGAACTTTATTATTATGTTGGTAGTTTTCTTTCTGAAGAGTCTTGAAGACAGTTTCAAATTAATTGCATTTTTATTGATAGCAAGTCAATGGACCGTAAACATTTAAACCCTGAACAGACCTTTCTCTTTGCCGTTCAACACTGATAAGCTGCAGACAATATATTCGTCCGAAAAACTCATCCATGCAGAAGCATATTCGCTTAAATCCTCGACGACTCGTAAAAAACAAATAGCCTCGATAAAGATGCAGATGTATGTCTGACAGGCAAATCCTGTCGTACATCTCTTATTCCTAAATTTATATTCCATTTTCCGAACCGAGAAACTGGATTGATTCGAAACGAGGATTGCGTCTCTCTTCGGGACATCTCTTAAATTTCGGGATGCGGTGAATCGAATAATTCGATAACTGATATTCACGCAGTGGAAAATTGATTTTTCTGCGGAACATAGATATATGAACATTAAAAATAATACAAAAACTGGGACCCTGCTTTTGACAAGTTTTGTGTGAAATGAAACCAAGATGTCTAGGAACCCTGAGGCCTTCACGTATATCTATGAAAGTGTGGGATACACTTGATAATGTATGTAACTGTAACGATAGATAACAAAGGGTACATTTTTTGTGGCCAGTACCATTTTATGTTAGATGTATAGATACTTTTATTGGTCTCTTGGTTATTTCCATAACATGAGATACGTCAGTAGAATGAAAGGTAAAAATTCAATTTTGTCACATAAATAAGGTAGTTACAATTGTTAGTTGTTCCAATTGGACTTTCAAGAAGTGTAAAAACGTAAGATACTCGGACTAAATAATACATTACATGTTTGGACTAACATAAAATATAATCACATAAAATATGGTACAGGTGGCGAGATTAGGTATTCAATTGAATATATTCCTCAATTGAATGGAAAGCATGCTGTGTTAGGAATTTCTCCAGATTTGATTTGAAAATACTGGTTTCTGCATTGACTTAAGGTTTTTAGGTAGTAGGTTAAATAAATATCCACCAGCATAGAGAGGTGATTTTCTATGCTGCATTCTATTGAGTTGTGAGGACGAAATGGTCTCGTCTTCACGTATGATATTCATGAAATCGCTGTTTTTATGCAGTTTGTCTGTGTTGTTGTTGTATGTAGTAATAGTTTGTATAAGTAGATGGAAGTGAATGTTAATATGCCGTATAGGATGAATGTATATGTTTCTCTGTAGTCTAAGTCGAACAGAAGTCCTAAGAATCTTTTTTGTGAAATGAATACCCTAGATGCCTCTGTGGCACTGCCCTATATTGTTGCTTATGGTTGTGGTAAACCAAAGCATAGTACATATTTATCAGGTGGTCCTTGTGAAAGTTGGACTTCAAGATGGTGAATGCATAATATAGTTTTTTCAGTTTTTTACAGGTGATGTCGACGTGACTGTTGAAAGTTAGTTTGTGGTCTAATTCCAAGCCTAAAAATTTTAGTTGTCTGTGATGCTTGTATTTCAGTGGTCCAGATTTCAAATTGTGAGTTTCCTGTTTGTCTGGATTGATGAATGAATTCTATCAGCATCGTTTTGTTTACATTATTGATACACCAGTGGTTGGATTTTGTTATTGAGTACAGTAATGGTATCAGCTGTAACAAGATTTTAGTGTCGGCATAGACGAAAATACGTCCCTGATCAAGCGATTGGGCAGGTCATTGACATAGAGAGTGAAGAGGAGAGGACCCAGAACTCCACCCTGGAGTGTGCCAATCGTGATGTCATAATCTTCAGATCATTCATTCCCAACCAGAACCTTGATAGTTCTACCAGACATGTATGATTCAATCCAGCCTTGTATAGGGCCACGAATGCCCATTGCCTCTAGTTTTACTCTTAGAAACCTCGGGTTGATTGTATCGAATGCCCGACTAAGATCGAGGAATATTCCCACAACATATTTATTTCGGTTGATTTATTGGATAAGGTCAGCAGAAGCTAACTGGGTATAGAGGTTATGTGGAAGAGCAGCTTTGTTGAGCATCGCCTCCCAAATTGAGTTGTAGAAACTGATTGTAAACTACGAAAATAAAGACATTATTATTATTATTATAAATGTTTTGGAAATAATTGAGTTTCTTTATTCAAAAATGTTATGAAATATATCAGAAAAGTGTACTCACACGAAGAGACAATACGAAATAATTTCTGACATTAGCAGCTCATGTGAATAAATAGCACCAATTCTAAACCTTATGGATAACTATTCTTCCAAGCTATAATATAAGTGTCATATAAAACAGATAATAATTTGAGTGCATTTATTAAGAACAATAAAGATGAAACTGAGGAATCTGAAAATCTCGAGTATATAAGTTAACTTGTGACTCTTGTCTTAGTTTTTACATAGGCCAAACAGGCAGAACATTTAACAAACGATTATCAGAATATAGGAACTGTTTCGTCAATGGAAAAACGAATTCAACTTTTGCTACTCACCTCTTGAATGGAAAACATTGTTCTGTTAACGATTTCGAAATCTTACATACAAAAAAGAAAGGTTGTAAACTCGACCTTCTAGAAAGTTTAGAAATTACTTAAAGGCAAAAAGTTACAATATTTGAATATTTTGAATTGTCCTTGTTGACCGATCAAGTTGAATAATTCTCTTTGTTGAATTTGTTTCACTGAAGATTAAAAATTGGTATCGTTTCCAAGATACAGAGTGTTGAAGTTTTATTTTTATTTTCATTTTTTTTTAAATAACTTTCGGAAATCTGACCTTTAATTGAACGAAAATTGGTATTGAGGAGTTTTTTGAGGTGTCAAATTCGAACCTGATGTTAATATTGCTCTTACTCGCAAAGACCCACCTACACGTCTTTCTTTTTTTTTGAAGATTCATAACTTTTTTGAGCGTATCTCTAGCACATTTTCATAAAAAAATAACTCCTCTATCATATCTACGTAAAAGCTACCCTGTAAATGCCACTTGAAATTTCAGTCGATTATATGATAATCGGTGCGTGTTGAAGTTATTACCATTATTTTGTATTTTTCACAAGAAAGCTTGGGAAATAAATTTGACGTTTAAGTAAGTAGTTTTGGTAATCACATATTATGTAACTGTTGAACGTTTTGTTGTTTTGTTGAAGTTTCTGTGAGTTTTAAAACACTAATTTTGAAAAAATGGATTATTTAAATAATAATACTCATTTAGACGACATGCATTTCGTTTATGGCCTTGCGGATGGCAATGCGCGCGAAGCAAGAAGGAGTGATTTCCTAATCGAGTACTGTCTTCAGCTCCAACATTTACCAGTCTCCACCTTCGTTTAGCAGAAACAGGTAGCTTCAAGAGGGTAGCTGATATTATTGGAAGACCACGAGCAGTCCGCACCCCCGAATTGGATGAAACTGTTTTGAACGCTCTCGAGAAGAATCCAGAAACAAGTACAAGAATAATTGCTGAAGCTCTCAATTCTACTCAGTCCACAGTTTGGAGAATTATACACGATCAACGATTTTATTCCATACCATATTCAAAGGGTACAAGCTCTTTTGCCACGAGAAATTGGCTGGAAATTCTCGGTTTTTAAGATATGTACTCTTCACGGACGAGGCAAACTTCTCTCGAAATGCTATCACAAACTTTCATAACAACCATGTTTGAGCTCTGGAAAATCCGCACGCAGTTAGTGAAAGACATTATCAGTATCAATTTTCTGTAAATGTATGGGCGGCAATAATTGATAATTACTTGATAGGTCCTTTCTTTCTTCCGTTCCGACTGAATGGCGCAACTTACAGAGACTTTTCAAAAAATGAATTGCCGGGACTACTTCAGAATGTTCCATTAGAAATTCGTATCCGTATCTGGTTTATGCATGATGGGGCTCTGGCCCATTTTAGCGTTGTAGCCAGGGAATACCTTAACACTGTCTATTCAAATCGATGGATTGGTAGGGGTGTAGAAGAACCTAACCAGGCATGGTCACCAAGGTCCCCAGATCTAAACCCGCTAGATTTTTATTTTTGGGAACATTTGAAGTCACTAGTTTATAAAACTCCAGTAGCGAACAAAGAAGATCTAATAAACCGGATAGTAGACGCCTGTGAAACAATAAGAAACACACCAATAATTTTTGAGCTTGTATGAGATTCAATGACTAGAAGACTGAATGCCTGTATCTTTGCTGAAGGTGGACAGATTGAACAATTCATTTGAATACAATTTAGTTTCCTTTATTTTATTTTATTCTACATATTCAATGTTGATATTTCTTGCAAATTTTATTAAAACAAATAATTTTGTACCTTTGATACAAAAATAACAATTTCGAACGAGTAAAAATAAATAGAATAGGTGGCGCCCCATACAAAAAACCAAAACTACCAACTTAAACGTCAAATTCATTTCCTAAGCATTCTTGTGGAAAACGCAAAATAATGCTAATAACTTCAACACGCATCGATTATCAAATAATCGACTTGAAAATTTCAAGTCCATTAATGTCAGTATTTCGGAAGTTATTTGTGTATCTTGGAAACGAAGCGTTCCTATTACGTAGATATGATAATGAAATTGATTTTTTTACTGAAATATGTGCTAGAAGTACGCTCAAAAAAGTTATGGATCTTCAAAAAAGAAAAAGACGTGTAGGTGGCGCCCCCTACGAGTAAGAGCAATAATATCATTGGGTTCGAATTCGAGACCTCAAAATACCCCACAATACCAATTTTTGTTCAATTAATGTCAGTATTTCGGAAGTTATTTGAAAAAAAAACCAAAATAAAAATAAAACTTCAACACCCTGTATCTTGGAAACGAAGCGTTTACGGACATATATTTATTCGGAAAATTCATATTAGAATATTGTGAGAAATCACCTCCTGAAGTTTGTCAAAGTACTTTTGAATCACCCTGTATAATCTCCTTCCTACTTAGTCTCATTCCTGATAAATAAATGGATTAATATCCGTAATATTCCTAATTAGATTCATATATACCTGCTACTACCTGCCATGACTATTTAACATGATACATCGTGATATAGATAATAATATTTTATTCAAAAATAATAGTGAACATTACAATGAAAAAAACTTTTATACAATTAGTTACAAATAATGAATAAATATGAGAAAGCCCACAGAAGAACAACTCTGTGTGTGTGGGAATCATCTTGTATCGAGAACAATAACTATTATAAATAAGATACTTTTACACTAAATAGTGACATTAAGTCAGAGGAGAAATCATATTATCCCATTCTATAACGAGATAAAAAATTTTAGAGTACAGATTCACATTATTGTATGGCTCCATTATTCACTCAATCGTCCACTGTCGTATTCCTAATTATCTTTATGAATTACTCTCAAAGCGCATTTCAGTACACAATGTGAATACTCGTAATATTGATTTATATACAATTCCAAGGCATAACCAGTCAGTTTAGTAATGTTTCGAATATAGTGCCCGACTCTATTGAATATGCATAGAGAACTATTTGATCTAGTACATGAAATCTTTCAAATTCCACTTGAAAAAGCTATTGAATGTTGAACAAAGAAAAAACACAAATTGATGTATCTAATTCTTTATGTTGTGCTAATTAGTGTTATTGTATTGTTATGGTTATCAGTTATTAGTATACTATTTATTATTATTTAGTTTAGTTCATATAAAGAATATTATTCTTGATTCATTACAGGCAGATTTGAAAAATGGCTTGTAACCAGAGCTGTATTGTATCTCATAAATCTGTACTTCAATAAACTTTATTATAATTATTATAAGTTAATGTATTGATAATCACAATTGAGTATATTCTATAAACTAAAAAAAGTTAAAAAATTGATTTACTGAAAGATATCATGAACTAACAAAAAAAAATTATGTAGAATATATAGCCAATAAAACTATCTTAATATAATTTTCATTGGTCTACAAATTTATGAGCTTCCTGTTATATTGCTCACCCAATTTCTAACAGATTCAATGAATAATGAGGAATGTTTATTCCTTTCAACTCCATTGGAATGAGATTATACTTCTCGGGCCAAGATATTGTTATACTTTCTCGGGTCTTTAATAATGGAGTTCAAATAACATCTATATCTGGTCGATTTTCTTCAGTTCTGATTTGTTTTTATGTTGTTGAATTATCACTCTTAGGCCCGGTATTTTCACCTCCGGTTATGCTGGGAATGAATTAACCAATGGTTGGAATATGCTGATTTAACGTTTATTGATATGTAAAACCATTGGTTAATTTATTCCTAGTTTAACCGGAGGTTAAAATACCGGACCTTAAAAGATATAGTCTGACATCAAATATTTTTGTTTCCTCATAAATTTTGTTGGTAGGGGTAAAGTTTAGGTTTTTGATATATGACCTTCAGTATGTATCATTGGATTGGGAGATGTGACATTTTTGTCAACCCCATGCAGCTATTTCATAGATCATGTGGCTTTCAACAAGAGAATGGTAGATAGTTTTAATTGATTTGTGTTGAAATATTAACAACATATTGGATTTATAGAGATGGTTCTCACTTCTTGATAATGAAATCAACATGAATATTCCATTTCAAATGGAGTCTATTTGAATACCCAGATATTTTATGTTTTTTACTGAATGTATGATGACGGGGTCATCATCTTCCGATAGAGATATGTTGTTATGGTTTGGTAGGTATTTTGGGTATGATGTTAATGCCATATAATAATAATAATAATAATAAATCGTCTTTATTTTCTTTGGTACAAAGTAGGCGAAGTTTAGCTATTGCTACTCTTATACTTAACCTAAGTTGTACAATTGACAGAAAATTTTGGTAATAACGACATTCATAGGGTAATAAAAAACATAATCATTAAAAGTCAAATAAACAAAAGTAATTTGTCAACATATAACTAGATAATAGAGTTTCAAGTCTTTTATATTGGGGATTCACAAAATTTTGCTTTAAAAAATTTCTTAATTTTAAATTCAGATGAATGAAGGTGATTGATGAGGAGTTAATTGTAAAGTTTAACGGCTTGATAGGTGAAGGATTTCTGAAACATGACTGAACAGTGACGAGGAACATTAAAGTGATGTTTATTTCTCACTTCCAATGAATGAAGAGATGATCTAGGGGTTAATTTACAATAGAGCGCCAAAGTAATCCTGTTCTTTATTATTTCATATAGGAAGACACAAAAATTGTATTTAGAACGATTAGCCATTGTAAGCCACTTCAGTTCCGTTATTTTATTGGAAACATGATCGTATTTTTTGAGGGAGAAAATGAATCAACAACAACAGTTCTGTACTTTCTGAATACGATTCTGATCAAATTTAGTGAGTAAATCACCGTAAACAATATCACCGTAATTGAACCTAGAAAGGACCAGTGATTCACTGAGTAACTTCCGTATGGGTTGATTGAGGTAGTGGATAGATCACTTTCAAAGAGCTGAATGATTTTTTGAGCAGACTGTTGATATGTAAAGTGAATTTTAGATCGAATTCAAAGATAATACCCAGGTTTTTCGTGGATTCCACAAAAGTATACCCCGGAATAGAAATATTTTCAGTATTAATACTATCATACAGCAATGTTTCAGAAACACCCACTATATCAAAATCATTTACCAGAGTCTTGAAATCATCAAAATGTGCTACAAGTAATCGAACATTAAGATGACATATCTTCAAGTTTTTAACCATCTCAATGAAAATTACGAATCATTAGTGAATCACCCTATATATACATCCATGAATAGAAATAATATCAGCAAGATTCTAAGGAACGAAAATCTTGAAATAGTAAAAAGTATAAAGTATTTAAATGCAGGTTCACAAAGCGAGAAATAAATCAGGAACCTAAAAAATATAAAAAATAGTATGTTTTTGTTTATGATTTATCAGTCAGCTCAGGTCACAAAAACAGTTCAGTTTATTTCACTATTTCTTCTGGGAACTCTCAAACGTTGAGATAATGTAAGATACCAATAAAAATAAAAAAAAATAAAAATTGATCGTAAATTGAAAATAAGAATGAAACTTATAAGTTATGGAGAAAAACCAGCAATAGTCTGCCGATTCGAGATTATAACAAATTCGAGTATGAATCGGTCAGCCGGCCTAATTACAGAGAAGGAGATTTGATTTGTCTGAGTTCGATATCACTTTTGATATAATGTTTTTTCCCATCGATCAAAATACATATTTTACCGCTCTGGGTCCACACATTCCGTTTCCCGTAAATTTCTATCACATTCACAAAAATGCCATGCCTGGACTTCGTTAAATCTTCTGTGATTGTGACGCGGGATCCTTTCAACTTTTTTTTATTGCGAAGCACCATACGACAGTCGTCAGAAGATGCAAACTTGACAATAATTGGTTTGGTTATCCCCTTACCATCCTGGTTGGATTTGATTCGATAACAACTACTAATTCGACGATCATCCAGGTCGAGTGAAAGTTTATCAGTGAATATTTGTTGAACCACTTCCAAAAGGTTCTCATTTTTTGTTTCCTTGATACCATACATTCGTAAGTTGGCAATCTTCTTGTCCTGTTGCACTTGATCAAGTTCCATTTGCAGTTTTTGATTGTTGTCGGCTAATTGAATAATACGTTCGTTCATTTTGTCTAGTTTATTTTCCAGTTCGCCAATTTTTTCACCAAGTTTTGTTGAAACTAGCTCTGATAACTTGTCAGAGAGGGAGTCCAAAAATTTATTGTCTTTGAAACACTCACAAATAATTAGTTTGATATCATTCTTTTGATCTTTGGTGAAAACCATTTTTATAAGCACAGCCTGATACACACTAAATACCGAATAGAATAGTGGTTGCTTAAAACGCCACGGCGCCGATTCAATAGCACATCTACTCTGTACGAATGCCCATGACAGAATGGAATATAGGAAGTTTTGTCTAAATTAACTGTTAGTAATCTGTCGTCAAACCATTCTATTATATGTAAGAAGTCACGTTCTGCTATTTCTTTCAAATCTGTCCAATTTTTTGCTTTATAAATTATAGCAGATTGATAAGTTAGTATTATTTCCACTTGAAAAAGCTATTGTATAGCGAAACACGTGTCGTGGTTTTGTAAACCCAGTTTAGTGAAAATCATTTATGAATTGAGTGTCTTTTGTTTACTTTAAAAAGTTTCTAGATGCCATCGCGAATCGAATGACACCCCAACTATAATTTTCGGAGATGGCAAACTGGAATTCGTAAAATGTGTGCTTGTAGACTGGACTAGTATATCAGTGTGATGGATTATTTTATGGAAACAAGCAACAAAACAAGCGATCATATATATCATACCCAGAAAATGAAATATCTGGACGTTTATGGCCACTACCTTGAGTGTTTTATTACACGCTGAAGGAAGAATGGAAAACCCTCCAGGATTATTACAGAGGACATCTACGACTACTAGAACGTATAGTCTAGACAATGCAGAAACCCCGTTTGAGATCGCAGTTAAGCGAACAATAGGTTTTACGATGGTAATAAAACATATATATTTATTGCTTTGTTCGACTGGGTTCCTACATCTTTTCAGATACGACGAAAAACATATGTGGAATTATTGTTTTCCTCCGAAATTAATGCATTTTCCTTTTCCTAGGGGAATGATTTGGAATCTCAAGCGTTAAAATTATGCCACAATTGTTGCCGTAGTGAATTCGAACATTATGGAAGATTATATAATGCCGTCAAAATCTATAATCATTCAATTTTATAGAATTTCTGTTTGTTTTCTACCTCAAGCTCCAATTTCTCAGTTCATTCACTGATTTCTTATATACACAAAGTTCGAATTTACCGAAAAACAAAAATTGTGATACCCTTGACGTTAGGATATTTTTTCAAATTTTTCATGAATAAATGTGAACCGTTACATGTGAGACATGGAAAACAAGAGGGGGGCGTTGGCAAAAAAAGGAGGAATGGACGAGAAAGAGAAAAACAAGAGAAGGAACAACGAGAGCAACTGGGAAACCGAGGGGGCAAATCGAAATCCTGAAGGAAAATGTAGATAAAGTCGGGGCCGAAATTATAACAGTCTGGAAAACGATTGAAAAAATGGGCAGTTATATAGAAAGAGAAGTCAAAGCACTTAGAGAAGAAGTAAAGGAAGTATTGGCGGTGCGAGAAGAACTAGAAAATGAAATTGCTTCACCGAAGGTTCAACATTGCACAGTTTCGCAGAACCTCCAATTTATTTATGGACAGTTACTGTGGTTCTCTCGACGGGGAGCAACGCTCAACCCGCTCGGGTACTGACACCCCAGAGCCAGGAGCCTGTCTTATCAGACGGCCTCACCAAGGCTTAGTTACGATGGTAGCTGGGATTACTTAGCGAGTTGATCCAGCGTATCCGGATCATTCCCTCATCCTTTGGGCAGGTGAACCTGACGGTAGTTACTGTTCGTGAGGATGAGAAGGACGACTCCAAACTTTCTATTATTATTAGTCACTATGGTCTCTATATCTTAGGCAACAGCCAATGGATGGGACGATGGAGAAAATGCTACTGCACAGTGGCCTTGAGGAGACCTGTTTTGGCGATGTTACAGATCATCGCCG
This sequence comes from Gonioctena quinquepunctata, assembly GCA_018342105.1. NCBI lineage: Eukaryota > Metazoa > Arthropoda > Insecta > Coleoptera > Chrysomelidae > Gonioctena > Gonioctena quinquepunctata. Next base: position 188,860 of record JAFIRS010002349.1, on the reverse strand, counting down.
ACCAAAATCGCAAGTATGGAGACCTTATCGCTACTTTAGAATTGAGATATGGCGACCAACATCGAAACCAGCTACATCGGGCACAGTTGAAAACACGAGTGCAGGAATATGGTGGGAAATTCACCTAGATGCTCTGGAGGATTTCGAAGAACCTATGGTGGAGCAGGTATTTATTGATGCATTGATAAATATCGAAATACAATGGACCTCAAAATTAACACACTTCAAGAAATGCAGTGGAGCTTCAGTTCGTTTCTTGAAAGTGGAAGCGGATTTCAACACCTCAAGACTGAAAATGACAGCGGTATCGATCGATGAGCCACCTTAGGAAGATAAGCAAAGCGACAGCATTAGATTAGATTCATATGGGGCTTATGGGCTAGGAGCCACTTTACTGCGACCTTTGCAAATCTATTGTGTATGCCCTCATGTTATGTTATTGTTCCCAGTCTAGACCCGCTCTTGTTACAAGACTCCAAGGCGAGGACTTTGAAGCCTCCATATCTTAGAGGGGGGAATTGTGGTTTTTCTTCCCCTATCGATGAAAACCTTAGCCTTGTAAGGCCTTAACAGTAGCACAGTATGTTCCCTCCCCCTCCTCCTAGTAGAACCTACATGTGGTTGTGTCTATCACACCGATGTTATTCATGTGTTTGTTGAATCTACAGTGCCCTGTCCATGTCCATGATTCTGGTTGATCTCCTATTCTGGCTTAGCAGGTACTCTGTGAATTTTGGCGATGGTTCCTTGATGAACTGTTTGACCTGTCTCATGCCCGGCGCCTTGTTCCACCATTCTTGAGATTGCTCTTTCAACAAATTATTGGTTTGTGTTGTTTGCAACGTTTTCGCTGTACCACAAAAAACTTCTGGGCCAATTGGGGCACGTCGTGCTCCTTCTGGGGCTAATGAATCTGCCTCTTCGTTGCCCTTGTAGCCTGTGTGGCCTGGCATCCAAGCCAGATATTGTCTGTTTTACCCGCCCACCCTTTGCATGGCTTCCAAGCAGTTCCAGACAAGTTGTTTCGGATTAACTCGCATGGAGCTGATTGCTTCAATAGCCGCTTGGCTGTTAGAGTATATGGCGACAGCATAGAACAGATCCTCAGCAGAATACTAGATGAACTGGAGAACCAAAGAACAATAGCGCAATAGGATACTGTAGTAGAAACAGACATTTCCAAGGGGATTGCAGGGTGAGGTTATCACCTCGTTTGCATCACCTTAGATACCCCCCACGTTCCTACCTATCTACGAGACAGGAGAATCAAGAGGAAACTGCTTCAGGTGTGGTAGGAGCGGACATTTCTATAGAGATAGCAATATGAGGTTATCACCCTGGAGGACACCCTCACGTTTCCACTCGCCTGTGAGGACTGGAACTCCAGGAGAGTTGAGAGAAAACCGTTTCAGAGAGCTTGCAGGGTGAGGTTGCCATCACGTTCGTCATCACCTTGGAAGACACTCATAAGTTTCTACTCAACGACGAGGACTGGATCATCTAGTGAGTTTTCGAGCAGATACCAATAAACTTGATTGGCCATTACGACGGGAAGCAGGCGGCTTAGTGAAAGCGAAACGCTCAGGGTCATCCAAGTCAACAGAGTCAGAAAATTGACTGATAATCCGCTCATCAGCGGAAAGAGTAACTAGTATCATGCTAATACCGAACATCACCTTTTTTTGGTGGGGGAAACCGCATGGTACCAGGACCTGAGGATCCATTGCACCTGGTAGTGTGGGACGCTACTCCCACTAAAACCTCCCATACCCTTTCCTACTCCTGGAACTGTTGCTGAAAACATTACATTAGGAGATGAACGGCGTTTTGAAAATTACAGGATTGCTGCTTTTCGTCTCTGTCTCGATTGGCATTCCAGTTCTTCTTCTACTTTCGATTCTATGATTTTACGAATGTATGTTGTGGCCGTATTCCAGTTACTTCGCGATGTTACCATATATGGAATTATGTTATCTGGATCCAGATCGGTGCCCGAATCGGTTTCAAAGCTTGTTCTTTCACGGTGCCATCTGGGGCAGAATCGAATGGTGTAATCTACATCATCCACTTGCTGACAGTATATCATAATCTTCAGCGGATTGATGATTTTGAGAGATTTTCTTGACCCATGTCCGGTCAAGAACTGGGTTGTGTAGACATTCGTATTTCTGTAGGGACAGGCATTCCAGATTTCGATGACAGGTATGAGTCGTTTGGTCCACTGGGCCTTTGCAGTGTTGACTACCCATCTTTTCTGCCATTGTCTGACGGTCGTGTGCCTTTTTCTTTGTTTGAACTGTTCATTAACCTCGTCCAGATCATTTGAGCGTCCTCTTTCTAGTACGAGAAGATCGATAGGGGGTGTGCACGCTATGACGCAGTCTGAGAATACCGTTCTGTAGGCCTAGGTAGTCCTTGATAACATTTTCCTTTGAGAAGAAATGAGCATGTTTCTGTATTTCCTGCATCACACTCTTCCACACAGGCGCGGTGTATAGATTGAACAACTGAGCCTTCTTTTTGTGTGCTTGGGCCTCGCATCTTTGGTAGTAGCCTCGTCAAAGTCGTGGTCTGTCTGCCGGCTTTCTCGCATTGATTGCGAATATAGTGATTGAAAATGAGATTGTCGTCCAGTCAGACCCCGAGATATTCGACGAATTCACTTGGAACATCACATCCGAATCGAACATCACCCAGAACGATCAAATAGTAATGCAGATGTCTTGTCTAGAACACCGTATCCTGGAGCAAGGTCCCGCGAAGTAATTGAAAGCATCAGACAAACGATATTGTTACATGAGAACGACTGGAACAACGCACACATGAAACCGGACCAGGAAGCCGATCCAAACATTTGGGATCAAACCAACAACGACGATAAAAGGTCAGGCTGGCCGCGAAAGATTGGTCATTCTTTCCAAAAGTAGTGATTCATATCAATCAATGTCATTGCAACATAATAGTTCAAGGATATTTTTTTCACTTGAGGGATATTTTTCTATCATTATCAACTTTTATCAACTTTGAATTGGATGATTATTTTCATTTGTCGATGTACAATCAGCTGTTGGCGGTGGTGCAACAAGTTATTTAATAAGTAGAAGAGGTATTGAGTGTATATTTAATTGATTAGCAAAGCGCTTTCAACTCACGTCATCATCAGTGCTTCCTGAAAATTAAATACTCTGATATGAGATGAAACATAACCAAGGCTGGAAAATGTAGAAAAATGATAGGCGAGTACTTACATAGTCGGGTAACAGGAAATGTTACAATAAAAGAAGACATGTTTATAATTATATAGATGTTTAGGTTCAACGAATAAAGCGTGTTGAACATACCTAAGACCATATGAGAATGTGATAGTTCAATGACAACTTCAAATGTCAAGTGTCAATGACAACTTCAAATGTCAAGTGTCAAACATCAACTTGGGAGATGAAGTTACCAACTTGAGGAAGTAAAAAAATGAATTCAAATTACTGGAAGAGTTTAAAAGGTTAGAAAAGAGAAGAAAATTGAGTAAGGTAATAATTAAGTGATGATCCTTTTATGAAGGGGAAAGAAATCTCTATTCCAATTAATTTGGGAGTTGAGGCAAAGGTCATTTTTGGCTAATTCTTTAGAGATCTCCAGATCTTCGAACAAGTCCAGTCTCAGGTAGTTTTTATTGTTTATGTTGTGTAGAATTTTGGAATCTTTGTTAGGGCTAAAACTATGGTTGTTGAATTTCAGGTGATGTCCAAATGCAGATTTGTCAGGCTTCTTCAAGTGTTCATTTATTCTAGTGTTAAGAGGTCTGCAAGTTCGACCGATGTAGGAGGCAGAACAATCAGAACAGTGGAGCTTATAAACACCGCTCTTCTTCAACTTATCAATTTTGTCTTTCGAATTAACTAGAAAGCTGCTCAACTTGTTAGAGGAACCAAATTTTTATAGCTGGAATTGTTTTATTTATAAATTTGGAAACGTCATTACATATGTTGGAATCAAAAAAGGGTAAAAAAAATATTTGACTGTGGCTAAGTTGTTCGGTGGAATGGAGTTGGAAGCTAACTTCTTTTCATTGCGAGATTTGAATTTTAGAATTAGTTTATCAATGATGGACGGATTGTAGTCATTGTTGGCCGCAATTTGTTTGATTATGTTGACTTCAGTGTCAAAATTAACTGGGCTTAAGGGGGTATTTAGCAATCTGTTGATGAAACAATTAAAGGCAGCCATTTTGTGCTGAATGGGATGGTTAGAGTTGGAGGGGATGATGTGGTCCGTCGGGGTGGGTTTTCTATAGATTGAGAAGTCTAGTTTGTCGTTGATTTTGGTTATGGTTAGAACAAGAAAATTTAATTTATTATCGGATTCAATTTCTAGGGTGAATTTTATTTTAGGATATAAGTTATTTAATGAGTTGAGTATATTATAGGCATCATTAGTTGCCTTCGATGAAGACTAGGCAATCGTCTACGTAACGGAACCATTTCGAAATGTTGATTTTATTGATAATGAATAAATTCTCTAAATTTTCCATGAATATGTCGGCTAAGAAAAGAGATAAGGGGGTTACCCATTGCTAATCTAAAGTGCAGAAATTAATTAAGGTTAAAATGTCAGTTTTAATTGATCGAAGGATATCATGAAGGTGTTGGAGTTCAATTGAAAGTTTTTGATTTTGTTGATTAGTTCCAGTGTGTTGCTTACAGAATTAGCTGGTTTGTAATTGGTGATGTTTTTTACCACTTGAAGAACAAATGAAGACAAAATGGAGACCGGAGGGTTGTGAAAGCTTACCACTGGTCTGATTAGATTCCCATCCTTGTGAATCTTAGGAAGCCCGTAAAGCCTAGGTGTAAGTGGGTTGCTAGGGATCAGATTATAAGTTTTACTGAATTCAATAAAAATATTCTCACAAATTTTAATATAGTTTTTTGTTTTATTGATGAATTTGTTGGTTGGATCAGAGTTGAGAAGGATGAAAGAAAGTTTTCTACTTTGTTAATGTAATCAACTTGATCAAGTATAACAAGACAATTACTTTTGTCGGCTTTTGTTAATATGAGATTGTTATTACAAATTTTCTTCTTCAATTTTTGTAAAGATGTGTTCAAGTTCAAGTGACTAGACTTCTTCAAATAACTGGGAATCTCTTTAAAGTTGAGTTGATATTTAGAAATAGTGAATTGGCAGAAATTTCTTATTTTTTGTTTGATTTTGTTACTTTTAGAAAGATTGTCAATTAATACATCCAGTTCAATGGCAAAGGAAGTGAGGTCTTTATCCGAATGGACGGAATACATAGAGAATTTCAAGCCTAGATATAGAAGAGCTATCTCATCATCATCGAAAGAGGAAGTGGACATATTTTTTATGTGATCATGAAAATTGAATTCGGAAAATTTTCTTTCAACAGAAGGTTGAAGGAGGCGTTGTTTATGAATGATTGAATTCAGTTTCTTACTTACTCTTTGGAATTTTAAGTGTTTTTGGTATATCACCTAGTCTTCGATAACTTTTAATAAGTTTTGAAAAGTAAATAATGGACGCGTGGAGACTAGTCTGTCATAGCAAATTTTCAATTTCACATTGGTGTGGTCTAGTTTTGCGTAGTTTTTGCATACTTCACTTTTGATAATTTTCTTTTCTGTCTTGTGTTTCAGTTGGGAAGGAATATTTGGTGGCAATTTGGTTCTAGCAAAATTTGGGATGACGTCCTCTCTCAAACATCTATTTACAAACCAACTGTCGATGTGTTATTTAATACCCAGTGTAGAATGATAACAATCTGCTTAGCCCTTTCCTACCGCACAAAATATAGTTTTCACGTTGGAATTTTTCATCTGCAGGAAACAAATACCAATTTGTCATTAACCGCGATGGAAATGGAGTGAACCTGATAGGTGCATTCCACGTAATGACTTCCATTGGAATCTTTCCAGCGTTGAGCTTGTTCCTTTGGAAAACATACTTCGAAATAATCCATTACTTTCGTCGCGTCCCTTCGGAATATTTAGACGGAGATATTGACCAGAAAAGTATTACAACGGAAGAATGATTAACAACCGGTTAATTTTAATTGTAAGGATGGCTTATAAAGGGCACATCTCTAGATTATTCAGTGTGCAACTCCAACTAATAGAAACAATTATAATTTATTCGATTATAGGCTACATATGAGTTGGAATGTTTGTTGTTCGTTTCTTTAAAATGGGATCCTGGCGACAAACTAATTATTTTTAGATTATGTGATGTGTGAAGGATTTATCTTCATTATCTTTCATGGAATGTATCCAATACCGCTGCGATCACGTCAGAAGTGAAGTTGTGAGCGCTACAGAGCGAAGCACTATAAGTAGTTATGTCGACTTGATGCGGTTATCAGATAATCCTTGCGGGTGATCAACTTTAGGTTTTGAATATCTAAGATATTTCATTTATCTCTTGTTTCCAGATATTTTCATAATGCCCTTCGTGGAGGTATTTACATTTCATATTAAAATTTTTTACGATTTGAGTTCATAACATTATTCGGTCGAGTAACATCGGTTGGGATAGGAATAACCCGAAGGAGTTTAGTTGTTTGAAAATATAATTTCCCAATATATAACGCTTGCGCATGCTTGTTACTGAAACTAGTAGAAATGGCCAGCTTTGTATACATCTCAGAACTGAAATCTTATCATCTGAAGTTCATTAATCGATGTTGTTCCTAATTTGGAAAGTCCTATGGGCTTGAAACTATGGATTATCCACATCCACCTGAAACACTACACTAACTCAAATGATTTGGCCCTCTTCAGCCTTCGGACCAGGAGTTGGTTGGTAACTGAAGAGCCTGCATATTGGAGTGAAGATGGAGTGCGATGAATGCCTTAATTTTTTTCGATGTGGTGTTTCCATCTCAGCTTCACATTTAGATTCACAGTTGTTCCATTCATAATCACTATTGGAATGACCATTAGTTTTTTGTTGGTAGAGTTATTATCAATTGATTTCACTTCATTTGATTTGACTCACGCATTTTTGTCGGTTGCAATCAGTGCACTGTTATCTGTGAAGGTGTAGCTATTTTTATTTCTTCCGTTGTCGGGATTTTGCATGTATATAAAAGGTGTAATATTGGTCCCGAAACACTACCTTGTGTGACACCCACACTGAAGTCTTTGAGTTCGAAATACTAATTTTCCTGCTCAATTCTGGAAGTTCTTTGTGATATATGTGGTCAAAATCTCCACATATTCCTTGGGGGCCATGATATTCAGTTTATAGATAAAGTCACCATGCCAAACTTTAAAATAAAAATTGAACAATGTTCAGGAGTATGTTGTGCATAGTTTTTTTTATCCACGATGTCGGTTTTCTTCTGAAACCGAATCGATTTCGCATTAGGTATATTTTTTTCAATAACTGGTTTCCATCTTTTGAGAAGTAAGTTATCAAATATCTAAAATATGACTGAGTAATGATATGGCCAGAGAGAGAGAGAGAGAGAGAGAGAAAACAAAAGAACTATGCTAAAAGTTGCTGGGTAGTTTCGGCAAAGGTTCAAGAAAACGGTGATGGAACCAACGAACATCTTCCGGCTACAAAATGGCAGAGCAATGATCAATTTCTGGCAATGCTAGCCACCAAAGGTAATTGAATTAACTATACAGGATGCCCTGGACTTCCTCTTTTCCTCTCGAAAATGTATAGATGGGGTCAAAATATCCCCAGTACTTCATATAACTTTTGTTCGTAAAAGCCTTCGTTACCAAGTTCCGTGCCCTCAAAGTTACAAAATGAAAAATGTTTTTCTTTGATAACTTTCAAAGTGAATATTCAAAATCATCTAAATTTTGGTGATTGACTAAACAAATGAATTCCTTCGATGAACTTCCATGCAGGAGTCAGTTGTTTTGCTACAAAGTCAGGAACGGACTACCCCCGATGGTCCACACCCCAAAACTTTGAAATGACAGATAATTAAAAAAAAAATAGTTTTCAACAAAATAAGGTTACGTAGACAATTTTCTGAATGAAAGTACTCGTTTGGAAAGTCGATCGGAGCAACGATTCTTAATAAAAATGCAGTTTTACTCGACGACATCAAACCCGATCGTCCACCATTATTTGAAATGAAGAATGTTCACAGTAGAAATACTAATGCTAACGTTAATTCAACAACATTTATAACAGGGATAATACAGAATATGCCAAAATGAAGTCGTAAACAGAAAGTACAGTACCTAGTTGTATTGAGAGAGACGGGGGTCATATCGAGCAGTTTTTGTAGCGGATTTTGCATTTCTGTTTGCTCTTGAGGCTTGCGATTGATTATTTACACCATGAGCTTTGTAAGGTAAACGTGTTTGCATGATAAAAATTCGTTATGAACATTGTACCTATCATTTCTATTTTCATTACAAATTAATCTTTTCGAATAATGGTAGACATCTCAGGTTGGATGTCGTCGAACAATAATGCATTTTTATCAAAAATCGTTGCTCCGATCGATTTTCCACACGAGTACTTTTATTCAGGAAATTGTCCAGGTAACCTTGTTTTGTTAAAACATATCGACAAATCCCAGTAATTTCAAAGTTTTGGGGTGTGGACCATCGGGGGTAGTCCGTTCCTGACTTTGTATCCAAACAACTGACTCCTGCATGAAAGCTCATCGGAGGAATTCATTTGTTCAATCACCAAAATTTAGATGATTTTGAATATTCACTTTGAAAGTTATCAAAGAAAAACATTTTTCATTTTGTAACTTTGAGGGCCCGTAACTTGGTAACGAAGGCTTTTAGGAACAAAAGTTATATGAAGTACTGGTAATATTTTGATCCCATCTATACATTTCCGAAAGGAAAAGAGGAAGTCCAGATACACCCTGTATAATGAACTCCGCTTATCGTAGAAGCTCTAGAGTGGCTAATTCAACCAGTTCAGGAATTTTAGCTGACAATACTCCAGTCTCTCAGGATTGATAGTAGTTGCTCACTCAATAGTTGTTCTCACAACACAAACTTAACATCACTTGATTGCCTGATCCTCCTCATTAGTCTCTCTCCGAAATCTGGATATTCTTTGCGTTTCCTGATAACTCAAAGAACGTTGAAGAAATATATGGATAGGTTTGTAGTTGAAAAAACGATTGAGCAGAACCCTTAAACAGATACTCACTGTGTTGGATTTAAAGTGTATGCGGATGAGATTATTGAAGTTGATGAAATTTTATATTCTACTGGATGACCCTTGCATCTGAAAAATATAAGTAGTTCATCTTTCCGACGAGAACCACGAACGTGCACTCGGGAATTATATGGGACATTCAAGATTTCACAATTTGCTCAGTGGGAGTGTACATAAAAATATATTATTTCATTGGGGGGAATCAAGAAAATTTGAAATGATAAAAACTTGTGCGGTCGGGGGACCCCCGTAATTTACTTTACTCCTTCCATCATCCTCTTTCGTTGTTGTTCGGAAAGGGTGGTGAACAAAATTTTTCTTCTGCGTTTTTTCTCTACCTCTTTTCCATTCCCCACATTTTGATGGATTATTTTCGTTTTCCGTTTCACTTGGCATTTTTGAACACGGACCCGGTGCTGGCTCTCCAGTGTCTTTATTAGGATTAATATTACTCTTCTTTACACTTTCACTGTGTTCAGATATGTAATCAATGAGTTTTTTAGTTTTTCGGCTTCACTTGGGGAAAAAATTATAGACTATGTCACATCTTTTTCGGAGTTCCTCGGCTTTCATACCGAACAGCTGGCGATTTCGCTGTTTTCGATATGTTTTGCAACACACTGTTTTTATCAGTTTTGGTGGTTTGTTTGGTGAAATATGTCTTTTCCACGGTTTTTGTCTCTGGATGATCCATTGTGGCTTTTTGTTTTCAATTCATCTACTCTTTTGTTGCGATCTGCACCTCCATCACTGGATTCTTCCGTTGTGGGGTCATTTATTGAACAATTCCAGCAATTCAGTTGTGGTTGTTTGTGTCCTCTAACTTTTTACAAGCGAAATTGCTTTCACTTTCGTGGGTTTTGGAATCCTAACCTCACGGTTTCACTCTGGCGAACCAATACTGTCAAAATTCCCGAACTCGGCGGTTATTAAGGGTCACCATAGCCTGCAGTTTTCCAAAGGCCAGATATCGTGTTAGAAACATTATTTTAACCCTTTTTAGGCATTCAGATCATTTCCAGCATACTGTTTTATTATTTTTAAGTCAACGAAGGAGTTTATAATGCCATTTCTCAACATTTTGGGTATATATGGCACTTTAAACTACTGAATTTCACGAAATCCGCGAAGCAAATTCAAGCTTTACCAACTACAGAATGACAATTAAATTATTCCTTGCCTTACTTGAAAAACTAAGGCTGAAAAAGGTAAATTTGAATTCAAATATCAAATCACTGTATGTAGTGAGTTCAGAATCCCTTATTCCATCAACTTTGCATTACTTATTTCCCTATATAGGAATTGAAGGCGTTGACATTTTATTCTGACAGAACCAAGTGTAGTTGTCACACATACTCGTATGTAATAGAAAGAGACATACACAGAGAGAGAAAAAGTAGCATGGGGGGGGGGAAGCAAAACACTTTTTTCTTGCGTAACATTTTCTGCCAGTCAACACCTATGGTAAGCTGCGTGAAGAAACTCCGTTCCAATAATTAATAATAATAATATTTTATTCCATTAAGACCATATTACATGGTATTGGACATGTCAAAAATATAAATATAAAAATCTATACACCTATAATCATATATACATAAAATTTCATAAAATTTCATTCTATGAGACCGTAAAGAAGACTCGAAGACTTACAGGCACATAAATAACAGTTATTATACAATTTCAGTTATTGTTTACATATAGACATTCAGACACACAATGTTCAGTATAATTTAACAGTCAATACAATTTTATTACAGTTAAGAAGTCAGAAACTCGCTTGGGCTATATAAGCATTTCTCAATCAAATAACTTTTTAGTTGTTTTTTGAAACGTATTTCATTTCTTTCACTTTTTATTCATTCCGGGAGTATATCGAAAAACTTTATACCACTGTATTGAGGACTTTTTTCATATAAGGAAGTTCTGTTGTGAGGAATTTATAGCAAATTGCCATGCCTAGTTTTATGATTATGACTATCATGATTATATATATAAATTCATGGGTCCCGGAAAATAATTAACCTTGTGATAATTGAAAATTCTTTGAATTATGCTCTGAATTGGTTTCCATAATACAGAGTAAATACTCATCTATACACACCAAGAGATCTGAACACCTGAAAAAAAAAATGGATGTGGACATATTATTTGCTGTGTATTTTTGGAAATGGAAAAGGAGAACAATGATGTGGTAGAATGGACCGTACCCAGACAATTCTGAGATGATTCTGGTTCTGCCCATCCCATTCGAGTATAATAAATCAGCAATTTGCCAGTTTTATAGCTGATTGCATGGAATACGTAGGCCTTCTTGACTGTTGCCACTTCTCAAGACTGAGGATGTGGCAATTTCTTGTTGTTATCACCCACATCCATCTAGATAGGTTAGAACTTCGAAAGCTAATTCCTAACTGGAATGGTTCGGATGGAACCATGGTACAATAATAGAATATTATATACTATATGGTAACCCGAGAGGAGTGCTGAATACCAAAAGATAGCTTGCCCCCTGGTTACCAAATTATAATTATTTTCCACTAAATGGTTAATCAAGAGTAGTGCAATAGTGCTGAATCCCATAAGTCAGTTTATAACCTGGTTATCAGAGACGTCCTGGAGGAATAATAAGTCTTTTTTGCAGTGGTGACGTGAAATATGGAAGTTTAAAGAAGAAAACAATTCCAAAAACGTAACAAAAATTCTCTTGACAGCACGAAGGTCGTGGCCCTTCCATTTGGTAGTATCTTTGCGATAGAGTGATGGACTAGACTGGATGAAACCATGGTAGAAAAGAATGAAAAGGATTTCCAATAGTGTATCTCCAGAAAGGAAGTATCCTACACAGTACGGTTTACCTGAGGAGTACAATAGGGTCAAAACCCAGGAATAAAAATGCATTTTCCATCAATCCTTGGCACTACGGTTTCTGGAGTGGTTAGAAGAAATGTAGTCTAGAAAAAAGCTCAATCCGTGAGTAAAATCATCTTGACATCTTCCAGGTTGGGGTACCTTTGCGAAAAAGTGAAGGTAGATGAAGTATGTGGAGATATCAAGTATTTGGTCACCCTGTCACGGTCTACAATCATGAATGCGATTTCGGAGCATCTGACAAATGAAATAACATAATTTTCGACGTAGGGGAAGATGATCAAGATAAAAGCAATGAGAAGAAACCTTGAGAAACATGATCCCTTCAAATAACTGACCACTTTTTTGGGTCGAATGGAATGATATATTTTTTGATCATTCGAATCTGCCAAAAACACTTTATACATAACTGAAGATTGTTCCTCGGCTAATTCTACATAGCAGCAGCAGAGATAACATGATTCAGTTACACACGATTGGGTGTGACATGTTATCAATCCAGTGGGTTGATTTTCTGTTGTTTTCCTGCTATACCAAGATTGGCATGATACCTAATGGAGTAAATACAATCTGGATAATTCAGAATGATTTCGGGAAAGTTCTCTATATATCTATTCTCATGATCTTTGTTAGCTTTATTTCAAATGGAATATATACTAATTCAGAGATGGTTTGGGGTTTGAAGTTTTTTTTTATTGACAATTGATTGACGTTCAATTCTATTCAATTAATGTTCAATACACAAAGTGAACAGGACAAATGTGATTTATATTTGCCGTAACTCTTCAGATCAATTCCCCTTTTCGACATTGACGAAATTTTCAACTTCCGTCCCTGCAATTTTTTTCAAAATACTCGATTTATCTGAACCCAGTAACTTCGTTAGAAAATCGGCCAACACGAGAGCGGATGGACTACACGCATAACAATTTGTTCAGTTTGTCTCTATTCCTTCAAACAATTGTATTTCCTATCAATATCTTTGGTTCTATCATCAATATTTTAATTTTCTGACATTTTCAAACAGTCTCAATCATCTTCGTACATTACAATTTTCGTCGAAGTATGGTCGGAAATATTGAACAGTCGTCTGAGGCGACCAACTTTCTGCTTGCTTGCAAATTTCCGAGAGATTTCCGTAAACTAAATAACAACAGAACAACTTGTAAATTATCCGCTAAGTTTTCTCCGAGTGCAATTCACTGATCAACAAAATTCATCATATCAGCTTCACCATATCACATTTTCTGGCATTGACATCCGACATAGTTTTTCTCTATGATGTACACACATATAAAAAATCATTGTAAATTACCATTCATGAGAATTAGTCATTTTTTGTTAATCCTGTATGCTCTTTCCATCGGAGGTTCATTCGCTCGTGTCAATAAGATTTGAAATTTGTTTTCCGTCGACAAACAGAACATCATTGTATTTCACCATTTCTCGATTTCAAAGTTACCTATATGAATAAATAATACTTATTTTAATTTTTCTAAATGATATTGAGATTGGGGACCGAGTGAGTAGTGTCTATATCTTGTGTGCTGGTTGTACGAATGATAGACGACTGTTAAGGAAAAAACGGGGAAATGTTTGGGTGGGCAGTCAATAGGGCTGAAGTAACGTGTACTCTTGTTTCTATTCAAGCTTTCGAGTCTCCATTGGTTCTTCTTCAGGAACTCTATAATTGTTGGATTCCAGTGAAATGAATAATGAAAATAGATTTTTTTTGATTTACGAATTTTGAGGTTAAAAAGGAGCCTTGCTTTTCAGAAAAACAAAATTATGCAAACTGTTATCAGAATGCTTTGTAGGAATGCTTGATAAATAAGAGTGAATGATACTTAGACTATCAATATCAGTTTTGGAATTCATAGACTCAGGTTCTTTGAAAATGAAAGTAATTTCTAAAAATGAACGTTTTTCTAAATTAGATTCGTGTTCCAATCTGGTAACATTTTCTCAGTCAGGATTGTGATCTGTTGAAAAGTATGTTGAGCTAGAGTGCGAATTGTCTTATCTCACTATTATGTGAGCACAATCGGTCTTTTAGTTTTGTTTTTGGTTTGACCAATGTATTTTTTATCACATTGTGAACAAGGGATGCAATATACTACATTGGATTGTTCTAAAGGAGGATCTTTATCATTCAGTTTTGAAAATATTTGGTTCAGAGGTAATATATTTTGGTACGCTACTGTAAGATTGTTTTTTTTTATTTTTTTACTTTGTGATTCAATGTTTGAATATAAGTTAAGGAAAGAAAAATTTTGTTTCCCCAGAAATTTGATTTGAGGGGTTGACAATCTCTATGGGTATTGAACAATAATTGATGAATACATTTTTTAGGATAACCACTGCTATGGAGGTTTATTGTTGAAGTTTATTGAGGTTTTCAGTGCGTACTGAAGTGTGACAACTTTTAATCACTCTATTTTTCATTTTGTTGATGGTAAGATTCATAATGTGAAAATCTTCCTGGAGCACCTGGTTTTGTGTGCCAACTGGTAATAACTGAGTTGTCAACCCTCCTAATTAACTTTGTATCTAGGAAGGGGATGCTGCAATGTTCATCTTCTTCTTCGATCGAAAATTGTAAGGATTCATGATGAGAGTTGAAAACGAGGAGCACTTGTTGCAGTTTGTCACTGTTACTCGTTTTCAACTCATGAATCCTTATAATTTACGTGTGTGAACTCCAAAACTGATATTGATAGTCTAGGTATCATTAACTCTTATTTATTAAGCATACCTGCAAAGCATGCTGATAACAGTTTGCATAATTCCTCAGAATGGTGACAATTGACGTTGGCACACCTGTTCTCATTTCTGTCAACCCACATAACAGTTGGCAATATTGCTATTGAGCATGCACTTATGTTCCATCATTCTGTGCTAATCCCGCACAAATCTGACAGTTGCTAGTTTAAAAACAAGTTTCTTTCTCATATTTACAATATTATGTATTAAAAAAATCCCCTTTTAAAATGTAATAATTGCAATTGAATGTTTCCTGCATTTGTGTTATATTTTTGTGAAAAGCAACGATTATTTTCAACCTCAAAATTCGTAAGTAAAAAACAAAACTTTTTTCAATATTAATTTTACTGAAATCCAACAATCGTAGAGTTCCCGAAGAAGAACCAATAAAGACTCGAAAGCTTGAATAGAAACAAGAGTACATATATATATATATATATATATATATATATATACAAAACTAGGGATATTGGGGTAAGCAGCAATGAAAAAGTAATCTCTTTAAGGTTCATACAAGCTTTGATGTTGAACCTATTCATCTAACATAGTGATACAATAGAAAAAAAAACGTAGATAAAGAAATAAAACGAAGTTCCAAGTTATTACAACAACATTATCATTAATGAAAGAAAAAGCCATATGAAGGGGATAAGATATGAAATGAAATGCATAAAGCACACACAAAGTCGTCTTCACAAAAGGTTCAATATAAATTGAAACAATTGGTAGACCGACAGGCGAAAAACAACTACTTTCCTAGCAAATACCACGCAGAACGCTGAATGATATTCACCTGACAATCCCTGCAAACTTCCATATATGTGCTTTTTCTTTCATTAAAATATGCCAGTCGGGCATTTTGAGCCACTCCTACTGAGAAGGAATCTTTTATTTAGAATCCTATCGAGATAGGAGAACTGTATTGAGTGTTTCTTTCGTCACTAGGTGTCGCCGGTTGAAAGTTATCTTTTCCGACGCACCTAAAGATGTTTTAAGCTCGATGATGATTTTATTTATGTTGTGTCTCGCTTCGGCCAGAGCTCTCTGAATCTCTGGCTGGTGACTACTCCGTACTGATGAGGGCCAAAAAAGCCTGAAACTGATATGCGGATTGTTAGGCTGACACGATATGAATTTAAACATAATCGAGCTTATCAGAAAGAAACATTTGCGAACAATATCCATTTATATGGAAGTTTGCATGGATTGTCAGGTGAATATCATTCAACGTTCTGCGTGGTATTTGCTGGGAAAGTAGTTGTTTTTCGCCTGTCGGTCTACCAATTGTTTCAATTTATATTGAACCTTTTGTGAAGACGAATTTGTGTGTGCTTTAGGCATTTCATTTCAAACATTATCATTGTATAAAATTATATAAATATCAATATGTGGTGTGACAAGTGAAACTGACAGGTTGGGAATGAATCTCGCAATTATATTATATATACAACCTCAACAAAGTTTCTCCCTGATGATGGAAATGAACATTCCAGAAAGCTTAGATGAACCTTAAAGAGTTTACTTTTTCATTGCTGCTTACCCCAATATCCCCAGTTTTGTACCTAACTAGTCAGCAAATACATACATATGTATATGTATATATAGATATATATATATCTATATATATATATATATCTATATATATATATATATATATATATATATATATATATAATAAAACTAAACATGTAGACAAAGCGAAGGCCACATTTTTCAACGGAATGGAACGAAATTTGACACAAAAATATTTTTCATCAAAATTTCGGATAAGTTTAAAGCTGAGATGTGCCAAATCAGCACAGTAGTTTCATAATGGCGGCTCAATCTCTCATTACCGATATCGCCAAACTATAGGTCTTTTGATAGAGTATTCACGAGAATTATAATTTTTGTTTACCCTGTATGCTCCTTTCATTTGGGGATCATTCGTTCAGATAATATTGGAGTTTTTTTCCGCCGACAAACAGAACTGAAGTTGAAGTTAAACTATATAAATAGATATTAGTTATTATTTTTTTAAGTGATATTGAGATTGAAACCCATGTACGTACCGTTTTTATCCTTGTGTGTTGGTTATACTTCTTTCTTTCGATTGAAGTCAGATTACATAGAAAGGTTAGAAATCATTCCTTCTGCAACTTTTGATTGAAAAAGTTTGAGGTTTACACAAAAATAGAAATGCTGTTTTTGTTTCCAATGAAAATTCTCCAGTTTTTCAGTCGTGAGCACGATTGATGGCAATTTCAGAATCAATAAATAAATTCTATAATCAAATTTTTTTGGAAAATGAGAACCTTTATCCTTATTGTTATATTAATTCTGATTTTATTATTTGCTGCTTCATTCGATCCTAACTGACTAGCGGCAATACGCCTATCTCCCATGTACAGTTCGGTGCATAAAAAAGTCGTACAAGGTTTGTATGGTGTAAACCTGCCTATGATGTTCCAGATTTCATAAAAAAGTAGTACACGTACACATTTGACAAAAATAGTTTCAATTTTGACACTACTTGTCAAAGACTTGTCAAAGTCGATAAGAAGTTTAATTAAGATTGACAAGCCTGACTCACAATAGCCTATAACTGCTGTACGACTTTTTTATGCACACAACTGTACAACAGACAGACAAGGGCGAAAAATATCATAATATTCGCGAGAGCTCTGGAACCATTTTCCAAATCCTCGAGAACATTCTGGTAACAGACACTTCTCTGACGGTACTCAAATTCCGCCAAGTGAATGATGCTAAAGATCCAATCATGGTTCCCAAATATAGTTATACGAACTCTCTGATGATGAATCTACTTTTCAGTCGTAGCGCACTGAATAGCGAAAATACTAAGCTGTAATCAACCTTATCGAATATTCTCGAACGTCCAACTGAATCTGTTTCACTCAGTCACATTCTTTTACGATCACTATCCCACTCCCAAGACTCTTCCAGATGGCCCTTTCGATCGTTTAACGTGGAATTAATGGATCTGAACGCGAAACTTCGTTATAGGGGATTACCCAGCGGTGTTGCACGCTCGCTTTTCCATTCGCCCAGGTTGGCAGTAAATATAATATGAGTCCTCCGCTTCGGAGTCGTATCTGAAAGCTTCGAAATGCCCTGCCTTATTAGGCGTGACGAATATCTCGAATAGGTTATGGAACGGAATAAGGCCTTCAAAATGTAGCCAAGCGAACAGACAAAAGGAGAGAAATTTGTGCGAATGTATTCATCTGTACCAAAAATTTAATCATATGAATGTGTGATTTCTACAATCAATAGTTCATGAGCAAAGAAACCAGGTGAAAAATGTGCCTTTCACTATAATTTAATGATGGAACTAACTCCGATAGGAACTATTTGATGGGACTCTTCCAACCATACTACGCGTCTCCAATATTACTTTATACAGTGTGTGAACTGATTTATCAATGACGGGTGTATGATGCCATTTTATAACAAAGTACAAAAGTTGAAATAAAAAAAAACTTTTTTTTTGTCAAATTCAACCAAATTTTGGACGCTGCACGGAGCCGTGAAAAGACATTGGCAGTTGCCGAATTTATATATAGTGCTTCTCAAAAGTCCCCTCCCCCCCTCTTATTTTTGGTACGATTATACATAAACAAGTGAAATTTGGAAACTGAATATTGAAGGTTCTAAACTTCCCTACTAGATGACGAAATCGTCAAAGATGACGTCACAAGGCCATTGTGACCAATAATTTTAAATGGAACCCTACGGCAAGCGACACCTCTTTTAAAAGGTATCGAAAAAACCTATTCAATGATTCTAATTTTGTTTGTTTATGGCAGTTATGGCAACTCGCTTTTAAAAAACGCAAAGCTGTGATGAATTAAATCAGTTAATACTAAAATTCCAAATTCAAGGTCCGCCTCCCTAATTCGACGTTTTTGTAATTGTCCAAGTTTTTGTACATTTAATAATTTGTGTACTGTTGATCGAACGTTAACTGTTTTAGCAGCTTTTGGTACTTTTAATATTTTTGTACATTTTAACAATTTGTTAAACTGTTGTGAGCCGAACGTTCAAGTTCCTCAAGAAGCGAAATGGTACGTGCTTTAGGTGATAAAGTAGCATTGATCCTAATTCTTGGTGAAACTGGACAAAATATTCATGCAGCAGAACGCATTTTTAATGAGAGGTTTCCCGATCGCCCCGTTTCGAGGACTTAAATCGAAGGTTAACGCCACTGAACCTGACAATATTGACGTTTTATAACAACGTATTGTTGCAGAATGTGAGGCTGTTTCCGCAGACACATTTGCAAAATTACGAGAAGAGTTTAAAAATAGGATATTTCACTGTCAGGAAGTAAATGGAGGTCACTTCGAGCAATTTCTTCAAGTAGATACTGATTCTTAAATCTGTAATTAATATCATACATGGAATTTGAATTTTAATGTTTACTAATGAGCCATTAAAACTGCCATAAACACAAACAAAATTAGTAACATTGAATAGGTTTTTTAGATACCTTCTAAAAGAGGTGTCTCTTGCCGTAGGGTTCTATTTGAAATTATTGGTCACAATGGCCTTGTGACGTCATCTTTGACGATTTCGTCATCTATCATAACTAGTAGGGAAGTTTACAACCTTTAATATTCAGTTTCCAAATTTCACTTGTTTATGTATAATCGTTCCAAAAATAAGAAGAGGGGAGGGGACTTTTGAGAAGCACTGTATATAGAATGTTGAACTGATGGTTTGATTGAGTGTGAAAATAGTCTGATAATCCTTCTTAGCATTCATTGCAGGTTACCGGCCATACGTATTCAAACTGTGACTCTGCAATAACGTAAATTATTCACTAATGAAAAGATCCAAACTGGTAGATAAAGTCAGAAGTAGTAGATAAAGACAGAAGTAGTAGATAAAGTCAGCAAACGATACGGTTCTTGTATTAAATAATTTATTCGAGATATAATAATGGTATCAGGAAGCGGATCGAAACGTGTTTGCCGAAGAACATAATTCATTTATTCATCTTAGTACACTACAGAATATCATAAAATTCAAAATGGTACATAGGTAAAAATACAAAAAAATATATAACACAAACACAACAAAAATTAATATATATATATATATATATTATTAAATGAAATAATGATCATTAATGTATAGCAATGTGATTTACACTATCAAAACTAGGTCTGGAATCGTATTGCAGTTTTGAAGTTGCTTGTGAGTTGAATCGATAAAATAGAATATTCAGAATATCATCATAAATAATTTTGGCCCCTTTTTTGAGGCATTTTGTTAGTGATTTAGTGATTTTGGTGAAATTATTGATGAACCTACGGTTACCATTTGTCTAACTAAATTTTGTAGTTAGAGTCTCTCAGTCATGTGTTCTTAGAGAGAAGTTGAAAAAATAATATCATCCAAATCAACAAGACATTTTTCATTTTGAATCACCATGAGAATATTTTCGATCGCCCTCTCGAAGGTAGCTGGGGGACTTTTGTGCCCAAAAGGCATTCGAAAATATTCGTAGTGCCCATGTTCCTCATACATTTCGATTTGATGAAAACCGCTGGCAAGATCTAGGGTTGAGAAGTATTGACATCTACCCAACTTATCTGAAAGATCGTTAATATTAGGTATTGTTATCGATAGTTTTTCCATTCAATGTTTAGTAGTCTACAAATACCTTCCATTTTTGCTTGCCAGAGGCATCCATTTTCTAAGAACAACCCAAATTGGGGAGAACCAAGGTGAACTACTGGGCCTAATAATTTGTTGTTTCAACACTTTCTGGACTTGAGTCCCAACTTCTTTTTTGTAAATGAAAGGGTACTTATAAGTTTTCGTATATACAGGGGTTTCATCGGTTGTTCTGATACGATATTTTATTTCATTGGTAAAGATAAGAGGAGTGTCCTTATGGTAAAAAATATCGGAAAATTCCAAACACAATTTTTTAATCATTGATTTTTCTTCAATATTTAAATGGTCGGTCCTGATATTTGATGAGTCTAGTTTACTTTTTTCCATCTCATTAAAGTTGTTGAAATTGAATTCTTTTATAGATGCTCTGTCAAACTCTTATACAACTACGGGTTCGGAGAAATCTAACGTTATATCGTGCATAGTGTTATTTAATATGGTCGTTATCGCTTCTCCGTCTTTATCTATAGATAAGCTTTCTGGAATCTGATGAAGTATAGATGTGAGCGCAGTGCTACCATAATTAGTTATTTAACAATTCTTTTAGGAAGAAAATTGGAGCAAGTTTGTGCCTGTCCTCGAGAGTTTGAAGATTTACTTGATATAACTCTATACAGGCATCGAATCCATGGAAAGACGTTATCATTTTATAAATAATTTTGTGAAATGAATATAATAATAATAATAATAATATCGTCTTTATCATTTCCATATGTGTACAGTATAATTACATCAAAATTGACAGATATGAAATATTAGGAAATAAAGGGCGAAGTTCATTTTCTGCAAATCAAACACTTGCAGACAATGTTCTTCCACTTAACCCCTGAAAGAGAGAAATGGATTGATAGACAAAAGAAAAAAATATAAACCAACCTATCATTTACAATTCAACATGTTGTTTGTGAAATTTGAATAATTTCAATCTGAGTAATGCAAAATCAAGTATTCTCCTCTGAGAAATAAACAAACAGTTTTTAGTAAATATATTCAGCTCTGAGAATTGAACAATTAGTTTTTAGTAGTTAATTTGTATCTATTTGGATGAAGAGCTTTGAAGTTATCTGTACTCTCTCTCTTGTCAGTATTTTTGTGACTAAGATAAAATGGTGACCAAATAATACTGTTTTACTCCGGAATACCAAGGAATATTTAAGAACGGGACAGATATGTTTCAGAAAATAATCATCCTATATCTCTGATTACAATATTTCTCAATATACTTGGATTAATTTTCGAAACTGGATAACGGGATAAGTGGGTAACGAGATAACAGAAAACGGGATAACTGAATGACGGGAAATAGGAAACGGGAAAACGGGATAACGGGACAACGAGATAACCGTAAACGGGATAACTGGCAACAGGATAACGGAAAGTGGGCAAAGCCACAGGCATAAGCTAGATGGTATAACAGAAAAAAACATAGAAATAAATACAAATTACACGCGGACGAAGTTGAAGAAACCAGCTAGTGATATAATATGATTAAAGGGAATTAGCATTCTAAACCGGAATCCTGGAAAGTTCTGTGGCAGTCAACGTGTTAATTGAACATTGGAATAATACATTTTTTCTAAAAATATTCTTATTTTGCTTACTTTGGAGTGTCATAGCAAGCTAAATTCTAAGGCATCGTTACAGATCCTGATTTCGAATAAATAGTCAAAGAAGTGTTAAACAATTATAGGCCAATCAATAGAGATTCTCTGCTCTATTGATTCTGTGACCAAAATACTACCAGGAAACCAACTGTGTCATCGTACGAAAGACGGTTCGTAGTTATATCCTGTCTCCAAACGTTCCTCTAACTGTTATAACTATGTGGTAAGCGTAGGCTTGCACTTCGATTCCCTCCGCCGTAAGAGTCGTGATCAGATCGTCTACGAAAAGTGCCCACAGTAGGGGTGATAAAACTCCTTCTTGTGGACAGCCCCTCACCGGATAATATAAGACATACCTTTATAGTCAACAAATCACTGAGACAGGGATATTTTCCATTATCTTTCAAAATGGCTGTGGTCACACCAATCCATAAAAATGGAGACAAGGGTGATGTTACCAACTATAGACCCATTTCGCTAATAACTTCCCAAGCAAACATTTTGGAAAAGGTTATTCAAAGAAGATTGAATAAGTTCCTTGAAAAATACCATTTAATGTCAGATTCGCAGTATGGTTTCAGAGAAAATATGTCTGCTCAAGACCCAATTAAAATATTGTCACAACAAATATATCAATCCTTGGATGAATCGACACCATCAATTGGTGTCTTTATAGATCTGAGGAAAGCTTTCGACACCGTAGATCATACTATACTGCTTGAAACCCTTGAAGATATAGGAATAAGAGGTATACCACACGATATTTTCACAAGCTATCTGTTAAGTAGAAAACAAATTGTTAAAACAAAGTAAGTGAAAAAAAAACCGTATCCTGTGGTGTGCCTCAGGGGACGGTGTTAGGACCAATATTATTCGATATTTATCTCAACAATCTCTTTTTCCTCCTCCTCCTCCGAAATTATTAGTTATGCTGATGACACGGTCTTGTTCTGCAAAGATGATGACTGGTTTAACCTGAAATTGAAATTAGAACAGGATTTGAGTCAGATAAAGATGTGGCTGTTATCAATAAATTTTGAAAAAACATTCTACTTACCATTCAGTATCCATCTACATTCCCTTGAGGTAATGCAAAAACGTTTTCTCAGATGCATTCTGCATAGAGACTATACCTACCCAAGCGACCTCCTATACGCAGAATCCGAGATATTCGACCCAAGACAGCTGTTCTTTATCAGTATAACCACAGTCCAATACACAAACAGACATAAATATAACACCCGTCACAAAAAAGATATATTGATACCAGTCATGCAAAAGTCAGTGGGTCAAAAAAATTCTCGATATTTAGGCCCAAAACTCTTTAGCTCATTACCGATAAACCTGAAATGTGAGGCAAACCCAAAAATGTTCAAAAGAAAATCTCAAACTTATACCCCGTGTAGAAATAACTGCAAAGATAGAGCAATAACCATGAAATTTTCCAAGCTCCTATGTGATACACTTCCAAATAGATACTTTTACATAATAATACCTTACTCCAATCGAACTCTTCAATACTACGTTGCCTGTTCTTACCTCTATTCATAATTAAAGGATCAACCGTCGCGCTACTCCTGCCTCTTCAACAAATGAGTCAGTATTTTTGAATACCAAAAATTTTGCGTCATGTATGTTCATCTTGATTTGAGACCCGCAAATTTTCTTCTTGTGTTGTTATGCCATGTGCATACCGCCACCATATGAATTTTATCATGTTAAGTTATTTCTAAATATGTAATCTACTATACTGTGTCCCTTACTAAATATGTCTTAATTAACTGTAATCGTTTCCCTATACAAATAATTTTACCTTATTCTACCTTATATATAATTGATATGAATGTTATATTTTATTATTATTGTTTTCCGACATGCGTCATACATGTTCATCCTGACCTCACAATATGTGAATTCTTTTATATATCTTATACCATATGCATGTAGCTACCATATGAATTTTATCATGCTAAGTTTGTTTCTAATTATTTAGTCTACTGTCCTATGTCCCTAACTATATATGTCTTAATTTGCTTGTAATCATTCCCCACATAAACAATTTTAACTTGTATATAATTAACATGATTGCCAACTTCATTTAAAATCACCTACTATTCCTTACACACAAGCAGTTCTCTGCTTCGTAAGTTCTTGTTTCGATTTATTCACCATATATTGTTTAAAGGAACTTGTTGATACTTTGTGCAGAAAAAAGTTAATAAATTGTTTATTATTATTATTTATTATTATACAACTTTTTCTAGTTTCGAAATGATACTTTACAAAAAACAGTACGATATAAATATAACGATTGCAAAGATAAAAATTATTCAAATATTTTGAAAAATCCTTTTTATAACCCTCATGCAAAATTTATCTCACTACCGATACTCTTTGAGATATAATATGTTTTATGATAAGGGTAGTTTTTGCTTACCTGAGATGCGAAAGTCAGAAATAAAAAATTTCTCCTAGGGCAAACCTAAAATAATAAAAATGAATCTCGGTTTTTTGTAAGCGCCAAACGTGAGAACGGCTGGACGGATTTGGCAATTTTTTCGAAAAATTTGTAATAGGCGAGGATGGTTGATACGGAAACAAAATTAGGAGAGTTGCCCGGAAATTGGAAAATTCGGGTATCATGCAGGAATGAATCTCGGTCGGGGTAATTTTTTTTATTTTATAAAACAACGGCTGGTCCGATTTGACCCATTGTTATTTTGAATGTTCCTAATACTCCGGATAAGGTTTTTAGGGAAAGAAAAGATTTTTAGAAAAGTTATTGGAAATTTCTTTGTCCTAAAAAAGTTTTCAGGAATATACAATAAAAATGAATGTCTGTTTGTGTTGGTAAGCTCATAAATAGAGAAAGGCTGGACTGATTTGGCTAATTTTTTTTGGGAAAACGGGATAACAGGAAAACGAGAGGGAGCGATAACGGGATAATGGGAATAAGGGATAACAGATGAGAGTTTTCAGGATTTTTTTTACGGAATGTAGAAATTTGGACAGTACAACGTCTGTGGGGTCAGCTAGTATTCGATAAAATTGACGTGCTTTGCAGTTTTTTTTTTCAAGAACAGATTCATAGATTGGAATTATCCAGATATTGAGAGGGTAGTTTTAATCCTTAGGGAGACGATTTTTGGAAAATCTTTCTTTAGTACGTAGGTACCTAACCCTGGAATGTAGAGCCCTCATATCAAAATTCCACTCTCCTGTTATCGATAGTCTTTGAGATAAAACTTATTTTATAACAGGATTATATTTTAGCGGCTAGGGTGCAAAATTCAGACAAAAAAAATGTATTCTGAAGAAAAATAAAAAAAATCATGTTTTCCTTTTTTGTAGATGAAAAATATTTGATTTTTCATGATGTAGTTTTTACCTTTTGGGTTTCAAGTTTTGGAAAAAAATTCCACAGAACGCTCCTACTAGAATTCCATTGAAAATTCATGATGAATTCCATTTTCCTCTTATCAATACTATTTGAGATATGACCTGTTTTACAATAAGGGTGGATTTGAGCTGGGTTGCTGAATTCAGACATGAAGGAAGCAAAAATATAAAGAGGAAGGGTAGGGGTAGATTTTACCGGCCGGGGTACAAAATGAGATATGAAAAAAACATATTTTCAAGCAGAAATATATGATAAAAATGACCTTGTTTTGAAATCGTCAGTTTTTTAGATGAAAATTATTGAAATATCCAGGGTGTGGTTACAACCCTTTCGAATTATATTCATCGGTATATAGCAATTTCTCGGCATATAACTCTCATGCAATATTTCATTATCGTATTACCAACGCTTTTTGACATATAACCTGTTTTAAAATACGGGTAGTTTTTACCGGCTGGGCTGTAAATTCAGACATAAAAAACTAGAAAATGTGCTTTTTGATCTTCCATGAAAAAAACGAGAAATTATGTATTTTCTGAACATATGTGTTTACACTCACTGGTGATTGGATCAATGATCATTTATCCGCTTTCTATAATAAGGCAACACGTGGTGATGCTCCATGATGTATGTTCGATTCCATGAAATGTTACTGACGTAAATGTAGTTCTTGGAAGTGGAGATGAACTGCACCGATGTGAATGCATGTACAGCCGCATCATTGAGCCACATCAGCAAATCATATATATTCCATTCCATTTGATTAAAAATATATTAAGTTATACTCTTTCCATTGGATGTAAACTCCCTGGAATTGAACTGCAGCTACTGGAAAACCGTTCGTGGAAATGAAGACGTTCTCCTTATCTATGAATGCCCTGTCTCGAAGTGGTATGAGAAAGCTTCGAAATGTTTGGTATGAATGGCCCAGCCTTCTCTGTAATCTGATAATAGCGAGAACTGGAGAGTGCTCCTCAAAATATGCGCTCGATGTTGGCGAGGTGGTGTCTGAACTTTGGAGATGTATCTTGATGAAGATTATTGGAGTTCAAACGTCAATTCTCCGAAATGAGATATATCATATCATTGGAGAGAAAGTCTACTGCCGCTATTAAATCTCAATTATTCCCATGAAATATACATATCTTTTTTTTGCCTACAGCGGTTTTGTTGATTTGTTCTTCTCAATGGAGGTGTGCAATTTCACAAAATTCAACACTGTTCTCGGCTGCTCTGAATCCTATCATCTATTTAGCTTCAGTTTCCAATGTTTTCCAACCAGGAAGTTTTTTTTGCCTAAAATACGTATGCATACTATTTAATTTTCCGTAACAGGTATAAGTGAGGCAATAATTGGGAGTTATAATCGACGACAGACTGACAGTCTCATTCTTTCCAAGGCCACAGCAACAACCTGGACGTGTCGCAGAGTATTTGTCATGCTGAAAATGACATAGTGATCATACCAAACAATCATCAAACCCATGGTCACCTAAGCATCATTGGTATGGGGGCCAAAAATCCAACAGTACTCGGCACAAATCAATCTGCAGAAAGTGCAGCGGTTAGCCCGTCTGGAAATCACAGGGGCAATATTCATATGCCCCACTGCAGCATTGGAGGTAATGCTCAATTTTCCACCTCTGCATATGTGTTGAATAAAGGAAGCGGCAATGAGTACTTTCAGGCTGCAACAAACATCAATATTGAAAGCTGAAGATATGATTGGACATCTGTGCCGTTACTGCAAGAACTTCGATGAAACTGTAGAACACCTGCTTTGCGCTGTTTCGCGGAAGGCTCAAGTTCCGTAATGGGGTTTCATCAACACCCCCAGACATCAGGAACTCAGCACCCAGGGAACTGATAAACTTCGCAAGGAGTCTCAGAATTCTGGGCCTCGGATAGATGAAGGATAATGTACAAAAGACATTATAGGTCGAAGAACGGAGAGGCTAAGGAGCCATATCGATTCCCTTACAATCTATAATCTGTCCGACAGTAATTTACATTGATTCATATCTTCAGTGCTTATAGACTCTGGGCAACTTCAAATTGGAATTAATTAAGCTCATAATTTTTTGACATTTATAGAAACCAATTCAACTTTTAATTCAAATCATTCATGTGCGTTTTGGACAATCAAAACATTATTATAATGGGAATATTCTACCTAATAATTCGAGGTATTTTGTTTTTATTGATTTGACGTCTGTCATAAATTCCAATGGAAAGTGAGAAATGAATCAAAACCAGTTCAGAACATTGTATCATTGTGCGGGAAAATGTGTTTATGATCGTAACATCGAAAAATAATCTATAGAATACCACACGAGAGTTCGATAAAGTAGAAAATAATTCTCCAGATTTCTTTCTCAAACTTGTTGCCATTTGCCAATAACCAGTCGAGCCCGTTGGGCTCTCGTGTCTATTGCCTGCCAACAAGTTTTCGAAAATCTGTCGAATTATTTTCTCACTCTCTTGTGATATTACAACTGATTATTTTTTGACATTTCTAGAAACCAATGAAAACATTCAAATCATTCATGTACGTTTTGGCCAATCACAACATTATTATAGTGAGAATAATCTACCGAGAAAATTGCCGCGGGAATAATTTGAGGGTGTTTTGTTTTTATTTTTTGACAACCAATATTTCTTATTTGACGTCTGTCATGAATTCGCATGAGAAGTGAGAAATGAATCAAAACCGGTTTGGTTCATTATATCATTTTGCAAAGTAGTGTGTTTGTGATCGTAAATTCAAAATAATCTACAGAATACCACACGAGAGTTCGATAAAGTAGAGAATAATTCTCCAGAGTTCTTTCTCATACTTGTTGCCATTTGGCAATAGCCACTCAAGCCCGTGCCTATTGCCTGGCAACAAGTTTTCGAAAATCTGTCGAATTTTATTCACCTTATTCTCACTTTCTTGTGGTATTACAACTGACAATTCAACTCATGTATAAATAAAAACTTTTCAACAAAAAATTAATCCGACGACAAAATCAACTGGAAAGCAAAAAATAAAATGAACCTTCTTAGTCTTAATGATAATTGAGCTCCTAAACTAATGTAAGTAACTGATTTTGATTCGGCGCCAAACAAACAATCATCGAAGATCATTATATTACTTTGAAGAAGTAATCAAAACGCCGCTGGGCATCTCTCTGCCATAATTTTACGCTTTACCTAATTCAATTGCTAGTTTGTTTGGCGCCGACTCAAAGTTAGTTACTCACATTAGTTTAGGAGCTCAATTATCATTAAGACTAAGAAGATTTTTTTATTTTTTGATTTTCAGTTGATTTTTTCGTCGGTTTAATTTTTTGTTAAAAAGTTTTTTGATAGAATAGAATAGAACTTTATTAAACTACATTATATGTATACATTGGTAGCAAGTCAGAATGGGCTAGTAACTCCCCAAAAACAAAGTGTAAAGATAAAACTAATGTGAAGGTATTTATATATATATATATTTGTATATTTCTTGACTTACAACATACAAAACTAGATGAATAAGAACCCAGTGATAAAAATTCATTTATGTCAGCTAGTGTTGACAAATATTATTCAATGGAATAAAAGCATTTTTGAAAGAGGTATGTTTTGAAAATTGATTTGAACTTACGAGTTCCCGTAGATTTCATTGTGACTGGCAGTACATTATATAACTGGATATTTAAAGAATTTTTTTGGAATCTGCCTAATTTATTGCGTGTTGTTTGGATGTGATTTGCCTGTCACGTGTGATACTTATGGATATCTGATTGAAGGGTGAAGCTATCAGCATTTCTGTGTTTTCCGATGAGGGTGTGATAAATGTACAGTGAAGGATCGATATAACTTTTCCCGCTTAGTTTGTCATCTATTGTTATTCCGAACAACTTTGCACTATTTTCTGATTCACTGCTATAGTAGCAGGAATCGTTTTGTTATTGTTGTTGTTATTTCTGTGTTTTATTTGTGTTTATTTTCAAATTGTTTGCTTAGAACAACTCTTCTACCCTGTTTTCTAGATCTTCTGTCAAGTGTGTCAAGTTTGTTACTGTATATTCTGAGGTTGTCAGCAAACAAGATCTGTTTGATGTCATTCAAATACTCACAGATATCGTTTACATAGATGACAAATAATAGTGGCCCATATAGTTGTATATGTTCATCAGTATCATTCATAGGTGTTTACTTATATTCATGAGCCTTAGCGGACTATTGATCCTTTATGTTGTTCTGTATAGTACATTGGTATTTTTTTTTCCAGTTGTAGTTGTAGCAACCAGTCGAGGTCAAGTGGAAGAACAAAACAACGGTTGATTTGTTGAAAATATAAACAAAATGTTCATAAAATCAGATGTGGAATCATCTGCGCCTGAAAGATAAACTTTAGTCACTATCTTCCATCGAAGGAAGATAGTGACTGAAGTTTATCTTTCAGTCGCAGATGATTCCACATCTGATTTTATGAACATCCTGTTTATATTTCCAACAAATCAATCTATCATACCCCATGACAGGTTTCAATGTCAGAAAACACTAATTTCAAAGTGTCTCTCCAAAACAAATGATTCTACCTTTTTCCATCTTTTCAAAGTGAGATTGCTTCTTGAAAATGTGTTTCCCATTACTTCCGGTCTTTCTGATGATCGTGGAAGCGTGAAATAGATTTTCGTCGACAAAAATGTATTGAAGACCTAGTGAATGCGATGTCTCTCCTGCGTCAATGTTATGAATGATTTCTGGTGAGTACTCTCTTTTGGAAAACATTCTTCTTTGCTTCATTCACCTTTATGAGTTCATAATTGAGACTGAAATAGAAAATCAAATAACTATCTGAATGAAAATGCAGATTTTCAATTTCAGATTTTTTCTTTTAGGTTAGGGCCTTTTCAGAATATCTATCAGATGTAGTTCAATGTCCAGCGTGGCTTAAGCCGGGGAAGTAGTTGTTTTCTGTTAGACATTCGCAAAAAATAACTTCATTTTAATCGTGGATTTTTCAATTCACAGAAAAATATTTCTATCAATATTCAATTGAGAATGTTTCCCTTTTCAAAACAACGGTGTTTTTCACTATAGCTTTGTGTTTCGCCTTCGGACTATACGTTCTGTATCTAATGAAGATCCTTATTATTATTATATTTCATATTTATGTTTTCTCATTATCATATGCAGAAGTCTTATTTCTTCTTATTTCGTACATTTCTTCCGCCTCTCAACACAGGATTATCCACATCTAACGTCATAATTCCGTACTAATAGACCTCAAAAAATTGGTTTAGTACCCTAGAAGATCATATTGTTGGACCGTGTTTCTTTGGCAGGAACTTGAACAGCGTGGGTTTTGTTTGAAATTAGTAGAGATCAACAAACAATTCAATTATTAGGAAACCAATAGTCTTCCTGAAAATTTCGTGGCATATCGACAAGTAGAAGCAACAGCACATTTTGCTGCAACTGTCAATTTTTCAGTGACACATTCCCTTGCTTTTTGGATAGGTAGAAGTGGCCCGATGTTGAAGTGTCTACCTAGGACATAATATTTGATTTGTTAGTAAATATGGACAGATGTGGAATCAAATATAAACTTCAGTCACTATCTTGCATCGTTCAAGATAACCTCTCATTACTTCCTCAATTGAATATTGAATAGAAATATTTTTCTGAGAATTGATAGATATTCACAAAAATAACTTAAATTTTATCGTGGATTTTTCAATTCACAGAAAAATCTAATATTCATCAGATTTTACTCCTCCATATTTTTTTGTGAGGCCATTTGAGACTTATTCTAGATCTATTCATGAGCAAATGTGCCCTCTATAAACTGTTTATAATATGCTCTTGCATTTTCTGACAAAATCACGTATATAAAACTATTTATTAACTATTTTCCAACACAAACCAGAATTTTCTAACTCAAGTGGTTAGCGAAAAAATGGTGTTGTGCTAGCTTAACTGTTAAGCTGGCACAACTATTTATAACTTTTTACCCAAAATAGGCATGGAATTGATCCGAACGCTCAATTTTCTAACTTTCTACAAGCTCTCGAATAGTATAAAAATAATTTGAATTCGAGCGAATTTGAATGTTTTACGAGGGCCAAATTCACAAGCGGTACCTAAAATTCTCGAAAATTCCTACTTGGAATTGAGAATGATATTTTTTAGCAAAAATCACCACATTTTCAGCGATTGCCAAGTAAATGCGCGATGAATGATCAAGTATTTAACTGGACTAAAACATTATTCAGTGATCCAGTTAAATACTTGATAATCCATCGCGTATATCTGTTATATTTTGTGCTGGTCGACTGGAACTATATGCCTATAATCTTATTCCAGATCTGTATTATTGTTGAAAATGTCTTTTCATCGATATACTTACTCCTGTTTAATAACCCCAGCACAATCGCTTGAAATGAAAGGAATTTAGTTTTTCAGTATGCATTTTCCAACAATAGTACAGTTGAGATAGGAAATACCCTCAGAGAAATTATTTTAGTGCCAGAAAATGCAAAATAGTGATTCTAGTGCGTGTTTGTCAACCTAATATTTAATAACTCCAGCACAATCGCTTGAAATAAATAAAATTGATAGTTTTGTTATGTATTTTACAACAATAGTACAGTTGAGATATGGAATATCCAAAGAGAAAGTTTTTTAGAGCCAGGAAATGGCAAAATAGTGATTCGAAATGCGTTTTCGTCAACCTAATTTCCTATCACATTTTTTTAAAAATATATGAAAAACCAAATTCTCTTCATTTCAAGCTATTGTGCTGGAGTTATTAAATACTAAGTGAGAAAACGGATTTAGATTCATAATTTTGGATTTTACTGGCTCTAAAAAACGTTCTCTTTGGATATTTCATATCACAACTGTACTATTGTTGAAAAATGCATGGAAAACTATATTTTATATTCATTTCAAGCGATTGTGCTGGAGTTATTGAATACTAGGTTGACGAAAACGCATATCCTATCAATATTTTGCCATTTCCTGGCTCTAAAAAAAAATCTCTTTGGATATTTCATATCACAACTGTACTACTGTTGAAAAATGCATATCAAAACCATTGATTATATTTATTTCAAGCGATTGTGCCGGAGTTATTAAATATTAGGTTGACGAAAACGCATTTTGATTCATTATTTTGTCATTTCCCGGCTCTAAAAATCTTTCTCTTTGGATATTGCCCATAACGACTGTACTAGTGTTGGAAAGTGCACAATAAAACTCTTAATTATATTCATTTCAAGCGATTGTGCTGGAGTTATCAAATAGTACTCTGACGAAATCTCATTTCGAATCATTATTTTGCCATTTCGTGACAATAGAAGATTTCGAATCACTATTTAGAATAAAAAAGAACAGTCTTATTATTTCAAGCGATTGTGCTGGAGTAAGTTTATCGACGAAAAGGCATTTTCAACAATAATACCGATCTGGAATAAGATTATAGGCATATAGTTCCAGTCGACCAGCACAAAATATAACAGATATACGCGATGGATTATCAAGTATTTAACTGGATCACTGAATAATGTTTTAGTCCAGTTTCATACTTGATCATTCATCGCGCATATACTTGACAATCGCTGAAAATGTGGTGATTTTTGATAAAAAATATCATTCTTAATTCCAAGTAGGAATTTTCGAGAATTTTAGGTACCGCATGCGAATTCGGCCCTCGTAAAACATTCAAATTCGCTCGAATTCAAATTATTTTTATAACATTCGAGAGCTTGTGAAAAGTTAGAAAATTGAGCGTTTGAATCAATTCCATACCTGTTTTGGGTAAAAAGTTATAAATAGTTGTGCCAGCTTAACAGTTAAGCTAGCACAACACCATTTTTTCGCTAACCACTTGAGTTAGAAAATTTTGGTTTGTGTTAGAAAATAGTTAATAAATAGTTATTAAATACTGGATGATTTTCAATTGATTGTGCCAAAACGGCTGTGTCAGTTTTATATACGTGACAAAATCGATGCAACATAATTTATTAAGGGCGGATAGGTAGTAATGATCGGACAGCACTGTATAATGAATACATTTTCCCCAGCTTCAACACGTCGTCCACCAGACACGAACAACCGAACGAGAGGCACAAGCCGCATAATAAGTCAGGTGGCGAGAGGTTAGTGTGGGATCCTGCAGAATAAAATGATCCAGCGGGCGGGATAACATCTGAACGTCGAGCTTGCGCGAATTCTTTGGCGCGAATCAGAATTGATCAATAGCACGCTCTTGGCCCAGCTCGAGTACCACTGCAGTGATCAGTCTTCCCAGAGAAACCGTGCACGACGGTATCCACCATTTTGTTCTTCCAATACTTTAATCTCCAACAGTCTCGGCAATCGAAACAGAAAATTCTTGAAACAATGCGGGCTGATAAAATTCGTGCCAAAACTAACTGAATTCTCCGATCGCGTAAGTAACATGCCATACACCTGTTACCTTACGGAATAAACCGATTGTTAACCTGTCTCACGAACACTTCTCACGCTATTTCCCATCTTCAAGAAGTGCACGCCGACTGAACTGATAATATCACCAATAATGACTTTTCAACACCAAAAATACTACCGATAGTGCATACTGACTCTCAAAGTAAATCCAATAAAACTAGTGAGCTTAAAAATTGAACATACAACAATAAAATAATAAATACGTACCTTAACCGTTGTGATATTATTTTAAATAAAGTAGTAATTTTATACCCCGGGAACCCTTAGCTGACATGCTCGTCGTTGTAGACATATCAAGTTTAGACATAGGATTAGTTTGAATGAAGCCTTGAAGGAGCTACCTGTACGTCGAATTACAGAGAATGATAATAATAGATTTAGTTGGAATGAGTTTCCGTGAACTACTCTGACTTTCGACTGATGTTTGTGAGTGACAGAAAAACTTTTTGAGTGGTTGACGAAGTGAAAAAGAGGAGCGGAAGGAAAATGAGTCTCCCCAGATCATGTTTGTCCAATCGAACAATGAATGGAAAGGTAATGGAAATAATTTCTATCAACCATAATTGAACATTTTAATGAATATCGTGAATGTGAGAGAATGTCTCGTATACAAATCTTTTATCAATTGCAACTTGAATTTGATAGAATTGAAAAGTGATCGGAAATCTCAAACAAAAATTGCTTCAATTAGAACTTTTCATGTATTGAAAAAAGAGTGGTGAATCAAAATGTTTTCACTCACCAGAAATATCTTCCGTAGCATACAATATTACTGATGTTGCATAGCCGTAGAACGAATTCGACTACTGTACGAAAGTTTCTTCAATTCCATGTTCCCTTCATAAACAATAACTTCATCAATATATTAGAGAAACATAAATATGAACGATTTTTTAAAATACACATTCGACATATAATGAAGACTATTCATTGTATTCATCCACGAATAGGTAATATATGGAATTGAGAGAAATATAAAAACTTTTGAACAAAAAATTAAACCGACGAAAAAAAAAAAGTAAAAAGCAAAACATTAAATGTACCTTTTTAGTCTCAATAACTAAGCTCCTAAACTAATGTAAGTAACTAATTTTGAGTCGGCGCGAAACAAACAAACAAGCAAATTAATTACGTAAGGCGTAAAATGACGGAAGCAGGGTGCGCGGCGGCAGCGCGTCCCTTCACCGGAAATTGCTGAGCGTTCTCGATGTCAAAATCAGCGAGTCAGCACACACGTGAGGGCACACGTCGTTGCGAGTGGCTATGCTGAGAACGAGCGCATTTTTGAAATGTTATTGTTTATGGCTGGAGATTTCACGTTGCATTGTAATGTTATTTCGTTCTGATAATTTGATGATCTTTGTTGATTGTTTGTTTGGCGCCGACTCAAAATAAGTTACTTACATAAGTTTAGGAGCTTCGTTATTAAGACTAAAAAAATTCTTTTTCTTTTTAATTTTCAGTTTCTTTTTTCGTCGGTTTAATTTTTTATTAAAAAGTTTTTATTTTTATTTTTTTGTGGCTAAAATCTACTAATTGCTACCTACTCAATTTGGATTACTTTCAAAATACTTATTTAACCACTTACTTAAATTATTAACTGTTATATACACTAGTTGATACCAGCGACTTCGCCCGCGTTGAACTTTGTATTTTTTGTGACTATTACAAATCACTCACCCCTTTAGGGAAGGAATTTCTAAAAATACTGAGACAAGTATTTCTTTATTTGTAAAAGTCCTCAAATACCAATTTTTATGACCCTAACTTGATAACGGAACCCTCTTACAAACTTTCACCCTGCCTTTAGGGAATGAATTTATAAAAACATTGAAATACATATTTCTTCTATTTGTAACAAACACTTCAAGTATACATTTTTATGACCCCAACTTGAAAACTAACGTTAATTTCTAAAAATACCGGGACACATATTTTTTATTTGTGACAAAGACCCCCCAAATACCAATTTTCACGATCTTAACTTTAAAATTAACTATACAGACTTTTAACCCCTATTTTACCACTTGAGGGTTGAATTTTCAAAAACGCCGAAATACTGATTCCCATGACTCTAATTGCAAAACCAACTGCACTTTCATTTTCACTCCCCTTCTCACCCGCCTTTTCATCCCTTTAGGGGTGGAATATCAAAAAAATATGCTCTCAAAATTTCAGCTCTCAGGTCCAGCGGTTCGATCTGCGCGTTGATCGTATCTTAGTAAACTTCCTTTGTATTTTCTTGTAGGACTTTGCACGTTTATCCTTCGGGTGTCATCCAACGTCCGTCGATGCATTATCAAGGGAAGTAGTTGTTTTTTGATGAATATGCAACCAACATACACCTATTGTATAGGTTTTCGTAGTCAGCTGGCGAATGAGACATTTTTCATTTTAAATGAAGTTATGTTACAGATTTCTGTCTCTCATTGCAGAAGAAGAAGAACAAGAAACGTATGAAATACAACATTCATTTATTGAAACGACTATATCGAGGAGGAAACAATACATAGTCCATGGAAAAGTAGCGACACAATAAATTTAATTTGGGTTGTTGACTTGTTTAACTTTTTTTTTTCAAATTGATAATGCTCTAGTCGTGAAATTAATTTTCAGTTGATTTCTAGGAGTCATTTTCCTGGATATATTCTATATATATAATATATATATATATATATATATATATACAGGGTACATTTTATAACAAATTACAGTAGTAAAAATAAAAAAAAAAAAAAAAATTGTCAAATTTGTTCAAATTTCGGGTACAGCGAAACAGCAAATTTTTTTTCTGGCTTATTTAGCACTATTCTATTCATCTTCTTATGGACTATCAACTATTGGGGGCTGTGCAGGAAGTAAGATTACATCCTATGTATATATTTTCAGTCTAAAAGTCAAGAAACACACTCAAAATGTTGGGGTATATTTTACCTCCTTCAAACCCCTCAATCGCATTCTTCCAATACCAGGACATCTCCAATGCCAGGATTGAACTCAACACATAAGAATTAACAAAACAAACAAAATTCCTGAATTATATGAAATTCCATTGGGACTTTTTTAAATATCGAATTCCAATAGAATTCTCGAATTGTGCTGTTTTGTCAATTCTGGTATATATCTGGATTTGGTATCACAAATACCCTTGTATCAGAATGAATGGAACATAGTTATAATAAATTTTATTATATTTTTTTTAACATTTCGACTAGAGATTACGAAACAATTGACGTTTGTTCACAGAAAGGTATTTCTGAATCAAGTCTATAGTTTTTGAGATAATTGATTGCATAAGCTAAAAAGTTAAAAATAAAATTATAGTTTGGAAAAACTAAAAAAACACACTTATGAAGCAATATGGACTAAAGAGTTAGAAATATTATAAATAAAGTCATTGACCAAAAACTTATGAAAAGTAATTAAAGAGCTCCCCACGTTTTTTTTACATCAGAGAATTTTTTTTTGTCAATGACTTTATTCTTATTATTTAAAAAAAATATGGCCGTATTGCTACAGAGGACTACGGGAGAAAAACTCGATTGATGCATCCACATGGGATTGCAATTTTACTAAATTATGGTTAATAAGCTGAAACCAGCCAGCACATTTGCCATATATTTGTAATGTAATTTTTTTTCTGACGATTTTGGTGAGAATACCAGGTCATAGCTATGAAATTATTATATTGTCATTGGTTGTTAATACGTGTGCAAATTTTCAAATACATCGGACTTCTAGAAGTGGCGGAAAATTAATTTCAAAGATTCCGTTACATACATTCATACATATATAAAAGTGAAGCTTAT
Organism: Gonioctena quinquepunctata; assembly: GCA_018342105.1. Lineage (NCBI taxonomy): Eukaryota > Metazoa > Arthropoda > Insecta > Coleoptera > Chrysomelidae > Gonioctena > Gonioctena quinquepunctata. The sequence goes on along the minus strand of JAFIRS010002349.1, from coordinate 151,085 downwards.
AAAGTGTGTCTAATATAAAAAGGTTTAACCTCAATTTTTCGAAAATTTTACATTAATATTTTTTTTTGTGAAAAATGCCAAAATATCATGGTTGTCATGGAAAAACTAAAAAAAGAAAATAGGAACAAACAAGATTTCACCTAGAAAGCATTTAGCTTTGAATAGAACTATTTTCAATGCTAGTAATGAAAACATCGTATAAAAGTTAATAAAAATTCAGAATTTGAAATTGTTATCGGAATAAAATTCGTAGATATTGAAAAAAATTATAATATTGAAGAGATTAGCGTCCTATACTTCAAAAACGAGGAGTTTCTGGACACATATTTATAAATTTATTTTTATTTTGACAAATACTATTTCTCCTGAGAGTTTGTAACATATATAACGACCCGTATAAATTTGTCAACCGAATGAAACAAATTTGTCCTAAAAGTCTGTGTCTATTTCCCAGCTGAATAAAAAAATTGTCCAAATCGGTCAGAAAATGGAAGCAATTGAAAGATTTAAAAAAAATCTCTTTCTTCTATTTGATATTAACATGTGTTTGTCGTTTCATATAGCTTTTGAACCCTAATTTGTTTTTCAGGAATTTATCTCTGAGATGAACATTAGATCGCTGCAAATTGTTGTTGATATGTTTTAATGAATTCACAATTTTTATTCGTCCTGTATACCCCTTTCATATGCTCTTAAATGGAGTGTTTTTGTTCGTGTCAATTAGATGCCATTTGACAACACACAAAACACATCCGACTTTCAAGAATATAATATTACGGAAGCCACAAACCTGTAATAAACAAACAAAGTATTTGTCAGCAATAGTTTATGAAATTACCTCTTCTGATAGGACGCGCCACAGATTTTTGGACTGAATTATGTTCCAGTTGGGCATAAAAACACGTCCAGGAAAATAAAAAAATAATTCAGTGGCAACCGCGCTAACTTCTTGAATATTATCAATGAACAAAAATGATACGCCACTGCTTCCTCCCGAGATTAATATCATTTTCATAAAATCGCTTGATTTCGGAGTGAAAATGCTCTCTCGACTGTTTTCCGTCCAACGAACGGATTTTGAAAGAACAGAAAAGTAACTGTAACGTTTCAAGTAAACTATCGCAAAAAAAATAATTAATGGAAAAACTTTTTAAAGACAAGCTTTCATTCAAATGCACTAAAAAGTTAAAAATAATTGCTTTGGATGTGTAGGATATTCCGTGAGTTATAGATTCAAAAAGTCACCGCCCAAAGTTTTCAGTTTGAATACAAAAAGGACAAGCTTTTGAATCTGTAACTCACGGAATAACCTACGTCACACATCCAAAGTAATTATTTTTTACTTTTTAGTGTATTTGAATAAAAGCTTGTTTTTTTATTAGTTATTCTATTTTGTGCTTTTTATCTCAATCTATGCATTTTTGTTGAAGCATCGTTATTATGAGCCTTTTTTTCCTGTAAGTTCTGAGGTATCTAGTCCTTCAATGAGGAGACCATCTGAAGATTAACTCATCCGCCATCTTGCAGTTGCCATCTTCAATTTATGAATTTTAACTAAAATCGATAATCTTCGACTAAATTCATAATCTCCGACCTCAAGAACCCCGAATCGAATCGGGCCATAATTACATAACTCATCCACCATCTTGAATTTGTGGAGTTTGATAGAGAATTCATAATCTTCGACACCGAAAACCCCCACATACCAATTTTGAATAGAATCGGACCATAAACACAGAGTTCATCGGCCATCTTGGAGCCGTCATTTTGATTTTATAATCTTCGACCATGGAAACTTTACATACCTATTTTGAATCGAATCGGAGCATAAACCTAAATCTCATCCGTCATCTTGCAGCGCCATTTTGTTTTGTTCTCTAACAAAAATTCCATAAGCCGCCATTTCAAATTTAAATTTTAAAATTAACCGACTCCGAAAACCCCCACATACCAATTTTGAATCGAGTAGGACCATAATTACAAAACTTGTCCGCCATCTTGGAGACGCCATCTTGAATTTTTGATTTTTGATAAAAAGTTCATTATCTCCGACCTCGAAAACCCGTTCATACCAATTTTGAATCAAATCATATCATAAGTACAAATCTCGTCCGCCATTTTGGAGCTGCCATTTGTTTTTCTCTAACAAAAATTTCATAATGCATTGTCACCGGAACTATGAACACCTGCCAAATTTCAGCTCAATCGGATGTCGGAAAGTTTCCCAAAAATGCATTAAAACTTTTCAACCGGAAAGAATGACAGAACGAACGAATGACATACGAACGGAGCAGGTCAAATAAAAGCTTGTAATAATAAAAAGACAAGTGGTTCAAAGTATCCTCCACCTGCATATATGCAAGTCTCAACCCCCTTTCTCAGTGTCTCCCGACACCTCCGAGAAAATTCTGAAGTAATTCAAAATAAACTATTATGCGATTCTTCAACACTTCTTCAGTATGAATTCATGTGCTCTGAATCTTGTTCTTAAGATATTCCAATAAGGTTTTTTACTAAGAATCATCCAATTTTTTCACACGTCCTCACCCAAACCTGTATATTTTCCATATTTCATCAGAATTACCCTATTTCATCGAATTAATGTTCAGATTTGTGAATTTACATTTTGTAGCTTCAACTCTAAGCCTAACTACAAATATGTGACGAATCTCATCATTTTCCGGTTTTATTTGTCCAAAGACATCGTACATAATACTCTGCTTCGGAAGGAAGTATTCATTGAGTTTTGATAACTATCTCATAAACATTTATTTTATCAACGCGAGCACCTGGTATATAATAATAAATCTCTTGCAGTGTCATGCCTCCTGCATGCAATCATGTTTGCTTTTTTATGAGCTTGTGTGATATTCGATGCGATGGTGAAAATTTATCCATTTCAACCATCTTTGGCCTACTGAAACCCATCCATACCGAATCACTCTCAGATCAATAACGGTTTACTTATTGATCTGAGGAATCACTTCATGACTATCAAACCAAATCAAAAGTATTTTCCATAAATGTCTCTTAGATTCCCGATTTTCTTTCATTTGACGTGAATAACCCTGCCTTTGGAGGACTAGCCAGGGTCATTCCATTATTGCCATTCGCTGATTGATTTTCTTGTGTTTCAAACCACAGTCTGAAAGGATGTTGAAGAATTCAAAGCTGCTTTGCCTGGCTGCCTCTGACCACACCACTGTTCTACTAAAAGATTCAACCCCAAACCCAATAAAGTAATCTGTGGTTGTTGACCCTGGGTCTACTATATACTTTATAAGGGTTTTCCTTCATATTTCAACATTATTACGATTTTGAACGAACCCTTTATTTTGAGTTGAAGATGAATTTATCCAACTGAGAATGGATATACTACAAACTCAAAAGATGCGCGTCTGTTTTCAAAATAATGAATTTATTCCATACACTACATGAGCACCGTATACAAACCAGTTCCAGACTAGACTTATACATCGACAGGATATATTTGTTTTTTTATTCACACACCGTATACAGTGCTCGTCTAAAGTCCGTTCCCCAATTACTAATTTTTGAACCACCTGGTATATCGCAACGAAATTTGGAGGTCTTAACTTTTTTCATGAAAAAATCACAGCTGAAAGTTTCAAAATGGCGGCTTCAATAATTTTTTCAAATGGTACACCCCGTATGTTATTCCATTTTACCGAAATCTCCTTATAATTCTCAACAGTTTTCTCCAATATACTTCACTCCAAAATTCAATTGTTTTCGAAATATTAACGTTTGAAAAGTGACATTCCGGTTTAAAATAAAGTATGGATTTTGGTCACTTCCGGTAAAACATTTTGCTAACTAAACGTTGTTATTAATTTGTAAATAAATCTCTCAATGAATTCGACTAATAAAAGGCGTAAAGAGAGTTTATTAAGGATAAACAGTACCGCTTACCGGAAAATCTCGAAGCCTACGAATGTGTTCTGTAAATTCACAATCAAAATAAATTAATGTTGAAAAGGGAAACATTCTCAATTGAATATTAATAGAAAGATTTTTCTGTGAATTGGAAAATCACCGATAAAAATGAAGTTATTTTTTGTGAATGTCTAACAGAAAACAACTACTTCCTCGGCTAAAGTCACGCTGGACATTGGACTACATCCCTTTTCAACATGAATACCCCACAAGAGGTTATTTTGACGATGGAAGATAGTGACTAGGGTTTATCTTTCAGTCGCAGATGATTCCACATCTGATTTTATGAACATCCTGTTCATATTTTCAACAAATCAAAATAAATTAGTTGGCTAAAAAAATATAATTTATTTTTGAATAACACTTTTATTTAACCCCAACAATTATTTCATCAAGTGTTCAATGTGGTCCCCTCTTAAATCTTGACATAAAGTGCCCTACTATGAATAGCTTCTCTCACGTTGATGAAAGTCTGTTTATCTATTTCTTCACATGTATCTATTATTCGGCGTTCCAACTCTTCTATTGTTTGGCATTCAGTGACGTAGATTTTTGACTTCAGATACCCCCGAAGGAAAAAACTAGAGATGTAAGATCCGGAGATCTTGGTGGCCATTCTGTCGTTCCCCTGCGACCTATCCATCGCCCAGGAAAGTTTGTATCGAGGAACTTTGTGGCCATGCGATCGAAATGGGGAGGTGCCCCCTCCTGCTGAAATATGGAATCAAGATTTTCAAACTCTTCCTGATTGTTTAATTCAATTTGTCTTATTCGAGGTTCAATTTCAGTTTCTAAAAGATTTCTATGAAGAACTCCTGTAAGATTGCCTCTGATGAAAATCGGTACAACAACGCGATTGCCCGAAATCCCCGCCCAAACATTCACCTTTTTAGGAAACTGGGTATGTCCGTCTCTAAAAATATGCGGATTAGTATCGCTCCAGTATCGTACATTCTATTTGTTAACTTTTCCATTGAGAAAAAACGTGCATTCGTCCACGAAACATACACGTTTTAGGAAGCCCGTTCTCCTTCAATTGTTCTTGCTAACCAAAATTCAACACTCCGGTCTGGATCATCCTCCGTGAGAGCATGCAGGATTTTCATTTTATAGGCATGAAACTTTTTTTTTTTTAGGACTCTTCGGACACTTTTTGAACTCACTCCACAGGATTCAGCAACTGCAGACGTCGACTGAGTCGGATTGATTACCATTTCAGCAACAATTTCTACCTTTTTTTCTTCTGAAAGAGGCGGTCTTCCTGATCTTGGACCATCTTTCAGCGTACCAGTTGCTTGGAGCTTATTTAAAAGTTTGCGCAAATATGACCTCGAAATAGAGTTCTCGGGAAATCTATCATTAAACATGCGGACTGCTAGATGATAATTTCTTCCAGCTTCTCCAAATATCAAAACTGCTTCAAATTTATCGTCTAAACTACGAGCCATGATCACACTTTCCATAAAAGGATTTAGGCGCTCAACGGACTAGGTGACAGTTCAGTTTGACAGTAAACAAGATGTTACCGCGACAACGATTTTTTCCAATGCAAACTTGATTGAAAGCAACATTAGTGTTTTTGGTTGGGTTTGAAATGACCAAAATGTCACTTTTCAAACGTTAATATTTCGAAAACAATTGAATATGGGAATGAAGTGTATTCGAAAAAACTGTTGAGAATTATGAGCAGATTTTGAAAATGGAATAATATACGGGGTGTTCTATTTAAAAAATTTATTGAAGATGGCGCTCAGCCGCCATTTTGAAACTTTTACCTGTGATTTTTTCATAAGAAAGTATGTTTTTATCTCCTATTCAAGCCCTCGAAATTTCGTTCCGATATACCGGGTGGTTCAAAAATTAGTAGGGGGGGAACGGACTTTAGACGAGCACTGTATGATAATACCATTATAGCAATATACCTTCCTTATCAAATACAGCTCATAGATAAAAACACTGTACGAAGTTCGGAATTGGAGGTGTACAAAAATAATGTACCAGTCATTCAATTTTTATGTTGTGTTATGACAATTTTGTGTAACTGGTTTACATTCAGGTCCAATCGAGTTGGTGTTATTGAAGTATATACATTTTTTCTGTTATCTTAATTCATAACATAACAAAGAGTTCAAACTTTTCTCTGAATTCCAGAATGGGACTCAAAACATCTTTGCCATGTACCCGACCTCATAAAAAAAAACACAAAAAGTCTCAAAAAAAATTTCTTTATTTCTCTACATAGTCTCCATTTAGCTCGATACACTTTTCCCAGCGATTCTGTGACAAAAATAGTACCAGGAAATCGACTGAGCCATCGCACGGAAGACAATCAGCAGTTATATCCTGTTATATTTCCTACTCGCAACTATCATTGCTTAATTTGTTATAAACATTCAAGAGCAAAACACCGTGTTGTTTTTTGTTTTTTGCTCTCAAATGGACGAATTGTAGGAAATCAAAATGCGACAAAAATGAGCCCTGGCACGATTCGATCGAATTATTAGTAACGGAGAAAAACCGGAAAAATCTGCGTTTTTCAAAAATGCATAACACCGCAATTTTCAAAGTTGTAGCGCAGGCTCTCCGCGACATGGTGGTGATTGATATGTTCTTCATGCGTAAAAAACTCAGGTGCTGTGAATCCTCAGTTTTTGCATAATCGCAATTTAAAAAACAACTTTGGGAATATTATTCTGGACCCAAATAGATTCAGCTGTAGGAACTGCTGAGTTTCGTCGAAAAAATCGGTATGCCCAGATCAATCCCTAAACATGTGAGCACATAATGGGCCCTAGTAGAGAGGCCTGAGTGCACTGGGTCCTTCAGAAGCAGTCCTCCTAGAACTGAAAAGAAGGAGAAGGCATACGCATGACGTCATTACGTTCCATGTACAGCTGCAGAAATGGTAAACCGAGAACTCTTGAGAGGTCTGTGAGCATCATTCACAAAGCACTATGTCTATATAGAGATGCGCAAATGGCAGCCTTAGAACTACGGGAGCTCTAGAAAATGTATTTCTTAAAGAACTAGTCACTCCTTGAAGTAGTTTTTCTTGAGTGCACCATACACTATTTTAGGGTGAATAACCCAACGTAATGTTTTAGGTTCCAGGCCCCCACCCATTGCAATATGCCTACAGGTACACCAAATTTCACATGTTCGGTGTTTGAGTCAGGTGATATTAGACTTGTTTTCGGGTTATGACTTGATTCAAACATGACTTCTCTCGAAAAATGTCAATATGCTTGAGCTATATATCATGATTCATCATGGCTTTGAAGCTCGTTATGAACCTACTTTAACATAACATTTCAAACCAATCTGCCATGCGCCTAACGTTCCCATTCTCTAAATTCCGATATACTCAGGTCTTTTTGAACATCGTCACAGCCACTTCAGTCATCCAATGGGTCTTCTATATTCTTATTATGAAGGCGTTCTCGGATATTTCTATTAGGAGCCCCTCAATCTTGGTTTCTGTATTTTTATGTATCTAACAGTGTTCGGTACAATATAGCCGATACTCGAAATTGAACCTACTATGCCAAACGTCATTATTTATCATATAAAAGTAATTTTCCCATTATTTTGTTCTTGACATCTTGCTCTTCTCCAACTACTACTCCACTTTTGTGAATCACGAGGGTTTTGAATATTATTAGTTCAACCATACTGTTTTTTTTTGTATGTTAGTTTTTCGTTTAGACAACATTTATTCGCTTGTATGACCTTTCTTTTTAATGTCTCCCTCCCTGTACGAATAGAGAAACGAGATTATTTTTATTAATATCTACGTTTAGCTTTATCACAATTATATATTATATTTGAAAAATTGGTAGTCCCATCTTGTGTAGATGATTTAAGTGCTACAAACGTATCTTCCACTTTCCGCTGTAATATAATCCGTAAATGCTTATGATAGGACTGATTGATTGAAAATTGATTCTGATATTTGGATTCTCCATTCACGTGTGATTTTCTCAAGCGAGCAATTGGAAAATTAAAAAAAAAATACATTTCCTTGCATAAAACCCTCATGTCTTCCACACGTTCTTGAGAGGTTGTTTTGAATTTTTGCTTCATTTTATAAGTATAACTTCTGTAAGTGTGACTAGGTTTTATGGAAAATCGAATTCTAGCTTCGCTTGGTATAGTTTATTTCTGTCTAAAGCGGCTTCAGAATCTATGAAAATTTAATGATCATCTATGTTTAATCTGAGATCTGACTCTCCCACAATTACTTCTACATATGGTAGGGGTCTCGTGTATACCACACGATGTCCTTGGAAACAGTTCACTACCTTCACGCATGGACAGTGTTTGAAGTTAAAATTCCCAATGAATATAACGTAAGAAAAAATTCTTTTTATTAGTATCAAGTGAGATTTGCTAGCAATACCACCTGTAGACGGTAGATAGATAACGCGATGATACGACGACCGAATAGGCAAACAGCGATTAATGTTAAACAAGCGGGTAATATGAAAATTTCGGGCACTTTTAGTGAATATGGTTATTACCCTTATTATCAGTGCAATTAAATAAATTAATTGATGGTGCTTCATTGGTATATATAACAGTTGAAGCATATACTTGTTTCCAACTACGACGATGGTTGAAATGCCACGGTCGCCCACAATGTGGAAAAAAAAACGGAACTTGTAGAAAGGTTAAGATAACAATGACATACATGTTAGATTTAAATTAATTAATGTACCAATAATTAGAAAAATCAAGATAAATGATCAATACAATACAAAATAACAATAGTAGAGTTGAACAGATCTTTGCTATTTTTATTTGTGAAGAACATTCATCATTTGAGGTTATAGCACAAACTATCACATTGACAATTGAATGAATCAAAATTACCTGATGAAATAATTTTTTTTTACACAACTGATGGCATCAGGATGTTCTGTTTTGGACTACTCGACTCTAGAAGTAAAGTAACAAATATATGATCTTTATAACATGACCAATCATTGGAAGCGACCATCACCTCGTCCACATCTATCAACTCACAAATCACATTCAGCACAATTTGGAACAAATTTTCAGATGTTTTTGTTTCGTTGCTTTGAAACACTGATGAAATAATACATTGAAACCTTCATATTCACGGGTGAAAGACGTATGGAGTGCCCGGTGTGGTTGTCAGTTTTTGACATAAAATGAGTTTTGTACAATTCTAAATGGTGTGTTCTATATACCCTTCCGAGGAACGAATTATTTTCGGGGGTACAACATGCATATTGGATACTATAGAACGCTACTACATCCCTATCGTGCAATGAACCTATGACTTGAGTAATCCACCCGATTATTTTTCAACAAGCTCCATTATCTGTTGTACTAATACATTCCAACCATTTTTGCAAAGCTCAACTGGCAACCAATTGAAACCCGCTAATTTCTTCATGAGCTTGGCAATCGCACTACTGATTTCTTCGTCTTTTGGAAAAGGTTCGAATAACCTGGGTCCATTTCTATTTATGCCAATCAATGGAGATTTTCTGCTCTATTGATTCTGTGACAGAAATACTAACAGAAAACCGACTAGTTATATCCTGTTATGTTTTCTACCCCCAACTGTCATTGCTCAATTTGTTATAAGCATTTAAAAGCATTTTTTTAAATTTTTTATCGTTTTTGACTTGTAACTTGGAAACCAATGAAGCAATCTCTATACTTCCAATGGACGAATTGTAGAGAATAACGACTCGATCAGGATTATTAGTAACGGAGAAAAACCGGAAAAAATCAGCTTTTTTTATAAAATTCATAACTCCGCCACTTTCTGAGTTGTAGTGCAGGCTTTCCACGACATAGTGGTGATCAACATGTACTTTATGTGTAAAAAACTCAGGCACTGTCGCATTATTAGTTTTGGCATAATTGCAATCTGAATTCTTCAATTCACTTTATTGCAGCTGACCTGGATGCGTCATAGGTGGTCTGATTCCAATTTTTCGAGGAAATTTCGAGGAAAGAAGTATAGTACTACATAAAAACTTTTTAACAAAAAATTAAACCGACGAAATACGGAACTGAAAAGTAAAAAATAAAATAAACCTTCTAAGTCTCAATAATTAAGCTCCTGAACTAATGTGAGTAACTAATTTTGAATCGGCGCCAAACAAACAAGCAAATTAATTAGGTAAGGCATAAAATGATGGCATCGAGTTGGGCGGTGACATTCTGATAATTTTTTTGAAGTAATTTAATGATCTTCGTTGATTGTTTGTTTGGCGCCGACTCAAAATTGGTTACTTACATTAGTTTAGGAGCTTAGTTATTGATACTAAAAAGGTTCATTTTATTCTTTACATTTCAGTTCCGTATTTCGTCGGATTAATGTTTTGTTAAACAGTTTTCACTTTTCAATTTTTTGTGGCTGAAATCTACTAATTACTAACTGCTTATTTTTTTATTACTTCCAAAATACTTACCCACCTTACTTCAACTTTTACCAGTTAAATAATATGATTATCTACTTTTAATATTTGTTGTAATATAAATTATTTTTGTTGTTCTGGTTAGTATTTCATTACTTCGTATATCATTCCATCCTCTCATAGAATATATTCATTGTGATAACGACACTAGCGATCTATCATTGTCAACTACATAAGTGTGCCAATGTTCACAAGTGAAAAATCAATTATCCCCCATTTTTCTACCCGTAAGGGTGGATAATTCCATTCGAAATCCAAATATGATCAACTATGAGGTATACCCTATCTGATAAAAGGAGAATCATCCAAATCGAAGATCCCAGTACAAAGTTATAGCTGATAGAATCGGTTGGCGGACCAGAATTCAGAGGATGAGTGATCAAGATCCTTCATTTTGCTACCCTTAGGGGTGGATTTCATTCTTCAAATTTGAATGGGACCAATTCTAAAGTACACTCTATCCACTGAAAGACGAATTATCGGAATCGGACATCTCAGTAAAACGTTATGCGTGATATTACATAATAAAAAAATAAAATAAAAAAAATTTAATGTACGCGTCGACTAGAGAACCTCCTCCTTTTTGGTTTCGTAGGTTAAAAATGAGATCGATGTCTGTGTCGAAAATAAGTTCGGAAAAAAAGGTTGAGAACTCGTTTATTGAGTTCTGTGTAATATTTCTAAGAGTGTGGCGTTCTGAGTCAATTATTGGGTCCGCAGAAAGTGGGAGTTGGCGGGATCATTGGACTAATAGTTATAGTGAATTATGTAACACACTTCCTGATGTGGCAGAAGGTGTAAAAAATGTGACTTTGCATCTCCTTCCAGAAAAATCGAGGCAAAATATGAATTACAATACAATAAGTTCATAACTGGGTGCCAATTGAAGAAGGTGAATAAATATTCAGAAACATTTTGACAAGATGAAAGAAACTTTTAACATAAAATTAAACCGTCGAAATACGGAACTGAAAAGTAGAAATAAAATAAACCTTCTTAGTCTCATAACTAGCTCCTAAACTAATGTAAGTAACTAATTTTGAGTCGGCGCCAAACAAACAAGCAAATGAATTGGTAAGGCGTAAAATGATGGAATCGAGTTGGGCGGTGACATTCTGATAATTTTTTTGAAGTCATTTGATGATCTTCGTTGATTGTTTGTTTGGCGCCGACTCAAAATTAGTTACTCACATTAGTTAGGAGCTTAGTTATTGAGATAAGAAGGTTTTTTCAATTTTTTTGGTGAAATCTACAATTATAACTGCTTGTTTTTTATTACTTCCAAAATACTTACTTACCCACTTACTTCAACTATTACCAGTTAAATAATATAATTATCTACTTTTACTATTTGTTGTAATATAAATTATTTTTGTTGTTCTGGTTAGTTTATTTCATTACTTTGTATAGCATTCCATCCTCTCATAGAATATATTTATTGTGATAATGACACTAGCGATCTGTCATTGTCAACTACATATGTGTGCCAATGTTCACAAGTGAAAAATCAATTATCCCCTATTTTTCTACCCGTAAGGGTGGATAATTCCATTCAAAATCCAAATATGATCAACTACGAGGTATACCCTATCTGATGAAAGAAGAATCATCCGGATCGGAGATCCCAGTACAAAGTTATAGCTGATAGAATCGGTTAACGGACCAGAATTCAGAGGGTGAGTGATCAATATCCTTCATTTTGCTACCCTTAGGGGTGGATTTCATCTTTTAAATTCAAATGGGACCAACGTCGAAGTACACCCTATCCATTGAAAAAATAACTTTTGGAAACTGACGTCTCAGTAAAAAGTTATGCGTGATCATACATAAAAAAATAAAATAAAAAAATTAAATATAGGCGTCGACTAGAGAACCTCCTCCTTTTTGGTTTCGTCGGTTAAAAATGTATATTCTCATTTTGCGTTAAAATGCTGCAAAATAGGTGAAACATACTTGCAAACATGACCGAAAATGGGTAAGTGCGTGAAAGCGGCTGAGTAGTGGGGGTCAGGCTGCAGACGTGGGGAAGTGTACGCATATTAATAAAAGCGCGCTGCGCTCGTTATGAATCTGCTGCTCTACCCCCACTCCTAAGCCACTTTCATGCACTCGCCGGTTTTCGGTCATTAAGTATTTCTCACCTATTTTGCAGCATTTTAAAGCAAAATGAGAATAGTTATTTTGTAGTATTATACAACTCTCAAAATCTTTCAGAACTTTTGAAATCGGATCACCTATGACGCACCCAGGTCGCTACAAAAAAGTGCATTGAAAAATCATATTGCATTTATATCAAAACTAATAATCCAACACTGCCTGAGTTTCTCACACATAAAGTACATATCAATTACTACTATGTCGTGGAGAGCCGCTTCAGAACTTAAAAAATGGCGGTGAAATGAATAAAAAAAAAACTCAGATTTTTTTCGGGTTTTCCGGTTTTTCCGAGTCGTGACTGGGTTCCTTTTCTTTGCATTTTGATTCTCTACAGTTCCTATATGGAAAATATTGAATTTGCTCCATTCGTTTTCAAGTTAAAAGTCAAAAACGATAAAAAATTTGAGAAAATGCTTTCAAATGTTTATAACAAATTAAGCAATGACAGTTGAGAGTAGAAAATGTAACAGGATACAACTACAGACCGTCTTCTGTATGATGGCACAGTTGGTTTCGTGGTAGTATTTTTGGCACGAAAAAATCTCTATTGATTGGGCTAATTGTATCTACTCTTGGTTGCTTCTTTTCTTCAATATTGACCCAGTCAAATGCTTTCGACGGATCACAGTGAACTGCTGCGGTGGTTTCTTCATCATTGATTTGAAAGGAAATTCTTCGATCGAATTAGGTAACGATCCAACATTCCAACTAGATACGTTCCTCAATAGAAACACTCAATCCGCTTCCACTTTGAATCACGTGAATGCATTCGAACCCCTATCGTTTCCCTGAATTGTTTCAGTTGGATCTGTAATATGTAATCCTGAGTCGGTAGCTCGGCTATCGTTACTTTGGTGTGCATTCGACCTAATTCGTATTTAGTGTTTGTTCTGCCTAGGTGTGAATATGAGAAGAGATTACGGAACTGTGTATAATATCTATGCAGAGCTCGTTGCGCATTTCATGGATTAAATTTAATCTCCTAGCGATGGGACCACATATACCAAACAGGTAAAACATTTTTATCCATTTCTACATTGTGATTTCAGAATATAGTTATTTTGATTCGTAATTGACTCGTTAACAAAAAACATGATTCACGAATCAGAGGATCGTGGCTATTGAAATACTGTACTGTATCATTCTTCATTCATTTACAACTTCATGAACCAGTAATACACCCTGACAATTGAATAACTCACTAGAAATTCACCGCAAACTTCATTGGACTCTTAATTTTATCGTTAACTCATTTTTCCACTTATTTTGACTGAAACTGCTCTGATTTTGAAGCACAACCAAATATATGGCCACTATATTCGAAGTAGAATCCTTAGGAGACTTTGGGCGGCCGCTTCTCGAACTGTTTAGTGTTATCTCAGCACATTCTGGAACATCGTTACGTCAGCGAGGTGAAATCGGCGTAACATCCTAATACTGCACCCGCTCTAATTCTCATACTTCCGATCGAGTCGTCTCACTATGTTGGGACAATCTTTCCAACTGTCATATTATTTCTTTCACAGTAAATTCTCCTGAGAGCTGACAAAAGGTATACTCTGACTGACTAAACTGAGCTGAAGATAGTGATCAAGGAGTATGGGCTTCGAATGATTCTATCACTACATCTGTCTTCCCTTCTAGTTTGAAGCTTACAGTGGTAATCCACTTGCATAAAGGGGGTGCAAACGTTGTCTGAAATCATTGAATAAATATAGTCTGAGAGCTGGCTCACTACGGAAATGAAAAATGATAAGGTGCAAGGGAAATTTTCACATTGAAATCTTCCTTACTAGCTAACAAGCGTGTAGCTCTTCAGGCAAAATTAGTCCCGAGTGCTCACGTAGATAATCTCTCGCTACAAGGACCGGATTCGACTCCGAGCTGGGTCACGTATTTTTCTCCATTACACTCAAATCAACCACTTCTATACTCCACCAAAACATATTACTTCAGAAAAACCTGTTGAATTTATAAATACCCTATGTAATAACAAATTGTTAGAGTGACAAATATATGAAAAATTACTGTGATTGATGTACTCCGAGTAGTGAATGAAAACACAAATAAAACAAATCTCAGGACTGTTCATTACTTGGGAAACAAATATTATAGAAGGTTATGGGCCGAGAGTCCCTATATAACAGTCAGTGAAAGTACGAATCAATGGTTGAAACGATAAGAACCTAAAGCAAATTATACAAGGAAAGCTGTAAGAAAATGGTGCTACCACCACAGGTACAAAATCCACCACAGCTATTAGGAGAAAACTTCAATAACTGGAAATTCAGGATCCAAGTAGTTTTAGAAGAAAAACAAGTACTGATGCCCTATCGAAGGAAATTGACGATTTCACAGAAGAGAAGCAAAAGAACGATTTCAAATTGAGAGATGCAGAAGCTGAATCCATCATAGTTCAGAGTACTTCAGATAGATTTAGATCTTATAAAAAATGCAGCAACAGCAAAGCAGATGATGAAAGCACTACAAGATGTATTCGAAAGAGTTTTTTCACAAAGTTGGTATACCTGCAGCAAAGTGAAATGTCATCGATTTTGACGAAATTTTCAAAGATGCTTTAGAACACCATAAACCATCAACATTTTTCCGCAGAAACCGTTATTTTCGGAATCATGGCCCTTGAACACTCTGTCTGGAACCCTCAATTTCTATTCGATAACTTCTATGCAATTCATAAAAAGTTTTTTTTCGAGTTTAAGATAATAGTTTACTTTCAGAAAATTAAAAAACGTTTGACATTTCACATTATACATCTCATCTGTCAAAGAGAGAACTATAGTCTTTGCATCTGTTTTCTACATTGTTGCCAATTATTGTTGGCTGCACAAATATAGAGAAAAGTACCCAAACTGTAATAGAGAAAGGTATTCTCGTGACGAGAAAAAACTCGCTCTTCCAATTCCTAATTCATCACTGACGAGACAATCTCTAATCTATACAAGTAAACAGCTGAGATAACAACCATTTGCCAAATCAGATAAGATATATGAATGATTTGAAACTGTTCAGAAAATCTGATGGGAAAGTGTTTTTACAGTATAGATTAATACCTAAGATTCTAGTCCTTCTATAGTTTGTGTGATTTATTATTAAATTTAATAGCATATGTTGATCATTTTTATAATTTCTGTATTTCATTGTATATTTGTGTTCTATTTTTTTTGCATACATGAGTGTTGTATTATTTCAGAAGGTATTATTCCTAATTTAAATAATTATGTATATTTGTATACTTTACTAAAAAAAATACCCTTACTTTAGACAATAAAAATCACCTATCTATCTATTTATCTATCTTTTTCTTGGGCTTTCGTGAGATTGTGTGAACCATGTCCATTCCTTTAGCTCCACGATTCTTCCCAAAACGGTGTTAGTTGTGGAGATACACATTTCTTCCTACGTGTATTGTACATCCAAACCTGATTCGAATCCTCTTGAATTAGCTTTGAAATAATAACGAGCTTTCATCCTGTCTCTGGCCAATATCAACTTCTTTCGAGTTGTTTCATGCAATTTCAACAAATCCTTCAGTTTATCTGCATAGTCCCGCACTTCTACTTCTTTGGTACTCGGTGATCCGACACCAGGGCAACCAAATTTCTCTTCCAAATGCTAGCTGGGGTGAGCTTGGTTGAATTATGAATAGATGCTTTATGTGCCATAAAAAATGATGGAAGGTGTCTGTTCCAGTTCTCTTGGAGTTTTTTCACAATCTTGCGCATATGACCGGTTGAATCCTTCAACCATGTCATCCAACAGAGAGGTGAAGTGCTGTTGTCTTGTCTCTAACAGACATATTTTCTCAAATAACGTTTACTCAATATTTCTTCGTTGATCAGAAGGTAACTGCATCTTGAGAATATGTTATCCACCAAATCTTGCTATTGTTGATGCCTTTTGGCCTAAGCTTCTCCGCATCTGCTGAAATAGTCCATGGCAATGAAAATGAATCTGTTGCTACCATTTGTCAAAAGAAATGGATCAGCAATATTTTAATTTATCAATTTCACGAATGAAATGATTTTCGAATATTCACATCCTTTCTCTTTGCAAGAAACACTTTTCTTGTTGAGGCAAGAGAATAATTTTCTCTCGACATGAGACCACACAAGAGAGGGTTTTCCCCTTCTTTCGTCACCACGAGAGCTATCATAAATCGTTTTGTGTGCTCATAGTTATGGGAAAACTTCCAGAGCATACTTACTATCTAACAGATGGAAGCTTCTTGATGTTTTTTTAAAGATACAATAAAATTTCTGTTTTTTGTAATTTTCGTTGAATTTGTTAGATTTTCTAATAGAATTAGTGAATGATGAAATCCATAATCCTTTCAGCTCCAGAGATGGTCAAATGTTTAGATAGCTACTCTTTGAGTCTGATTGATTTGAGCCTGCCTGCGAATCAGTTTGAATGGAGAACTTACATTCTATTCCTTCATTCCACCCCTGGACCTCATTTTGGGACCTTATTAAGTAGCTCATCATAAGCTTCCTACATCGTCTCGACACTGAACTTAGTAGATGCTGTTTCTAACAAGGAAATTCAGTCCACATACATATTTTTTCTGAAAAAAATCAAGAGTTCTGTTAGTGATCCTATCAAGCTTCATCAGAGCATTCATTCAGAAATTCGAATAATTTCTAATGGATCGATGAAATTCATTTTTTATTAACCGACGAAACCAAAAAGGAGGAGGTTCTCTAGTCGACGCGTATAATTTTTTTTATGTATGATCACGCACAACTTTTCACAGAGCGGTTTGATTTCGATTATTCTTTTTTCATTGGATAGGGTGTACTTCGAAATCGGTCCCATTTCAATTTGAACAATAAAATCCATCCCTAAGGGTAGCAAAATGGAGGATATTGATTGTTCACCCTCTGAATCCGTTAACCGATTCTATCAGGCATAACTTTGTAGTGGGTTTTCCGATTTGGAGGATAATTTTTTCATCAGAAAGGGTATACCTCATAGTTGATCATATTCCAATTTGGAATCAAATGATCCACCCTTTGGGTAGAAAAATAGGGGATGATTGATTTTTCACTTGTGAACTTTGGCACACATATGTAGTTGTCATTGATAAACTCTCCTACATCCGTCACAATGATTACATTCTATGAAAGGATGGAATTATATACAAAGTGATGAAATCAACTAACCAGAATTTTCAAAATTAATAGTTGAAATGGAAAATCATATTATTGAATAGTTAATAGTTGAAGTAGCTAGGTAAGTAAGTATTTTGGAAATAATCAAAAATTAAGTTGGTAGTAATTAGTAGATTTCAGCAACAAAAAATTTATAAAAGAAAACTTCTCAACAAAAAATTAAACCGACGAAAAAATCAACTGAAAAGCAAAAAATAAAATAAACCTTCTTAGTCTAAATGATAATTGAGCTCCTAAACTAATGTGAGTAACTGATTTTGAGTCAGCGCCAAACAAACTAGCAATTGAATTAGGTAAAGCGTAAAATGATGGCAGCGAGATGCACGGCTGCGTTTTGAATACTTCTTCCAAAATAATATAATGATCTTCGATAATTGTTTGTTCGGCGCCGACTCAAAATTAGTTACTCAAATTAGTTTAGGAACTCAATTATCATTTGGACTAAGAAGGTTCATTTCATTTTTTGCTTCAGTTGTTTTTTTCGTCGTTTTAATTTTTTGTTATTTACCCCGATAATCTTCAGGCTTTTTTCCATTCTCAATGGTCGTAGAGATAACTTCAACTATTATTCTGGATTATTTGGAGATATTTCTAACTAATCAAAATTGTAATTCAATTGTGTGGATTTTCCAGTGAAAAGTTATTGTTACTAAACGACCCCGCACCATCCTTAGGGAAAATGGCTTTCGGTTAAATTTCCTGAATTTTTGGTACGTTGTAGATTTTGACTTTTTCGGCACTAAAAAATCCACCGACTAGTTTTCGAGATACAGGGTGTGGAAGATGAAAAGTGAAGCTTTCTGCTCAGAATTTTTTACAATTCCGATAATAGACAAAACGCCTGGGAATACCATGCCACAATGATGCACAATGTCACGTTGATCTCGATTCCATTATACTTTTTCGTTTTGTGCACTATAACAAGGTGAACAAAAAAAAAACAATTTTGATAATTTTGAACCAACCAGTGTGAGTTCTCTGATGAAAATTGAAGATTCAATTTAGCCTGGATAAACTTCCTTAATCGGGATCGAATTTAATTATTTTTTTTTATACAGGGGTACGTTAACCACTCGTTTTTTAGTTCGGATAGGGGAGGGCATGTCATATATATCAAACAACCTTCAATGTTAAGAATGTCGTATAAAAATTCCATGTATACAGGGTGAGTAAAAAGATACAGTCCAAGTTTCTTAGAAAAATGCGGTTTTTTTCAATGAATACCCTGTATTTCGAGTGTTTCGTGGTTCTTGGGATACTCAAGATACCAGCGTGATGTTCATTTTCGTTCGACGTGTCTTTTTGGTTTCATTTTCGATGCTGCTCATAGAAGAGCTCCAGATGATGTTGGTATTCAAATCATAGAACAATGAAAATTTTCATATCAACAATTTTCTAACGTTTAGAAAAATGACAATTGTTTTTTAAGACATTTCATCTAGTTTTCTCTGAAAATGATAGATACTCCGATAACCCGTTTCTGTGATTTTTTTGGGAATGAGACTAATATTTTCTTCAGTATATGTGACTATTTACGAAATACAACCAAATTAGAGACAGACTTCTGAAACTCTACTTTTTTATCGTGATACCGAGTTAATGGGCAGCAGAAAATCAATGTCATGTTCCTTCCAATAACAGCTAATTATCGGAGAATACATTTGGAAAGTTAGGGAAACTTGTTCACCGTATTTTCTCCATACATAGTAGGATAGGCCTACAGGGGATACCACTAAAAAACGCACCGGCAACTCTACCTCTGGGGTGGGGTGGAAACGAGTTAATTCATATCGCATACTTTGCAAATCCAAAAAATTGCATGAGATTCATTGATTTCTAATACATTAGTCCAAACTACCCCTTTATATTGCATTTTTTATTACGTAGAGTTGTTCGAAAAAAACCCATTTCTGTCTCCGATGGCATTTATGGGTATCAATAAAATCCGAACATTCAAAAGTATGTAGCCGACAAACGAGTGCAGAGACCTATGCTGATATTGATGACAATATGTCGGACTCTTCAAACCGTACATTATATCAAAAATTCAAGAAAAATAACCGATTTTTTCTCGAAAAACAGGGTATTCATTGAAATAAACCGCATTTTCCTAAGAAACTTGGACTGTATCTTTTTACTCACCCTGTATACATGGAATTACTATACGATGTTCTTAACATTGAAGGATGTTTGATATATATCACATGCTCTACCCTATCCGAACTAAAAACGAGGAGTTAACGTACCCCTATTTTCGAACCACCCTGTATAAAAAAAAAGTCAATTAACTTCGATCCAGATTGAGGGAGTTTATCCAGGCTAAATTGAATCTTAAATTTTTATCAGAGAACTCACACTGGTTGGTTGGTATTCCCAGAATAAATAGGCGTTTTGTCAATTATCGGAATTGTAAAAAATTCTGAGCAGAAAGCTTCACTTTTCATCTTTCACACCCAGTATCTCGAAAACTTGTCGGTGGATGTGTTAGTGCCCATGGACACTTTTTCCAAAAAAGTCAAAATCTACAATATACCAAAAATTCAGGAAATTTAACCGAAAGCCATTTTCCATAAGGATGGTGCGGGGTCGTTTGTCCCAGGAATCCGATTATATTTTCAGCCTTGTTTGCATACCAATATCACTTTTCGAGAATGTCGGTTTCTCAATCATTATCGTGAAGTGCTTTTACTTGTTACGAAAATGAGTATTATCACCCGCGTTGTTCATCTCGTACATGCCAGATGATATAACGGTCGTTTATTCAGACTGGTTGAGGTCACGCTGGGTTTTTTCATCGAATGATTTAGATCTTTCGTTGGATACTCGAAGATTCTGGATGCCGGGAACAGGGTTATACAGGGTCACCCACGGTTACGTTTACGGAGAACGGGACATAGGTTTATTTGGAAATTTTTGTTTCTTGGGTAATAAATTCCGCTCTATCGATGTAAAATTTTCAGCGCTTATATTGAAAATTAGCAACAACTTTGATATTTTGAATATTTGAATGAATTTGTATATTATTGTATTTTTTGTTTTGCTATTGCTATCCGATTATTCTTTTATGATACTTCTCTATACCTATCTCCAGCACTTTTCGAGAAATTAATTTATATCTTTATTTTTTATGCAACACATAGCTTCATTTGAATGTTCATAAAATGGCTGTAACCAAACAATTGGTTGAGAATTGAAAATGTGATTTGTTGCCCTCTTGCTCATAGAACAGAACGAATGCTCCTCCACTTACAAGGGATTCAGGTGATATCGGTGAAACTCTGGAGTCATTGTATTTGTGCTATGTTCCTATATGAAGGTGCCTACAGTAAGCCGGAAAGTGTCCGCTATAGGTAGTTCCACTATGGTTGGTTACAGCATATAAGTTGTAGCGACACGTAGCTAAATTATGTATATTCTCAAAATAAATATTCTCCGGACATTGAATGTTTATTATTGCGGTAGTTGGATTCGTTGAAAGCAAAAGACAAAAATGGTGAAAAGTGCATTTTTTTAATTATAAAATATCCTGAAACACAATTGAAGATCCCTCCAAATGATGTACCATGTCCCATCTAAATAGTTAGGTACCCGAAATGAAATAATGTTTGTATAAAAATTGGATCATTTTGCCATATGTTGTATTGGTTAGCTAGGAAATGTCATAAAACATGTCATTATGAAAATTCGACAATTTCTGTTCATTTTTCATGGTCAATGTGATCAAATTATAGCAAGCACATGCAGAACGTTCAATGAAATGTATATCGATTCACAACCAATGAACGAGAAGAAATTTGTACGATTAAGAAATAATTTCATCAGTTATGGGTCAAAACTGAAAGCGAAAAGAAATTTACCGGAGCCAGTAGCTTAAAAAAAGGCATCACAAATATATTAGCTTATTTGTACGAATATCCCCAAGCTTCCATGAAAAGTGCAGATTCAGGCTTAACTCATACTTCTGTTCAAATAATCCTTCATAATCATGACATGCACCCATACAAGTTTACGAAAGTTCAAGCCCTGAAACTAAAAGATCAAAATAGGATTCACTTTTGTGAAACTATTCGGATCCACACCCAAGAAGATCCTAACTTTTCAAAGAAAATAATTTGGACAGACGCAAATAGCTAAAGCTGAATTTTCCAGGGAAGGCATTTATAATTAAAAAAAATTGGGCTGACAAGAATTCTCATGTTGTCGAGGAAATGGGATTTTGGGAAAAGTTCAGTTTTAACGTGTTTCACCTTCTGAAAGATGACCAAATAAGATTTCTCATTTACGACGAACAGTTAAATTCTAAGGAATATTTCGAAATTCCAAGGTCGGTGGTGTATGATAGTGGTTTTAACTGGATGGGGCAACGGTTCATTGCACTGGCGAATTATCAACAGAGTTGTTCCAATTGTTCGAAGATCTCTGGTTTATATATTTAGGACCGTGAAATTGGCCTGCGAAATCACCCGACCTAACGCCACCTGATTTTTACTCGTTGCAAGTATCCAGATTTTGAAATATTTGGAAACCAACGTTGGTCATTTCAAATAATTATTGTGAACATTTCCTTAGTTTTGTACATATTTTCTTGTATTAATATTGTTAATAACTGCTTAATCGTTTTGTCATTCCTTATTTTACATAATGAAAATTGTTTTTCATCAGTTTAGTGAATTTCATTACGCTTTCAGTTTTGACCCATAACTGTTGAAATGATTCTGTTATCGTACAAATTTTCTCCCGTTCATTGGTTGTAAATCAGGATACGTGTCATTGAATCATCTGTATGTTCTTTCTATACTTTGAAAACATTGACCATGAAAAATGAACAATTCCATCAAAACTTCCTTTGAATAGTTATTGCCTTTCATTTTGATACTTTTCCGATCAAATTTCCGTAAATGAACTGTGACGTGTTTTACTACGGTCTGTTTTAATAACGCTCAAACTCCTAAGAAGTCACGTTATATATGACGCCAGAATTTTAGGCAGGAAATATTTTCCTTTCTTTATTTCAAATCTCAGGCGCCAGATTTTATAGTGGTTTTCTCCACGCACTAGGGTAGCTACAGATGGAGATACGGAACGTCCAGGGGTCTGGTATATTCACACTTTTTGAATCTTTACAAAATACTGTAGGCTTTAAGTACAATTTTTGCATACTGAACGCCGATTGCTTTTATGTCTCTCAAAGAGAAAGACAGACAGAAATCTCTTTGTTTGTTTTTTTTCTTTAAAAATTTCTTTTTTTTTTATTTGTTTACAACTTGACTGAATACGTCTGTTGCGTAACTTCAATACTTTATAGGAAATAGAAAAGGTTTTTTTTTCAATGTGAACACAGTGTGTAATAGGTATTAAATTAACTGGTATATTCAAATTCTTGAATCGATTTGTCACCACAATTTTTCAAATACAAGTATTTTGGCTTAACTCTGAACAAAATCGGTCTCGCCACCTCCAAATAGAGGAAATATATACACAGAGATATATAAATATATATCTAATCCTATTAATATAGCAGTATCGAAATGATATTTACCTTCACGATATTATAGGCCAAATGAACAGTAATTTCCCGAGAATTTAGGGAATAAAATGAACTAATCTTAAGAGCAAAGAAAAACTGTTTCTTCCTGACCACGGTTATCTGACTGACTCAGAAAGTGATTTTTCAAGTTTGGAGATAAGTGGTTTTAACGTCCCGACTTCCCCTTGTTAACGCCAACACAAAATTGAATACTACTTGTCATTTGTATATTACCTAAGCTTCACGTTTGCAATAATCCCAGCGGTGATATTTTTTTCCTCTGTTCCGTAAAATAGCCCCTTTGTGCGACGACTTTTCTTGTTAACAAGATTTATATCTTTAGCTTTGTTTTACTATTGTTTATACTCGGCAATTTCCCTGAGCTTAAACAATATCAACAACTGGGCGTGGATGCAGACGACAAAGCATCACCGTGTTTTCGTGATATAAAATAACTTCTTTCCCCTTGATATAATCAATAATGCTTATTCACCCAAATCACCTTCTCAAATCGCAAAATGAATTATTCCTCCTGAATATGACTATTACTTGTGAAATTCGGGAAATTTTGTTTTGCTTGGCACGTATTTTCCGGGACAAATAAACTTTTAATCCAGCGGATATATAGCGATCGTTGTTCTGATTTGGTTAGTTCCTGAATCGGAACAGCGGGGAACAAGAATTATTGTTATGTAATTGTTTATATGTCAATGGCTTAAATTCGTTGTTTTCCCTGAACTTAAGACAAAAGAAAATTTAAATTCACTGAAAATTTTTGCATTCGGCGTTTTCCCTGAACTCAAACAACTGAGAACATAACTCTTTATATTGTTCAATTTGGCCACTAAATCATATATTTTTACCAGTAATCCAACCAACAATTGACTGAAATGTCAATACTACCCTAAATTAAACACTCAATCGATTTTACGAAAAGTTCGATTGTACCACCCAAAAATAACATAAATCAATATTCACTCTGTAGTCTTCTGACCAACTCAAACGTTTCGGCCAGGGCTCGAATGAAGGAAATTATAATAATGCAGAAAATATATTAAACTTCTCAGGTAACGAATTGAATCAAAGAAAGAATACTTTTGTCGAACTAAGCTGTAAATGCCACGACAGATGATTAAATAAATGCAATAATAATAATACAAGCAATAACATTTGAACTCCCGGCAAAATAATTGAATCAAATGGAATAATAACAAATGTAGAAATAATAAACTTCGGGTGCTTCAGCACACGGAGAAACCAAGCTCAAATACAAGTTATTCACAATTTCCACTTACGGATACCTCAAAGCTTCTGGACCTCCAAATCTTTTTGACACACTTTGCACTTTTCTCTTACTCAATTTTAACCGGACTTTGTAGCACAACAGGAAACAAGTAACAAGTGTCGATGCTAGTTTTCATTGTATCTTTTATAGATCTCGAATGTATGACCAAACTAGACGAAAAAGCCCATTAAGAAAGGCGCGTTTTTTGTCCAATAAACCGAAACTGAATCGAAAATCTGAAGGATAATTTCGTGCCTGTTACAAAAAATGATGTGGTTTTTCCAATCGCAATCTTTGTTTTTTTCTCGTCTTTTACAAAATCTATCACCGGGGCTTCTCACCCTCTTTATAAGATATAGAGAAAAACTCTGTTATATTTTATGCATGATGTTGACGTGAATTCCAGTAGCTTTGGGTATGTACATTAATTTTCTAACAGGGGAATGAAAAATTTTGTCAGACCGGAACCAATAGAAACCCCAAATAGGCAGGGACGTAACAAAGTTAGGTTAAATATTCTCAAGCCGTTCTTAGTAACGGAGCTCTGAAAAAATGCTTCGTTACAGAACTTGCAAACGTTTTATAGTTGATGCACTGATTGTCGAAGATTCATAATAATATGTTCCATGACATTTCATAGTTACCTAACAAAATATGGCAAAATAATCCCATTTTTATATAAAATTTATTTCCGAAACCTGACTATTGAGGTACAGGAACATAAACATCATTTTAGAGGAACTCCAACTGTCTTTCAGGATACTGATAATATACAGTGTGTTCTATTTGAAATGCACTTTTCACCATTTTTGTATCTATCGGTAAAATCACAAATTTTTCAGATATAACTAATAAAAAGATTTTGGTGAATTACACCCGAAATTTCAGCTCTCTACGAGACGTAAACGTCTAAAGTGTCATTCATTCAAAAAGTAGTAATTCAGTCATAGCGAGTTCAAGGTAAATTGCTATTCATTGCAGTGCAGTTCGCGGTTTATTTTACTCGTGAACTGTGATCGAGTATTTCATTGTCAGAGTACATTATTGTGTTGTGTTTTCGTAGTTTAATAACTGACATTGAATTATTCGAGTATTTTTAATAAAAACGGACCCAGTTTTCATAACAATACATTTTTGCTTCATTTACGTATCTGGTGAATTTCAAAATTCTACGCCAATAACAACGAAAATTCCATGAGACGAATTTAGGATTTTTCCAAACCAAATTTCATTCAGATAGAAGTGTGAGGGTTTATTCATCGTACTGATTACGAGCCGAAGTGAGTTTTTGCGTCTTACAATTTTCCGGAAATGTCGGCATCGCTGCTGGCGTGCAGTGTGAATCATTCGAAACGACTTCATCTAGTCATTGAGTATATTCTTGATACATCTATCTCCCGTAAACATTTCACTTTTCCACCACAACAATAACACGGGATACCCCCATAGTATTGAATTAATTCGCATTTTCATATCACCCTCTCCCTGTGAGACTGACCCTCGATTTCATTTCAAGAGCTTCCCAGCTCTTCACGAACTGAAACTTCGTATATCCTTCGAGGATCAATAGATTATACGCCAGACTCTCGTTCATTTCATTAAAATAACGAGAGCGCAAAAAGTTTAGAGATCAATTTATCACTTTGATTAATGTTCATATGGATTTTTAACGGAAAATTCAACACAAAATAGTTTGAAGAGAAACCAATGTGTGATAATTTGGAATTGATTGGGAGTTAGTTCGGTGAAGCACGCCATATGGATTCAATTAGTGAGCTCGAACGCATTGAAATATCGAAACTGAATCACTTCATGATTAGTGTAGGGGATATGATCATAAGGAGGTTACACAATATTTATTGAGATGAGGATCATTCTATCGGATATAGAATAGGAAATCTCCAGTATGAGAGTATCAATGGAATTAATTGTTTTTCGTTATTCGAAGATTTTTGTGAGGAAGTGATATTATTTGGGATCATCTTAGGTATGATCAATTGGCTTTAGATTCAATGATTTTATTGAATACATTATGCATTGGTAGTTTTGTGGATTGTGGGTGGTCGATATGGCTCTTCAGCCTCTCCGTTCCTTGACCTTGTAACGAATGAATGGCCTTCTGACCATCCGTTGTTTTTATAAAGAAATAAAAAATGATATATTAAAACTTTCTAAAAATATCCCACCAAAAGATATATCGATAAATGGACGGAATTGAAATCAATTCGACGCCCGATTAGATTACATAATAAAATTTCCTATACTTACTAATATTATCTCAATTCTTGTCGAAAAGTATGGGAGAAGTTTAACGTGCAGCGCCGCAGTGGCGGAAAAGGAAAAACGGATCCATACAGTATCACTTATCCCCATATACCGCTGTGATAAAGAGGTTGTCTACAAAGTGCGATAGTTCAAATTTTTCGGTCGCAAACGTCATTTGTATTGTGATCCGTCGGGTGAAAGCTTCCTATCAAAGAGAGGCACAGTGTCAAAAGCGCGCCTACAATAAATTATTGACAAGGAACGAGTCGGCCACAAATAACCTAAAATCAAATGTAAATGACCTGGAGAAAAAAAATGTTTATGGTTTTTCCACCGTGAGCTACAAACGTTTGGAATACATCGCCTTCGCTTGTTGACTGGCAGATGGTTTGCCCCATTCTTGTTCTAAACTTGTTTTGGAAAACCCTCGGTGAGCATTTGTGTATGA
The DNA here is from genome assembly GCA_018342105.1 of Gonioctena quinquepunctata. Classification (NCBI taxonomy): domain Eukaryota; kingdom Metazoa; phylum Arthropoda; class Insecta; order Coleoptera; family Chrysomelidae; genus Gonioctena; species Gonioctena quinquepunctata. Next base: position 123,796 of record JAFIRS010002349.1, on the reverse strand, counting down.
AAATACTGCGTAGACTTGTTTACAGTCACCACAGGCATTCGCTCTGCAAGTGCAGGAAGTTTTTGTAATTTGTCTGTTACAATCAACCTACGAAAGGAAAAAAGTTAATTGACAAATCTTGCAAGTTCAATTCTCACATTGATATAAACAATTGAATTTATCATATTAATAATTACAATAATCTAAAAAACATGCATGAAATATATTTTTATCCATGTAATACACATTCAAAATATTTTTTTTATACAAATTCTGACAGTAAACGAACAATGTGAAAAATATGTAAAAAATTATGTATGTATAAAAGAAAACAATATTTTCAATGTGAAAGTGGGAAATTATTGTCCGAGAGAAATTATGAAAAAGGAATTTGTGGCATAATGGACAGATTATTGATTTTGAAGAAAAAAAGCATCCTCAAGCATTCACATTAAATTAAGGAGGTAAAGTGTTCGCGAGTGTGTGTCGATTCTTATAGCCTCGATAGCTCAGTGATAAGAGCGTATGTCCGGAAAGCATAAGGTTGTGGGTTCGAGTCTCGCTTGAGGATGCTTTTTTTCTTCAATTTAATAATCTGTCCATTATGCCACAAATTCCTTTTTCATCATTTCTCTCGGACAATAATTTCCCACTTTCACATTATATATTTGCCTAAATCATATCAGTGGTTGGAGATCATCTTCCTAGATCTTCTACTGAAATCGTCAATTCGACGATGATGTTGGGTGAATAGGTACCGGGTCTCGACGGCCATTGATAAGTACGTTCGATTTTCGATTCATTCCAACATTCACATTAAATTAAGGAGGTAAAGTGTTCGCGAGTGTGTGTCGATTCTTATAGCTTCGATAGCTCAGTGGTAAGAGCGTGCGTCCGGAAAGCATAAGGTTGTGGGTTCGAGTCCCGCTTGAGGATGCTTTTTTTCTTTAATTTAATAATCTGTCCATTATGCCACAAATATTTTCAATATATTTGTTTTATATTTCTTCAGTATTTATTGATATCTCTTTATTATTTTTGTTTATCCGTGTAATTTACGCCTACACCAGACATGTAAGTTTTAATAAAATGTTATCAATTATTTGTGGAAAAATGCATTCACCTCTAATTCGACAGAGTTTTGATTTGTTGTCGCAGCTGCTTGGCTAATCACTTTCGCATGTATGCTGGAATAATCAATTATTTTTACTTCCCGCACCTGACACACATGACCCGAACGCACCAATGCGCCTCCTTTTTTCACAGACTGATTCTCGAAAACTTGATCCATCAAGAATATAAAACTCTTTTCAACCTGACAATAAATTACATGTAAACACTACGATGACAGGCGAATTACGTATTCGCAGTGCACGTGTCAGTAGGTTAAATGCGGGTCGCAGACTACTCCGTCTCAATCTGCACTTTAGTCATTACTAGGGCAATTTCCGAAACCGGGGCTCAATTTAATTCAAAGATTATACATGCCGAATCACAAGGCAACTACAGTTTTCACGTTTGTAACAAACAAATTCAAACTGTTGCATACTCTATTCATCACGGGGGCAAATACGGATAATTTGCGCCATCTGGAGTCTGTCGCCCGATTTCTCCACTGCGGCGCCACTTACAAACGTGCTCCAAGTCCATAGTCACACTCGGTTTTTCCATATTAGAATGTAAGGCACTGGTATTTTGGTGACCATTAGTCCGTCGGACTTAGATTCGTGCCTTCGGCTCAATGTGCGAGGTCTTTTTTGAATAACTTTTCTTTTCAACATAAATAAAATAACACTTTCTGGTTTTTTGTCTCGAATGACTTTTTTTCGAGTGAAAATTAAAAAAAAATGATACTTTGCTTCTCTATTAAAATGATTCTTATATTGAATTTCAATTATCTTTTTCTCTTCCATACTCTTCCAACTTGAATACATTATACTATTAACAAAAAAAAAATCACAAGTATGTTACAGCTCGACGCTTGTCGAATAAATAATTTCAACCAGAAAAATAAAAGATAAAATAAAATCACTCCCATTTTGAGAATGTAAGAAAACTGTCAACTTGAAAATATTGCTAACCAAAGTACATATCTGTTCGAATAGAAAGGCTCATATTTCCGTTTCATATTGCAACTTCATAGCATTGAAATAGAGAACCGGTTCTCCCCGTAGATCTACTATTTTATTGTTACCAGGGTAAGTGACATCCGCTTTCCTCCTAATTCTTAAAGTTGAGGCCGTCCGAAACTAGTCTCAACTTTAAAAGATGATTACCCTGTATGATCTGTTATGAATACCGCTAATTATGTATGAGATTCAGCCCGTAATTCAATAATCAACATAGAGCGAGCCAGAACAGGTGTTGCAGTGGCTTGCATGATGGTAGGTTCAGGTAATACATTACACACCCGCCTATTCAAGGTGGGCCGTGGAGTAGAATGGATTTCATCTCTATACTTCTGTATTACCGATTTTTTGGCAGACCCCTTTGACTTTGGAGGTGCCTTCGCCTTTACCTGCTTCGTGGCATGTCGCTTCGCTGCTGGAGGTCGAAATCGTCACCTGAATCCCGTCGTGGATGCTTTGTAGTAGCCTTCACTGGTGCAGTACCATCCTGAGATGACATGGGTGATAAAACTCTGGGAAGTGGCGTTGGGGCAAACCGTGATATTTCGAAGAAATCATTGGGAATAATACCCTGCTCATGAGATGGTCCTGCCACACCACACGTCAGTGTAGCAGCAACATCCTGAGAATGTTAGATCGATAGCAGCGAGCAGAGTCGAAGGAATGATTGTTTCGAATCTGCACTCGTAGTTTCATGCCTTCTTCCCACTCTTTGAGATGAGGAGTCCGTGTAAAGCGCATGCGCTGGCAATATGCAGGATGGTTGATGCTTACACGCTATGCAGTTCATTTTTCTAATTACAAGCCAGCGACTCTATCCCTAGTATCTCCCATTTTTCCTCCCAATTTTGGACACTCGAATCAAATTTCAAATTTTTTAATACTTTATTTTCTATTTACTCGCGTAGGTTCTCCCGTGGAACCATTTTTCGATCCGGTTAGCGAACAGAGTCCGCCGTCCGTATAAAAAAGCGACTAGCTCAAAATGTGCTCTTTGCTGCCTATTCATGGCACCGAAATTTCCTATTTTCTGACAAAGCTAAAAATTAGGGCAACAACCACTCTTGAGTATCGCTGGCACGACCGCCCGCTGGTGGAAACCTGTGACCTATCCGCAGCTCGGCTAGTCGACGACTTCCTAGGCGAAAATATTTCAGATCTCCATCCGAGACCCAAGCGACGCTATGATTTTCATTTTTATTGGTCAAAAATTCCCCTCGCCGTGAGAAATAAAATACCAAGTTTATTTTTGCTTCCCAGCGTTTAACTCAGTCATCAAAATCCACCTACGAGAGCCCACACACGAAGTTGTCAACGGCTACAAGTTTTCATTCTCCAGACGATAACATTTTAGATAAAAATTAATACATTGTGCCAATCTGTAAATGTAAATTACTTCAAAATGAATGAACTTATTCGTTCGGGCAGAAATATATATTTTCATCCGAGAAAACACGCCGAATTTTTATATTCATGGCACCAAAATCTTCTATTTTCTGGCAAAGCCAAAAATTAGGGCAACAACCACTCTTGACTATCGCTGGCGTGACCGCCCGCGGGTGGAAACCCGTGACCTATCCGCAGCTTGGCTAGTCAACGACTTCCTTGTCAAAATTTTTCAGATCTCCATCCGAGACCCAAGCGACGCTATGATTTTCATTTCTATTGGTCAAAAATTCCCCTCGTGGTGAGGAATAAAATACAAAGTTCATTTTCGCTTCCCAGCGTTCTACTTAGTCATCAAAATTCACCTACGAGAGCCCACACATGCAGTTGTCAACAGCTTCAAGTTTTCACTCTCCAGACGATAAAAATGAATACATTGTGCTAATCTGTAAATGGCAATGACTTCAAAATGAATGAACTCATTCGTTCGGGCAGAAATATATGTTTTCATCCGAGAAAACTCGCCGAATTTTTATTTCGAAATTTGAACCACTTTTATTGTGTTAGTTTCATTCAGGGAACTGAAATTGATGAAACACGAACAAAAATTGAAACAGCTTACCCTGGGACCAATCTAAATAAAACAATAACACCTATAGGGTGTTACAACCTGTAAGGTATTTTGTACATTACCATAACCCTTCATCTATTCAAGACCCGGGATTCCGTTACTCCTTGCGAAGCGTATCAGTTTTCTAGGAGCTTAGTTCCTGATATCTGAGGGCATTAATGAAACCCCTTCGAAGAACTTCAGTCGCAAAGCAGGTGTTCTGCAGTTTCAGCGGAGTTCTCAGTAACGGCACAGACCACCGTCTGATCTATCCTTTTTTTGAGGTGATACCTCAGAGGACAATGTCCGGTTAGCAGTCCCGTTACCAGTTTCAAATCTTTCTTTTCCAACTCAAGAAGCTGTTAAGCTTTTTTTTAACTATGGGCTCTCATTTCCAATGTTCTCAGAATCAAATAAAATTCTTTGTTCATCTGGGAGAATGCATTGATACGCCTGGTGAATGCATTTTTTTTCAGATTCATTTTAACTGAAATACCAAGCAGATTCCAAATCAATAGTGATTTCGCAAAGCCCTGTATATTTCATTGCTTGTATTCATTTCCAAACTATTATTTCGATATGTGATGCATTCAAATGGACAAATATGCAATATATTGAATTGAATAAACAATTTGGCACTCCTCCAAATTGAATTACTCTATACAACCAATATTTCATTGACACTGCGTCGTATGATATTCAGGAAGTAGATCCATTATTCCAAATGGAACTTCCGTGCTAGATAATTAACAGTAAATCATATGTCACAAGCCTGCGCACTACAGCTGATTCTCATTATTACTGTGTTAGTGCTTCTTCGGTGGATATGATGCGAGGGATAATATTTCTCAGTATCAAAATTATTACACACGCTTTAATACCTTCATCTGTATGTATGTTTGTAACGGAATCTCTGAAATTGATTTTAGCCCACTTCCAGACGTCCTAATTATTTGAAATTTTGCGTACGCATTAAAAATCGATGACTATACAATAATTTCATAGCTATCACCTGTTATTCTCATCAAGACCGACAGAAAACAATCATTTACAAACAAAGATTTGGTGAGTGCACTTTCACCAAATTTAGGAAAAACTACCCATGTGGATGAATCAAGAGTTTTTTCACTGGTCGAGAATTTAAAAAACACTCGTTTGTAGTAAAATGAACAAACAAGTTGAAAATGAAATTACAGTTTGAAGAAAAAACACGCTTTTGTAGCAATATATACTGAAAAGTTAAAAATAAATTATAGTTTGAAAAAACACGATTATATAGCAATATGGACTGAAAAGTTGAAAATATTAAGAATAAAGTCATTGACCAAACAAATTCCTCTTATGTAAAACAAGCGTGGGGTGCTCTTTACTAACTTATCATAATTGTATTGAGATAAGTGATATCAAGCACACCACGATTTTTGTACATAACAGGAAATTTGTTGGTCAATGACTTTATTCTTATTATTATTTCTGCAATGAATGTATTGGTTGTAATAGTAGGGGAGCCCACGAGGCTAAATGGGGATTTAGGAGGGTCGTGGGGACCTATTAGATTTTAAAGAGTAGATGGTAGAAAGAAAAAAAGGTTATACGATGTATACCTTTTCACCGGTGGGTAGTTATACAGAAATACTCGAGCGCGTCAGATATTAATATATTCAAACAATTTAAAATTCTTCCTCTCTATGGGCTACATATATTGGAACTTTTAAATATATACACAAGCAACGCAAAACTTTGGTTAAGAATAACTCACTATATGATCATCATACAAGATCAAAAAATAATTTCCATCTGCCCAATGTTCGTTTAACAGTAACTCAGAAATCTGCAGATATACTGGGACTAAGATTATATAACGTTCTTCCTGAAGAACTTAAATTGATAGAAAGAAGCACACATTTAAAAAAGAGATGGAAAGACTCCTCACCCTCTGCCCCTATAGCATAAATGAATTTTTTGATAGTTTTATATAAAATGCCTATATTTTATGTATTATTATTATTATTTTTTTATTGAGAAAAAAATCGCATCAACCATTTCGGTTATCAGCGAACATTATAATATACATTTTTACAGTTTGTTTCTAATGTCTATGATGTTAAGGAACGTTGTAAGATTGTGGAGTATACAATTTGGACCTAGGATTGTTTCCAAAGTTCCCTGTATTTTGTTATCATTTCTCTGTGGAGTGAAGAGTGGACATTCTACCAGGATATGTTTGACTGATAACTTTTCGTTACACGTTTCGCACATGGGTTCATTTTTGTTATTTAGGAGGTGGTCGTGGGTGAGCCGAGTGTGTCCCAGACGTAAACGGGTGAGAAGCACTTGGTCGCTTCGATATTTTGGTGGGTTTCACTTCACGAAGTTTGGATGTTAAATGTCGTCATCGATTTTGCCACGCACTTTCTGAATTATTTTTTATCGCTTGCCACCACTTGAGTTATAGTTTCAGAATTTGTATGGGTTATGGCTTCTTTTGTTCTTCTATCCGCTTCTTCGTTTCCTAATATCCCAATGTGTGATGGGATCCAGATGAATTTTATGAGTTTTTGCTTCTGTTCTGCTAGGTGGAGCTGGTTTTTTGTTTCAACTGCGAATGGGTGGGAAGGGTAGATTTGTTGCAGAGTCTCCAGTGAACTCAGCGAGTCGGTCAGGATAAAAAATTTCTGCTTATCAGATGAGTTGATTAAGATGGTCGCACGATAAATGGCATATAGTTCACCAGTAAAAACAGTACTGGATGGGGATAATCTGAATTGATGGCACTTCTAAGACCCACTACTGCTGCACCAGTTCCTTCAGATGTTTTAGAGGCATCGGTGTAAAGTAAAGTATAATCCTCATGATTCTCTGGTATGGCACCAAGGTTGTTTTTGATAACAGCTGGATTTGTTGATTGTTTAGGAAATTTGCTGAGGTTTATGAGACATACTGGTTTGGGTAAGGTCCATGGGGGAAAGGAGGTAAGAAGTGTGGAAAAACATTCTGGAAGGGTGATATTCAGTTTTCGGGTGAACATTTTGATCCTCTCATAAAACGGTTTCGGGGATCTGGGTTTATTGTCGTATAATAATAATAATAATAATGAATCGCCTTTATTCATATTTTAGGTAATATGAAATGGTGAAGTGTCAGCTGAGAACTGTTTTTCAACTTTACCAATTTTTTTACAAACAATTTGAAGAAAAAAATAAAATGAACAAGAAAAAATCGATCAAATATACAAATGAAAACAGAATATAATAGTTGTGGCAGATATTGATATTTCATAGATATAACAAACAATAAATATACATCAATGCAATTAATACAATAAATATACCCACACACATATCACATAAATTTACATACATATTCACATTAAACACATATATACGCATATAAATAACTACTAAATAATAATGCTAACTATTAAATACATGACTCAGGTTAGGTTTACATGGCAAGGTTCGTGAGACGTTGGGTGACTGAGATTCCAAAGAAAAAAAGAAAGTTTGAGTCTTCTTTCGAAATTATTTATTGAATAATCCCTAAAAGGAGTCGGAAGATCATTATAAAGCTTGGAAGCAGTGTAAATGAAGCTTCGTTTATAGAGTGAGGTGCGATGCTTGTGAATCTGTAAAGTCTGTTTTTTCCTAGTATTAACATTATTATGCTTTAGGAATCTGAGTTTACCATATATATATATATGGGGGCTTCTCCGTTTTTATAATTTTATGCGTAAGAGTGAGAGTGTGAAGTTTGAACATTTTATCTATTTTCAACCAACCCAATTCTGTTATTTTATTAGATATTCGATCGTATTTCCTGAGACCACTGCAAAAACGAGCACAAGAGTTTTTGATTAATTGTAACCTGTTCATTATTGCAGACCCGTAAAGCTGGTCACAATAAGACAACTTTGAAAATATTAAGCTTTCACATAGTTTAACCTTAATTTGTTGAGGAAGGACGTGCCTGTGAGGAAATAGTTGTTTCAGTGTGCCAAAAGAGGTACTACATAGCATTTGGATATGTTTGGAGAATTTGAGCTCAGAATCAAACCAAACACCCAAGTTTTTGTATTCCGCGGTTGAAGGTATAATGTCGCGATCAATTGATATGGCGAAGTTTTGCTCAACCAAGGCCCTTTTAATTTCGATTGCCGAATAACGTCACCGATGATTTGGCGGCATTCAATTTCAAATTGTGTGCGGAGGATATCTTAAAAATATTTTCCAAATCTTTGTTGATTTGTGTAGTGCAAATATCCGAGTCCTCATACTCAAAGTCGATATATATTTGGGTATCATCAGCGTAGTGGTAGATTTTGCAAGATGTTATGAAATCATGGAAATCTGATATATATATATATATATATATATATATAGAGAGAATAACAATGGCCCTAGTACCGAGCCTTGTGGCACACCAAAATTAACTGGTAAGGCATTCGACATCTTATTATCCAATTTAACTCGATGAGTCCGTTGTGAGAGATAGTTCTTGATTAATTGTACAGCATTTTCGCCAAATCCAAAAAAATGAAGTTTTTTGCAAAGTAATTCATGATTCAAGGTGTCGAAGGCCTTACTGTAATCCAGCAAAGTTGAGCAGCCCAATCGACCATTATCCAAAGATTTGAAAATTTCATCGCCCAAGTTGAGTAACGTTGTGGTTGTACTGTAGTGTTCTCTGAAGCCCTATTGAATATCAGGGATTATACCTATGCTAAAAACGTATTCAGAGATCTGCTGTTTCATTATAATTTCTAGCACTTTCGACATAGTTGGCAGGATGCTTATCGGTCTCAGGTGCCCAAATTCAGTAGGATGAGAAATTTTGGGGATTGGTGTGATATTGGCGTGCTTCCAGGCTGAAGGAAAGTAATTGGTAGCTAGGGCAGTATTAACAATAAATATAATATGGGATATCAAAAATTCGCTGACTAATTTCAAAGGAACTGGTGAAATACCATCTGAACCAATACAGTTACTTTTTATTTTGTTTAATGCTTCAAGCACTACAGAGGTGTTTACCGTTCTAAAAATGAATTTTTCATTTTCTTTGCTCGGTTCGTTGTACTTATTCAACATCAAATTAGATTGTAACCGAGCCACATTAGGTACGGAGTTAAAATGAAAGTTTATAGAGTCAGTATCAGATAAACTAGGGGGAATTTGTTTGTGAGGGTATTTTCATAAGTGGGATGTTTTGGTTGGGCCTTTAGTTTTGTAGCATATACTATACTCAGATATGTTCTTCTGTCTTCCAAGGAAGGTTCGCTGGCTTCACAGTACAGACTTTCCACTGGTGTAATTCGATATGCTCCAAGTGCTATGCGTAGAGCCGAGTTTTGTATCGTGTCGAGTCTTTTCAGTGAGGATTTAGTAGCTGAGGCGTATGCGGTTGAATCATAGTCCAACTTTGATCGAATAAGTGTCCTGTACAACATGAGTAGTGTTTGGCGGTCCGAACCCCATTCTCTGTTTTTATGTATTATCTTATACACTTAATGTAAACCTGTTTGTATCTGACTTGTCCGATAGCCTCACAGCTCTATGGATTAAATAAAAATTGAATTGAATTGAATTGAATGATAGTGTATATACCACACGTGTCTCTGAAAACGGAGGCATGTTAATCTGCCGGTTTGCATGGTGGGGGTGGCCGTATGAATGGATAGAAAATGGAAGAAAAAAATATTCGAGCGCGTCAGATATTCAGAGAGGATGTTAAGTGAACCCAAAAGAAACTCCCATCCAAAAGACTGACGTTTTAAACGTGACGCAAGCTCGCGGAATTTTGAAAATGCAAAAAAAATCGCCATTTTGAATTACTCGAGCGCGTCAGATTATCATACGAACGGTTCAGCTTGATATCCTTAGGACGGGATAGGATAAGCAGATGATGATTAATGTATGCACTGATGAAGGGCATCCACCCCGAAACCGACTTCGTATTCTCGTTATTCTACTACTATAAAGAATATCCATTAATAGAAATCACAACAAAAATAAGCATACCTCTTCATTATATTGGCAGAAGTAACAATAATAAAAAAACAATCATTTCATTTCTACAGGCTTTCATTTAGTTTCACTTGTTAGTTCGTTAGGGTCAAATCTTGCAAGTGACTTTTGACCGACTTCTAGTTGTTCGATTAATTTGAAATTTGGCAGGTGCACATAATTATGAAATTTTTGTTAGCGGAGAAAAAAAACAAAATGGTGGTTCCAATATGGCGGACGAATTTTGTAATTATGGTCCGATTTGATTCAAAATTGGTATGTGGGGATTTTTGGGGTCGAAGATTATGAACTTTCTGTCGAAATTCATCAATTTAAGATGGCGACTTCAAGATGGCAAGCGAATTTTGTGATTATGGTCCGATTCGATTCAAAATTGGTATGTGATGGTTTTCGGGGTCGGAAATTATGAAATTTTTGTCAAAATGCATGAATTCGAAAGGGAGGCCACAAGATGGGGGACGAGTTTTGTAATTATGGTCCAATTCGATTCAAAATTGGTATGCAGCGCTTTTCGGGGTTGGATATTATAATTTTTTTTGTGAAAATCCATAAATTCAAGATGGCAGCCCAAATATGGAGGATGAGTTTTGTGATTATGTTCCAATTCGATTCAAAATTGGTATGCGGGTCTTTTCGGGGTCGGAGATTTTTTATTATTTGTCAAAATTTATAAATTCAAGATTGCGGCCCCAAGATGGAGGACGAATTTTCTCATTATGGTTCGGAGATTATGAATTTTTTGTCAAAATCTATAAATTCAAGATGACGACTTCAGGATGGCGATCTACTCAAAATTGATTTTACTCAAAATTGGTGTGTGCGAGATTTTGGGGTCGGAAAACTTACAGGGAGACCTTATAATAACGATGCTCTATTGGAATTGAACAGATTCAGGCGAACTTAATAAAAAGCAAAAAATAAAATAACTATTGAAAAACTTTTTAAATACAAGCTTTTATTTAAGCCGTGTACTAAACGTATAAAATAAGTTTAAGTCATCGGTGACAATGATTTAATTATTTTGTCGCGCGAATTATAATACAATTAATACTACGACAAGTTGTTACTCACCAACCAATCATTGTCCAATGAAATTAATTGGTACCTACTTTCATGAATACTTTGTAGAAATTTGATACTATGAAAAGTTCTTACTTACCAACCAATCACTGCCCAATCAAATTAATTGATATCTACTTTTAAGAACAGAAAAATCAAATTAAACGATTTTCTTCACATGAAAGATTCAATATAAATTGAACCAGAAAATGGTAGATCTCAGGTGAAAAACAACTACTTTCCTGGCAAATACCACGCAGAACGTTGAATGATATTCACCTGAAAATCCATGCATACCTCCATATAAATGGACATTGAATGCAAATGTTTCTTTCTGATAAGCTCGATTATGTTTAATTTATGTCGGGTTCACCTAACAATCCGCATACCGGTTTCAGGCTTTTTTGGCCCTCATCAGTACGGAGTAGTCAACCAGCCAAAGGTCCGAAGAGCTCTGGCTGAAGCGAGACACAACATAACCAAAACCATCATCGAGTCTATAACACATATAGGTACGCCAGAAAAGAAAACTTTCAACGGGCGGTACCTAGTGACAGAAAGGAACACTCCGAAATTCTCCCACCTCGATAGGTTTCTAAATAAAAGATTCCTTCTCAGTAGGAGTGGCAAGCCCGACTAGCATATAGTGAAAGATAAACGCCATGTGAAGTGGAATAAATAGAAAAATCGAATTAAACGGTTTTCTTCACATTAAAGATTCAATATAAATTGAACCAGAAAATGGTAGATCTCAGGTGAAAAACAACTACTTTCCTGGCAAATACCACGCAGAACGTTGAATGATATTCACCTGAAAATCCATGCATACCTCCATATAAATGGACATTGAATGCAAATGTTTCTTTCTGATGAGCTCGATTATGTTTAATTTATGTCGTGTTCACCTAACAATCCGCATACCGGTTTCAGGCTTTTTTGGCCCTCATCAGTACGGAGTAGTCAACCAGCCAAAGGTCCGAAGTAGTCAACCAGCCAAAGGCTGAAGCGAGACACAACATAACCAAAACCATCATCGAGTCTATAACACCTATAGGTACGCCGGAAAAGAAAACTTTTAACTGGCGGTACCTAGTGACAGAAAGGAACACTCCGAAAATCTCCCACCTCGATAGGTTTCTAAATAAAAGATTCCTTCTCAGTAGGCAAGCCCGACTAGCATATAGTGAAAGATAAACGCCATGTGAAGTGGAATAAATAGAAAAATCGAACTAAACGGTTTTCTTCACATAAAATATTCAATATAAATTGAACCAGAAAATGGTAGATCTCAGGTGAGGGCCAAACAAGCCTGAAACCGGTATGCAGATTGTTAGGTGAACACGACATAAATTAAACATAATCGAGCTTATCAGAAAGAAACATTTTCTGGTTCAATTTATATTGAATCTTTTATGTGAAGAAAACCGTTTAATTCGATTTTTCTATTTATTCCACTTCACATGGCGTTTATCTTTCACTATATGCTTGCTACTCCTACTGAGAAGGAATCTTTTATGTAGAAACCTATCGAGGTGGGAGATTTTCGGAGTGTTTCTTTCTGTCACTAGGTACCGCCAGTTAAAAGTTTTCTTTTCCGGCGTACCTATAGGTGTTAGAGACTCGATGATGGTTTTGGTTATGTTGTGTCTCGCTTCAGCCAGAGCTCTTCGGACCTTTGGCTGGTTGACTACTCCGTACTGATGAGGGCCAAAAAAGCCCGAAACCGGTATGCGGATTGTTAGGTGAACACGACATAAATTAAACATAATCGAGCTTATCAGAAAGAAACATTTGCATTCAATGTCCATTTATATGGAGGTATGCATGGATTTTCAGGTGAATATCATTCAACGTTCTGCGTGGTATTTGCCAGGAAAGTAGTTGTTTTTCACCTGAGATCTACCATTTTCTGGTTCAATTTATATTGAATCTTTTATGAAAACCATTTAATTCGATTTTTCTATTTATTCCACTTCACATGGCGTTTACCTTTTACTTTTAAGAACACTTCGCGCGACAAGCTTTTTAAAACCAAATAATTCAACAAAAAATAATTTAATCATTATCAGCGATGACTTGAACTTTTTTAATACGTTTTAGTACACGGCTTAAATAAAAGTTTGTTTGAGCACCGGTGGCTGGTCAGGTTGACGAGAGTCTTATCGATATCTGAGTCAAGCAACATCGGGCGCATTTAGTTTAGTTATTCTAATCCCAATTGGAATGGCAATAAAAATAAGAGCACTACGAGGAATGTTCATATGCACTGGGAAATTTATATACTACCGGTGTTTTTACTTACAAAGCGTTCCTGGTACAATCACAAAAAAGTTCTTTCGTGTGGCCCTATTTGCCCAGATTATTAGTAAAGGCGCTATCAAATATATTTGAGGAATAAATTCTCGGATAGCTGGATTGGAAACCTGTTATCTGAAGCCGCATGATTTCCCCAGTTCACAATATCCCTTAATCAGTGCCGTGTGTTGGTGAGGTTAGGAATTATCCATTGAAAATAATTTTATCAATATGGCTTTCTGTAGACCTTTCGAAACAAATAATAAAATTCAGTTGAGATAACATTTGTCTACTTCTACATGGGGTGATTGCTATGATTGTAAGAATAAGTAACTGAAAAAATACCACTGAAAAATAATATACCGACGCCTATGTCAAGGTGGCAACTGGAAAGATAATTCCTTCTCGAATTTTTTTATGTCGGTCCAATTGGGATTAGAAATACTATACTATGCCCTAACAACTGTAGCGTAGTAGCATATTCGCAGCTGCAGGCACCTTAACAATTAGCACAACATAAGACGATAGATTTGCCGTCTGAAACAACTAAGGATGCGGAAAAATTTCTGGTTGGGGGAGGGTGCTCACCGGTGGCTGTGTTTAGCACTGGTCGCAGAAATAGGTCGACGTTAAATGAAGCAATTAAAAAAGATTGATTTGATTATATGGATATGACTGTAGACTATACCACCTATGAATATTCTAAAGATCTGAATATAAATGTAAGTCGAAAAGATAGATTTTAAAATTCATTGCTGACATACGGATGATCATGTTATCATTATCAATCAAGCTGACTTGCTCGTTTCTTATTCGCTTTTACCAGATTATACATGATGAAACGATTATGAAGTTATTGTACAATATCAATAGAACGATATTTTGTTTTGGTGTACAACTTAAAGACAAACTCAAATTGATTTTATAGAGCTCCGAATACAATAGTAAGGTAACATTACATGTTGGTCGAATATGTGATACTATGTTGTATGAATTCCTTATTTTGATGATGCAAATATATGAGGACGTGTTTCCAAATTTGTTATCATAGTCTAAGAGCCGGTGGGATATCGACCTTCACCGATCTGATAACTCGATGAGACATATTTTTTATAAAATATTATTTATAAACAAATATGCCTATGATAACTTGCCTATCGAAAAGTGTTCATAGCTATTTTTGATTGAATTAATTTTAATCAATTTTCTTCCATCACCTTCACTCTTTTGATAACCGAATGAGTTTCATCTCAACTGATAGTTTTCAACACTCAGAATATGCCTAGGTAGGCTTGCCTACTTATTTCTGTGCATGGCTACCTGGCAAGCAGATGTGAACAGGTAAGGCAATATAGGTAACTACACCGATCTGTTAACTAATCGAAATTGATATCATAGGTAAGATAATTTAATTACAGAACCAATCGTATAGGCTTGCCTGCAAAACATCGTACATAAAATATTATTGCCAAGCTATAAAGTCTTGGAATTTTAGCTATTTGATAGGTGCGAGAGAGAAAGAAGAGCGTCCGAGGTCCATGTGATAGAACAGGACACAACATAGCAGCTGCACGCTACCTGACCGTTGAATGTATCCGAGTGCGCAATGCTCGTGTACATGTAAGTGACAGACAGTGACAGCATTTATTTACACTCGACAGTAATTTTGAACTCTAATTTATTATAACTCTAATTTCGATCACAATTTTTGTATTATTTCACACTATATATACTACAGCTATGAAATAATCAAAAATAAATAATTTAATATATAAATAAATAAAAAAAAAAAATCAACAATTTGTTTTTTCATTTTAAAGCTAAATTATAAAATGTAAAAATGATAAAAAAATCTATATTTTTCATTTGAAATTAAATGAAGAATAATTTATTCATTATTTAAAATCAAATAAATGCCGTAAAACGGGAAAGAATAAGCGTTACTTTCAAAATTTCAGTATAATAAATTTAAAAAATCATCAATATAGAAAAATAAAATTTAATACATTTATGTTGTTGAAAGCGTTTATTATAAAGCATATAAAAGAGTTCAAAATTACTGTCAAGTATAAATAAATGCTATCACTGTCACTCACATGTACACGAGCATGCGCACTCGGATACATTCAACGGTCAGGTAGCGTGCAGCTGCTATGTTGTGTCCTGTTCTATCACACGGACCTCGGACGCTCTACTTTCTCTCTCGCACCTATCAAATAGCTAAAATTCTAAAACTTTATAACTTGGCAATCATATTTTATGTACGATTTTTTGCAGGCAAGCCTGTACGATTGGTTTTATAATTAAATTATCTTACCTATGATATCAATTTCGATTGGTTAACAGATCGGTGTAGTTACCTATATTGACGTACCTGTTCACATCTGCTTGCCAGGTAGCCATGCACAGAAATAAGTAGGCAAGCCTACCTAGGAATATTCTGTGTGTTAAAAACTATCAGTTGAGGTGAAACTCATTCGGTTATCAAAAGAGTGAAGGTTATGAAAGAAAATTGATTAACATTAATTCAATTAAAAATAGCTATAACACTTTTGATAGGCAAGTTTATGGGTTTTTAAAATTTTTAATCTAGATATGTCGACTCACGGTCTCCTCTACTTTTATATTTTCCGGAACTTTCTATTGAGACTGGATTAGATGGTGTGTCTAGAGAAAACAATGGAGGAATTTTTGTGTTTATTTACCCTGGAGAAATTTCAGTATTATTCAGTATCCCAATGAATTTATTGAAGAAAAATTGAATACAGAATCGATAACTCATTTTGTAGGTTTTCCCGATATTTCCAATGTTTCAGTTCTAGTGCAGCCTTTTTCCGTCGGAAGTAAAAACTATTAGATCCAAATGTGAATAGTGCTGTATATGCATTGTTAAAAAGTGTTTTTATGGAAATACTTGACATGCTTTTTTATTATATTTGCTCACAAAAAAGCCATCTCAAACGTAAATCTAATACACTGAGGAATATATGCTGCAAAGGGTTCTTATTTTTACTGGAAAAATAATTCCACCCACACCCACACTTAAACTACAATTATAACTCATTACCCCGTTACGTAATACAATGGAGTGACACTCATTTGAATTACTTTGACAAAAAACAATGCAGGTTGTTTGAACCACCGCAAACCTACATCATGAAGGGTGCAATAATGCTATTATTCCATTGTAAATACGTAGGTACGACACTCATAAAACCAATGTTTTGTATGAAAGTCCATTGTAATTCTGCTGTGCTGGTTGAGTTAATGTTAATTCGGTAAAACTACTTCACAAATGTTATTGCTGAGTCAATTAAAATAGCTCACATAGTGTAGAACTGAAATGTGCTTGCATATCAACAGAAATATTTCATTCACCTTTATAGTTTGTTTCTGATTCTTGAAAGATCATGAATTCGGTTTGGATCGTGTTACGTACAAAATTTTTTCTGTAGCCGTTTTGTATGTTAAAAAAGATATCGATGGATAATAACGTATGAACTTTATATGGACAATTACATATAACAATCACTCTTATGATTACATTATTTATGAATATAAATTACACAATTATGACAATCACTTATATTAATATTATTAGAGATATTGAGAGAAGTAGCAGTGTTGAAATTAGAATAAGACGCATCAGTAATTGTACTAATTTTCGGGATATTAATGTCGTTACAGCCCTTTTCAATCTGTGAAGCTATGTGAATTTTGTTTCTTTAGGAATTTTCTATGTATCCATGCCTCTGATATATTGGTTGATTTCCATCCTGCGTGCCACGTCATTGCTTGACGTAATGACAAACATTTTCTATATAAAGAAATATTATTTTCTCCAATGACGACAAAGGTTCTATCCATATCTGTTGTAAAATTTGGAATTTTAATCACAAACATGGTTGTCTTATCTACTATATCATCCAAATAATCGTTTTACAAAGCTCTTCACGACGACAAGCGCCTGCCAAACCAATTATTATGCATCCTGAAATAAAAATAAAAATTAATCATAAGGAAGAAAAGAAATTAGATTTAATTATATTATCTTTGTCATTAGGTAGATATCATCTCCAGCTTCTGATAGGAAGTGATCAATAGCTGTGATTTTTTTTGGTTTATAGCCAATGGATTTTCTTTCAAGGAAAGCAATAACTTTGGGATAGCGGCTTATATCTATATTATTTTCAATATTAATTATGGACTTAGGCATCGAGTAATTCCTCCAGAGGCTTGATGGCTTTGATATTCTAGATTTTTCCATTAAATATGCAAGAATCACTTGTTCATTCATAGTATGCACATTTTTATAATTGGTCCATTTTTGAAATGAATTGTAGCCCAATTCATACTACTCTCTTGACTTTACCGGGCAATAATTCATAAGTAGCCGCTTTAGCAGATTCACTAATCTCATGTGGAATCATTTCAGCCTCACTTTCCCTACTGATTTCCATTTTTTGTATTTGAAAAGCCAAAAAATATACACCAATGTTACATGACAAGCGCTGTCATAATAAAATACAAAGTTAATGTTATTGTCAAAGCCGCCTACATAGTTACCCAAAATCGTTCCGAAAGTAACAAGAATCGTCCCGAAAGTAAATAAATCGTTTCGAAAGTGAAAAGACTCGTCCCGAAAATAGCCACTTTCGGTACCATTCGTGGGAAGTGGTACTTTCGATTTAATAAATCATAACGAAAATTTTATTTTCGAGAAGGCTGCCGGAAAAATTCTTCACTACACTCCAATATTGTGACGACTAGCTAATGAATTCAATACCTTAATAGAACTAGATTGGACAGTGTCGCAAAATACATTTCGCACATCAATACTGCATCACCTCATACATTTCTCTGGGTAATTCAACCCCAATATACGTGTATATATATGTTTATGTTAGTACACACCTTAGGATTTATTCTAGTCATACATTGTTTTTTTTCCTTTAATAGCCTTCGTGGTCTGTTAGGATATAAATAAATAAGAATCCATGAAATTGGGAAATTCCCTTTATTATATTATATATATATATATATATATATATATATATATATATATATATATATATATAAAATGTTTTATTGAATCGATTTATCGACCGAGGTCCTTCTGCTCATATATATATATGTGTATATATATATATATATATATATATATATATATATATATATATATATTATTTTTTTACGGGGGGGATATCCTTTAAGGACACCTTACATGTAGTGTACATGTACGTCCCCTTTTCTCTGGGTTACTCACTGAAAACTTCACCCAGTAGGCTCGTCGGTTGAAAGCTTCCTACGACACTTCAGCCCTGCCCAAGTTCGTACATATCCTTTGCTGGATGGGTGCTGTACAGTCTCGGTTCACCGATTGGTTGCCCGAAAACTGACTGTCTTCTGCGGTCCAAAGCCCCGCAGTTGCACAGTATGTTTGATACGGTTTCTGGTTCCTCACCACATAATCTGCATGTTAGGTCGCCATTGAACAAACCCATTTCATTAAGGTGCTCTTTTACTGGCTCAATGCACAGTTTATTTGGCAAATGGTTGAGGATGACTTGAATTGAGCAACAATAAATATTCCAAACACACTGCTTCTGAGAGCAATAAGAAAACACTATCGGCTCCCAAGGCTATTCAATGTCAGGTACCTATCAATGCACAATTTGAAATCGCAATATGATTTTTGTTCATTCCTTTCATCTAACCCACATTCACCGTAATGTAATCATTTCCGTATAGTATAATGGGATGAATCGAACAATTTCAGTGGCCCAAAATAGATTATACTTTTTCATTTCGAAATGCTGTGGGTCTCTGAGACAGGGTTTTGGTGGGTAGAGAATTGAAGTATAATTTAAATAGGTATTTGAAAAAATGGAGATAGTAGACATCAATCCGATATTTCCATATGGTTCAGAATACCTAATCGAGTCTCAAAGAGAAATATTACCTCGATTCTGTCGTTGACGTTATAAAAAATCTTGTCCCAATTGATTCGTTGAAAATGAAAGCATTTTGTCGAACATGCTCCATTTGGCCCAACTGATGTTGGGTAATCCCCGCTGTCAGAAAACTCAATTCTACAAAAATGCAATATTGAATGACACCAATATTTTATTATCTAGAAACTTCCACGGCATTCCGGAAAACTCCGTATTTTTCCAAGGGCGAGAGACAAGCCAATTCTTGGAAGTCAATGTGGAAGGAATTTACAATTGTGTTTTCCAATTGGAAACAATACATTTTATGAGAACTGAAAGTTACGCGATATGTAGAGTGAGGTGTTAGTGTGAAATAAAAACCAAGAAAGTTTGTTTATTTTTCCGTTTGAATAATAACATTGACGGAGTGTGGAAGTATCTGACATATAGAGATCAATATTCCATACGTATCATATGAAAAATGTATAATCGTAAAGAAAGACATTTTATGTATTATTTTTTTTTGGCATATTAACATAACATTGGGTGCCACAACTATGATGTTCGCATCCTCTTCTACTCGTACATTTTGTTGAAATACTCATTTTACCGGCATGGGTAATCTACGATTGAGTATTTAGGGAGCAGTGATAGCTTCAGTTCACATATGTATTCTTTGAATGTTTCTTTCTCATGAATTGGCATTGATCTGGGTAGAATTCTGAATTAGGTTTCAATAGCCGTTTGAATATTCTAATAGTCTTCGAATGTATTCGTGAACAGTTGGAGAATAGATGGCGATTTAATCGTTCGTTTTAGATGCCAAGAAGAATATTATCCATAACTCGTTGGAAAGTTGATGGAGCACTATTCAGTCCGAATGGCTTACGAACAAATTCGTTGTCTTCATTCTCTATTTGGTGAAAACGCGATGCATGTTCGAGGATCGCGAAATACTGACATTTCCCAAGTTGATCTAGGACATGAGAAATGTTTGGCCGATGATATTTAAAATATACTGAAAATTCATTGTTTTCCAGGAGCGTCTAGTTTTTTCGGATCATGGGAAAAAGGATATGTGTACAATTTCTTGTTACATTTCGGGAATTTGGATTTGGATTTTCGTCTTCTTGATGAATACTCACATGACTTTCCAAATACAGGTTTTGCATTATTGGTTTCTATTGAATGCTTTATTTCATTTTGGAAATTAGGGTCATATGTCCGGAAATCCTAAAAAGACATTATCGATTGTTCTTTATCGCCTTAAAATGGTCGAATCGTAAGACGGTTCCGAATTCCAGATTTGTTGAAAATCATAGCTGATTCTGATTCGGTCCGAGGTTCAAATATGGAAAGTCGACAGTTCTGGGGATTGCATTGGTATTAATAATGTTAGTCAAAAATTCTAAGTATATCTAATCATTTTTTTTGAACATCATCAAAACTGTATTATGGAAATCCACAGTATGCTCAATATCATTTCTTGATAACGGGGAGGAGTTAAACATATTTTGTCAGTCGATAATCAGGGTTCCATCGGATAAAGAAATATAGTTTAATTTGAACGAGTATTTGAAAATATTGAGTTGGGGTGATCGATAATATTATTGTTCAGTTCTCAATATGATGTTCTAGAAGCCACGTGAACATGAAATTGTTTTTTTTCACGTTATCATTCCATCAGTTGGAAAGGAAGGAATACTGTCGAACAGTATTCTATAATTTTCACACATATTGAACTAATTTTGGGTAATCCCCGCTATCATTGAACTCAAGTCTGCAACGATGCATCATTTTATTCTCTCTAAACTCATTGCGGAAAACTCCGTTTTTCTCCAAGTGCGAGAGGGAGGCACGTTGCAATTCCTAGAAGTCAATGTGGAAGAAATGTTCCGTGGAATAACAATTCACAACTGTGTTTTCCCAATTGGAAATAATACATTTTCTGAGAACTTGAAGTTACGCGAATTGTAGGGTGAAGTGGAGATGCAGGATCACACCTCGGCTGATATTTTATTATTGCGCACGTATCATATGATAAATGTATAGTGAAAATGAGACACTATTTTGCCTTCGTTTCTTTGGTATGCGAACATAACATTGGGTGTCAGAACTACGTGAGAGGTCAATGTCGCATCCCCTTCTACGCGTATGATTAACTCATTTTACCGGCATGAGCCCGGTTCGATTGAGTACGAGATTGATAGCGCCATCGCATATTGGAATGCAACATGGTTCGTGCATTTCTAACAATTTTATCTTTTCGCGAAACCATTTTTCCGTGGAATGTATTGCATTTGTGACTCCAAAAAAATAACAATTCGATGTAGTTATTGGCTTCAAACCCACATTATAATATTTTTTTTCAACGCCAAGATACTGGTGGTTTGGTAATTCTCACATATTTTTGCCTTCTCGATACGAATCCGGAGCCAAATCGTGGAGATATCAAATAATTTGATATTACGGTGGTATGGCATATCATGGTTAAAAAAAAATCTGTTTTCTCTTTTCTTCGTCTTTAAAGTTTTTTTTAACAATGGCATCATATTCTCACGCGTTGCTCATTATAGTAGACAAATTATTTGTGAGGAAACTTTTCCAAATGAGAGATACTAATCAAATAAAACCATTTAGTTAGTCGTACAACGTTAAATATTATGGTAGATATCATAAAATGCATCCTCGATATCTCCCTCAAACGACATGTGAATTCAGAAAAAAAAATATCAATAAGAAGATCAAAGCGTCTGAAGGAAAAAATCAGACTGTATATCTTATATTTGGTCACGGCTTGGGTGGACATATTGGAAATTGAAAAGCGTTGGAACAAACATACAAGTGCCACAAAGGAACCTAATCTCATAAAGTTTGCTATTCACCTAGTAAACACTTACTTGCGTTCAATCAGGAATTGCCCCAACCATCGAATAGGGACTTTGAAGTGGACACTTAGTGAAAGGCTCGTCAAAAACATCAAGGGTAGGGACAAGAATAGATAAGAGAAAGACGACATAATGCCTTTTCTCTATGCCATTCGAACAAACTCCACCTCGAACTCGATTTCACTGAACTGAACTTGCCAAGCTTCGGGAATAACACATTGAAATCGCAATCTAATGATATTATTCAAGAGCTAGAGGAGAAATGTAGACCGAGGAAACCCCGTTTTTTTTTAGGTAAAACTTCTTTACGCACGCTTGACTTGGGGGGTAAACTGGAGAATGCGTGACGAGAGCGTTACGAAAAGTGTGATCGGGCGAGACGAACGGTCTCGACGCATGCTTGACTTGGGGAGTAAGCTGGTGAATGCGTGACGAGAGCGTTACGAAAAGTGTGATCGGGCGAGGCGAACGGTCTCGACAAAGGTGAGTGCGTGTATCATACTAGTTGCTGGCGTCGTAGCGTCATATGCATCGTTCCTTTTTCCCTGTCTATTTTCTCCCTCTACTAATACGCGGCATTCTACTCTCGACATTGGGGCGCGTTTGATTCTCTGTCCTTTTCTTGTCTCTCTTTCTCTCTTTCTCTTTATTTCTCTTCCGTATTTCGGCCTCGCGTTTCTACAATTTTCTTCAGCAAATTTTCAAAATAGGATAACATAAAGTTTAACTAATACGTAAATAATAAAATACTTATTGATTGTAGAGGTTCACCATTACAAATAATTGGTGCCATCGTGATTGAACATGACAATAATCAAATGGAAGTTGATGATGAAAATCCCACTATAGATCATGTAAAAAAACCGAGACAAATTATTGGAGTTAGGTAAATTAATTTTTATTTTATTTTTATAATCATTCATGACTCTAATTGAAAATTTACTGAATTTACCAAACTAAAATGATGAAATTATAGGTTATTAGAAAATTAATATATGTATATACATGTATATATTATACATATATACATATATGAATATATATATTTGAATATATTGTTATGTTAAGAAGGACTATTTATATATTTAAAAAATGAAAAATTAATAATTTCTTAAAAAAAAACACAAAAATAATAAATATTTGATAGTTAGTAGTTCATGAGATATTGTTTTTAAATTTTTTGAGATTCTATTTACTTTCTGAAGCCTCTGTATAACATTAATATGTGAATATATGTAAATACTATAATGCAGTAATTTTCTTTCATTTTCAAAAATGATTCCAACATATAATTGTTTGAAATACAACAAAAAGTCTAGTTTTACAAAATTATTCTGAATTAAATGTGATCAACAAAATTATTATGTTAAAACCTACAGTATATGAAATTGCATCTAACTAAAATAGCCAATGGGAGAACAAGAAACTTCTTGATGAAAATAGCCAATCAGGGAACAGAGATGGGTTGATGGAAGATTTGAAATTGTGGAAAAGTAAGAACACAGAAACGTCAAAGATAATTATGATAAAATCTTGTATTTAGTTTATAAAAAATGTAAAATATGTTAGTTGATAAGTTTTCTCAAATAACACCAAATTAGTGAAAGTGCGACAAAGAAGTGCGCGATTTTCAAAAATTTAAATAGAATGACAAAACAGAAATCGTATCCAGGGAAAGAAAAAACAAAGCGATAGAGAGGAAAAAAGTTTTTGAAGAAAAAAGTTGTTGAAAATTGGAGAGAAAAGAAATTCCGGATTTTCACTGATAACAAGAAAGAGTTCTAACAATAACAAATCAATTTCGACAAAAAAAATATTCAAGGATAAAAGAAGATTACCTTTTAGTTTTCCACATGAAAACTTATCCAAGCTGATTTCAAGGATTTTGGAGAGTTCCACTGCAATAGAGAGTCCCTGAGAGGAGTAGATGAAGCAGGATTACAGAGAATCACCAGGAAATACATCAGCGAAAATCCAACTCCAGGTATAAATTTTTGAGTGCACATCACAAACTGAATCACTTTGCAAAATAACTCTTATATCTGAAGAACTTTGTTTAATTTTGGTATCGAACTATAATACAATTTGTCAACTTAAAAGAAAAAGTGAGGTTATATTTATAATATACTTCATTGTGTTTCATTATTTTCTGTGGAAATTTGTCAATTGCTCATAGTTTAAGTTATCTATCGCAGGCTAGGTCAATATAAGTTTTCCTGAATAAAGGAAATAATTGTTTTTGATAATCTCTGGTTTACTTTCCACAATGATATACTGATCTTTCACCTATAAACACTGAACTGAAATAGTTCTATTGACATCAAGAAAGGCAGAGTGGCTCTGTTGCCAGTACCGACTCCTGAGGCATAGGCGTTCCAACTGAGTTTAGTCGTGGTAAGAGGAGCAGGGAGAAAAAAGAGATATATGAAATTCTATAAAATCAATAGGGCAATGGTATATAAGGAAAATTTCAAAGGGAATTACGAAGAGTAAAAATAATGAAAATTTTACAAATATTCAGTGAATTTGTTATGGTATTGGGTGGAAGAAATAATTTTACAAATTTCATTGAAATAAACCTCAAAACAAAACAACCCATAACATATAATAACAATTAGCTTCCAACGCGGAGCGAAGTAATGTGGGCAGTTATTAAGTATGAGTATAAATAAAAATTATTATATTCTACCAAATCAATATATATATATATATATATATATATATATATATATATATATATATATATATATATATAGATGGAGCTAAAGAAGTTTTACTTCAGTCGTGTGGTCTAAAGCACACTCGTTTTTTTTATTACTATTTCCATTACATACTGTTAAGAGTAGAGGATTACTCCTATTATACTCTTAGAGTAGAAATAAACATAAAAGGTGAACAATTTCAAACTACAGCAGATATTGAGAAAAACTGAAATAAGAGCTATATCAGTTAATGGAAGAGCCAAGCAGGTTTTTAAAATGATAATTTCTCTGGGGAATGTGTTCCATTGGTGGAACACTCCGTTGGGGAGGGGAACTCCATTCTCGGACTCGTTCTACGAAGTTCTCTGTATAGTTTAAGAGGATGCCCACGTAGTTGTTCGTTCTCATTTATTGTGAATAGATGGCGAATAAGTTATGAGATATTGTGTAGTCATTGTAGGTCCCCTCTATCTCGCCTAGAGGACAGCGCAGATAGGCTCACGAAGGGAAGTCTCTCCGCGTATGGAGGGCGTTGTCTACCAAATGGAATTCGTGTGAAACGACGCTGAACGTTTCCCAGGAGATTGATATCGCGTTGGTAGATTGGACATCAAGCAGGGTAAGCAAATTACAGAATTGGGCGCACATAAGTCTTATAAAGTTAAGTAAGAGTGTTCTTTCTGAAGTCACTATTGGAAGTCTGGAGATATATCATCCCACCTCCTTCTTAACGAATAACCCAAAGTTTAAATTTCTCCGTCATCTTTGCTGTTTTTTCTAGGCATCAAACTGTGTGTACCTGATCATTAACGAACTTCACTTGAGTAGGGTCGTGTGATCGTTCAACCAAATCATGAAGCTGGTTACAAATGAATTCGGACGCGATCGTGTGGACGTACTGTGTATTGAGAACAGAGTTTAAGGTCTATATCAGAGAAATGTCGATTTTAGAATAGAAAATTCCCTCATGGCTATGGAAGAAGGCTACTGACATGGAACAAACTCAATATCGGTGAAGTTTCCTTTGAATATTACCTTGATAACTCATAATGTATGCGGATGACGGAGACTAACGATGTTGAAACGTTAAAGATGATAAATCGCTTTGACGCGAGAGTTTCTTTTTGTTATGAGTGTGTTTCCGCATGATTGACGAACTGCATACTTGGAGTCGTTAGATGGTTGCAGGAACGTGTATGCCATAAATACAAAGTGGCTCTTAGAATGATTGAATGAAAATGGAATGATGCTAATAATTATAATGGCGATTGGGATAACGGTAACGGGGACCATGAACAGGCCTGGCTTTTATGCCTTCAAAATGTAACCTGGAAGTGGCAATGGTCAAAGTCGAGTCATCAAAAAGGCTGGAATGTGAATTAGAGAAGACGGTTACTTACCAACAGCGTATTATTGAGGTGATAGATGTAAAAACGATCATTCATCCAAACACAGCTAGGGAATTGCCTATTGCAAGCTCCTCTGTGATTCCTGGTGACCCGCTGTTATCTGATGAGAATGTTTTCGAAGGTGTAATCATTCCCAAGAAACATCAAATATCTAATCTCAATCGAAAGAAAATGAAGGTAAAAGTTCAATGATAGACAAGAAGGAAGTGAATGCTGCTATCCTCCAAACTGAGACTCAGTCCATTCTCAACCATTACATAAATTCAACCAATGACGTAGCTAAGCCGGAGCACCACTGTGGGAAAGCAAAAAAATGGCAAACTGTGCCCTCAAGGGAATCCAGAAGAAGGAAAAACCTTATTGTCGAAGAGAACAAAGATATAATCAAAGGTGCTCCCAAGTTTACTTACCTGCACGTGTGCAGAGTGGATCCAGCCACAACACCCCAATAATTAATAGGCCAGCTTGAATCCGTGTTTCCTGAAGTTACATGTGAGTTACTGAATTAAAAACATATTCATCTTTCAAGGTTGGTTTACATGAAAAAAATTAAAAATAAAAACTACCATGAACCCAAAGTTGTGGCTACGTGGCGCTTATATTAGTAATTTTTTATATTCTCGCCAAAAAACGAATACCACCAACAAAAGCTAAATATATCTGAAAACAATCCACGGACTTCATGGAATGTAGTATCCGAACTTACAAATAGAAGTAATGACTCAGATGGAAATATCGTTATTGAAAAGGCACTTACAAGCAACATTTCAATGGACTGCTTCGAACTATCCAAAAAATAACAGTTCAGATTCGGGAATTGACGAAGTAGCTGTTTTTATAGCAAGGAGAGTACTGCGTATAATTATGAACCAATTACTTTCCTGGTGAATCTTTCATTTTTTACCTGTATTTTTCCATAATTTTTAAAGATGGGAAAGGGGACGATTTCAGGGCCGTGACCGTTTCACCAAGTTACTCAAAAATCTTTGAATTTCTAGAACTCCTGAGGAGTTTCATTGATCTGCATGATATTCTGATATCAATATAGCACGGTTTTCGTCATGGAAAATCAACCCAAACAGTCATACTCAATTTTTACAATAATCCAACGGATTTTATTGACACAGATGAGTGCCCTGCCGCAATCCTGTGTGATCTGAATAGGGCATTCGACATCGTCAATCACGCTAAACTTCTGAATTATTGGGAAGATTACGCTCTAAGAGGTAATTCACTGACATGGGTTTCTTCATTTCTGACTGATCGACACCAATGTGTATCACGCAAATCCAACAACGACAATGCACCCTCTTTTTGTACATCAGAAACGGAACTGGTTCAGATGAGAGTACCTCAGGGACCCATACTGGGACCAGTTTTGTTTCTTATGTATATTAATAACATTGACAAAGTAATTGCTCACCCTTCATTCACCGCTTACGCTTACGCATCCAAAGCAACATACATTGACTCGTAGATGCGAAGAAATTTTGTATTCAGTCACCAGATATTTCAATACACATGATCTATCTTTCAATGCCGGAAAGACACAGGTCATTCGATTTCATTATTATCATTGATGCACTTCAACTGAATTTAAACGATAGCGTTATAAGCTCCTGCGGCAGAGTGAACTTTTTAGGAATCTATATGGACGAGTATTTGTGCTGGAATACACACTGCAAACAGCTAGTGTCTGAGCTGAGCTTAATAATTTACATGTTGAAAAATCTAAATACCGTTTTAGATTCACATCAATTGATGAGCATATACTATGCCCAAGTTGGATCTAGGTTACGATACGGTGTTTGTCTGTGGGGCAACTCATCAATGAGCAAAAATGTCTTCATTGAACAGAGAGCCATTTTGAGAAGTATATTTGAAATTCCAAAACGCAGCTCTTGCAAACCACTTTCCAAAATAACAAAATCCTGACCTTTCCTAGCCTACTAATTTATGAATTGGCAATTTACATTTTTGCAAACCCATAAAATTAATACTCGTCAAAAACATTTCATTTACACTAAATTGGCAAAGAATAGAATTAGTAAAAATGCTCCAAACTTTATTGGCCCAAAAATATTCAATCGTCTTTTCTGTCATTTGAAGGAAAATACAGGATTGAATTGAATTAGAAAATTACCGACGTTTATTTAATATCTCCTTCAGGGCTCAAAATACATAATGGATTCATAGTAGATATGAGATTTGATCATTTTTATCAATATTTAAATCTCACGAAAAAAAGAAATAACAGAAATAAGACTAGACATTATGAATAAAGCGTATTTACAAACGAGGACATGTTATATTTGGTAAAAACAATGAACAATACTAATAGATACCTATCTTTTTCAGGTATTCAGACATAAATAATAATTAATATGATGGAATATTATATCATTGAAAAAAAAACATCGTTCCTATCTGAAGGGTATCGCACAGATTCAATTCAGTTCTGTTCGTGCATCACCGATATTTTTGAGAATATATGAAAAAAACATTCACTTTTTGATTAATACGGGCTTTGGTAGCACAGGATAACGTTAGTGATAACCAGATTATGAACTCAAAATCCAAAAACACCCAACATTTGATGAGATAATGAATATAAACAACAATAACGATATCTCTTCCTCCTCCTCCTCCTCCTCCTCCTCCTCCTCCTCCCTCCTCCTCCTCCTCCTCCTCCTCCTCCTCCTCCTCCTCCTCCTCCTCCTCCTCCTCCTCCTCCTCCTCCTCCTCCTCCTCCTCCTCCTCCTCCTCCTCCTCCTCCTCCTCCTCCTCCTCCTCCTCCTCCTCCTCCTCCTCCTCAAAAAGACCCAATTATTATTCTGGTATTCAATTCGCCACAGCAAACAATAATTTTATATCAATACTGCCTTCTAAAATTCATTACCCAATGTGGATTTTTGTCTGACGAGTACCTTGAGAATTAACCGTTTCATTGGTTGTAAATGTTGCCTTATCACTAAACATAATTTTATTTAGAAAATTCTTGTAATTCAGAAAATCTCCTTGGGCCATTAAGTATTTCGCCTTCTTCTAAGGAGTGGAGAAACTTTGGTATGAAAAGCTTCATATTATAAGATATGTTTCAAGTGGTACATTTAGGTCTGAACTTGAAATACTTGAACTTTTTTTAGGATTATCGGTAGAATAATTTCGAATTCGTTCACTATTTGATTTCTCCTTATGTAAATCTCTCTCCTAGCGTTGATTGAAATCCAATTCAGTTTTATATTTCTATTAACATATATCGGTATAAGTTCTAGTAAATTCTCACAAACTTGATTATCTGCTATCAGAACACACTGACAGACAAAAATACAATATTCTGTTTTTATAGTTGATGTTATATATATATATATATATATATATATATATATATATATTATTATTGAGAATATATATATTTATAAATATATATATATATATATATATATATATATATATATATATATATATATATATATATATATATATATATATATATTCTCAAGTAATAAAAGTTCGCCCGACCATGGTTTGTTTCTCTGATTTATGTCCACATCGATTCCTGGATATCCTCGATAGCCAATAAATTGAGGCAGTTCGACTTTCGGCTGAACTCGCATAACGGTCCATGAATTATGCATTGAACAATTCTTCTCGCTCTCCAATCTCATACATTCTCACAAGACATTGTCCTATTTCTCTCATTTCTCCTTTGATATCATCTATAATCAGATGATGGCACCTATGAATCATATATAGGCCATATCAACGAAAAATTATTTAGATGAAAAACACTTTTTAATATCAAATAATTTTTCAATTATAGTATATTAAAGTATAAGTGGATAAAAAGGGCTTTAAAACACGCGCGATTTTTCGAGCACGTCGGCGCAGCCGGAGTGCTCGAAATAGAGCAAGTGTTTTTAAGACCAGTTATCCACGAATACTTTACGTTATTTTTTTTTATTGGTGCACTTTGAAATCATATATAATGGTATTATTACTACAAAAAATAGAAATAAGAACTAATAATGCAAGAAGGTTGAATTCGTGATGTGACATCAGTATACCTTTCGTTGTCATGGAAACGAGAAAAACATTCATTTGCAATTTGTTACCAAAGATCAATATTTGTTGTCACCAGAGCTCAAAAATGAATGATTCTAATATCGATTTTTTGAATAGTGAGGCAGAATCGCGGTTAATACCGCGAAAATCCAGTGATATATATAAAAAAGAATATGAAAAGTTCATCAAATGGATGGAGGAGCACATATAAATGAACGAATTGTTAGTAATATTTTATCTGACGTTACAAGGTACTCCTGTCAGATCACTAATCAAAAATTTGTCATTTAGACTTCACGTTTCTCGATTTGTTGATGTTGTCATGGTTACCTTTAAAAAACACGCGTTTTTTAAAGTTCGATTTAAACACGCTGAGGCGTGCTTTGAATGGGTAAAAGGGGGCACCAATAAAAAAAACAATTTTATTGCACTGCAAATGACTATGACGTGTTGTGTGAGTTTTCTCAACGACAGCTACATAGTCTTTCGAGTTCCAAGATTTTGTTGGAACATTTGACTATATGACCTGAACAAAACCAAATCAACATTAGAAGTTGAGAGACGTTATTATAATTCTGAATCGATGAGTGAATTTTGCACAAAACTAAGGTCCGAGAACTGAATTTCTAAAATCGATACAGAATATGGAACCGCAAATAAAAAGCTGAAAAGAAATTATAAATAATCATCTCTTGCAATCAGCAAAAAAATATTGCTACGGAAATAAAAGTGGTGAGTCAGATAATAAATCCAAAACGATGTGGTAAATTATTGAAGAAATGACAGATACCCAATCTAAACAATTTGAATACGATACTCCACTTGAGGGAGCCAATAGCTTCAATGAATACTCCGCCCCTCAACTGTCAAAACAGAAAGACATCAGTAAGGTTAATGATTTTGAAAGGACTATAGCCTTTCACAGTTACACTCTGTTCCTGAATCCAGTCACAGAATATGAGTTAATCTCAATAATAAACCATAGAAAGAACAAGAGAAGCACCGGTATTGATGGAGTAGCCATTAGATTACTAGATTTGTACGGGGCTTATGGGCTAGGAGCCACTTCACTGCGACCTCTGCAGAGCTATTGTGTAGACCCGCGCTTGTTACTAGACTCCATAGGACAGACCTTGAGTCCTCCATGTAATGGAGGGTTTGTGGTTTTTCGTCCCCTATCGTTGACGTAGCACAGTATGTGCGCTGAGGTTTTCTCCTTCTCCTGGCAAAACTTACATATGGTTGTGTCTGCCAGTTCGATGTTATTCATGTGTTTGTTGCGTCTACAGTGCCCTGTCAGGAGCCCAACCATGATCCTGGTTGATCTCCTATTCTAACTTAGCAGGTACTCTGTGAATTTTGACAATGGTGCTTTGACGAACTCTTTAGCCTGTCCCATGCCAGGCAACTTGTTCCTCCATTCTTGAGATTGCTCTTTCAACCAAGTACCCATACACATATCGAAAAGCTGTGCCCAAGAGATTGTTTGTATTTTGACCTCTCATCAATAAATCATTTGAGGAAGGAGTTTTTCCAGATGAGTTGAATATAGAGATAGTGAAACCACTCCTCAAAAAAGGAAATAAGTCAGATATATCTAACTTCAGGCCAATCAGTCTACTGACATGTATCGAAATAGTAATGGCTAATCAATTTGTTAATTTCTTTTCGAATTTTAACATTTTCTCTAAGAACCAGCCTGGCTTTCTGAGAAATAAGTCCTTCGAAACTGCTTCAGTTTACTTTAGTAACGAAGTCCTAGAAGAAAACAGGGAGATATTTCCTGTGGCAGCTTCATGGATTTTTCTAAGGCCTTTGATTGTATAGATGATGATATTTCATTGCGGAAACTTTACAAATATGGAATTCGTGAAAACTCTTACCACTGGTTCAATTAATATCTGAGAAACATAAAGCAAGTACTGGAACTCAATCAAAAAGATAATACGGCTAGAGTGTGTGTGTGGCTTCGAGTGCGCCCATGGGTGTCTCACAGAGTAGTATTCTTGGTCCAATATTTATTATATTTATCAATGATATCGATAAGGTTACAGCAGACATAATCACTGCTCACATTAATAACTATGCTGATGACACCAACCTTTCAATAATAGGTGCAAACTCATCATCATCATAAAAAATGGTAGCAAAATACTAAAACAATCCAAAGATTTTTTTCTAGAGAATGAATTCGTTTTGAATAGTGAAAAAACAGATTGTATCATGTTTAAAATCAATAGCAGAATAGAAACACCATAAAATATAACCATGGACAGTCAAAAAATTCTTTGTATCACTTCAGTGAAGTTTCTAGATAGTCACATTGACGACACTTTGGACTAGTCAGATAGACTATCTTTGCGATATACTATCCTCGGTAACATACGCGATGAGAGTTCTTGACAAAAATGTTTACATTGAAGCACCAATAGCAGTATATTATGCGAATTTTCACCCTGCTATATGGCTGGGAATAATCATATGGGCTCAAGTAATGAGATGAACAGAGATTTCCTAGTAAAATATAAATACAGGAGATTTCAACAGAGGAATTTTTAAGTTAAACAAACTGACTGTGTCAGCAATATCTATCTTCGAAATGGTAAGATTCATCATCAATAATCCAGGACTTTTTGACACACATCGCAAAACACATATTTACGAGACAAGACAAAAAAAAATACTTCTCACATCCCATTCTAGCAAAATTCCTATATGAACAGAGCACCATCTATAGCGCAATGAAATTTTATAATGAACTCCCACAAGATATAAAAGATAAGTGTGAATATCTCTGGGCTATCAAAATATGGGGCAAGGTTCTTATGAATTTCCAATATGTGACAATATATATATATATATATATATATATATAAATACATATATATTAGTTATTCTTACACATCGCGGTTTAGATCGCCAAAAAATATAAGTAATAGCTCATTCGATTTGGGATGCAATTCTGAAAAAGAATTTTTTTATTTTTTTCTGCTGACAAAAATTGCAATTGTTATTAACAAAAAACAAAAACAAAAAAAAGGATTCAGTTTTTCAAGAATAACTCAAAAACTTTCATTTGTTTGAAAATATGAACAGGTAATTCATAAAATCAGATGTGGAATCATCTGCGACTGAAAGATAAACTTTCTTGTGGGGTATTCATGTTGAAAAAGGAAACATTCTCAATAATTTTTTTTAAATTATGGTGTGTTTTTAACATTTGAAAAATCAAGGTCCCGTTAGAAAAAAAAATTTATTCATTTTTCAACAAGTTAGGAATTTGTTAATTAGTCCTTATTTTTAGGACCTTGGTTTTCATAAAAAACGGCATAAATGTTTAAATAATAGTTCTACAAATTTTTCACTTTTTCAATATATATATATATATATATATACAACAAGATCACGTTATAAAAGTTTTTAAAATTTTTTTTTTTTTTATATTATAATAAAAAAAAAAATTTGTTAAATTTTCTTTTTGCCCATATATTTTGCTATTGCTGTTTCAACATCAAAAGAAGGCATTCAATAACATTCGAAAAGAATTGTTTATAAATTGTTCATAAACAAATTGATTAGTTTAATGTTTTCGATTTTTTGTTGACCTTTTGTTGTTTAGAGAATTAATTTATTTGACAAAAAAAAATGTATTCAACTTTTTTTTTTAATGTTTATAATAGTTTCATCATTCAATTATTTTTTTAAAAATTGGATTTCTCAATAACTAACAAAAAATGAAAAAAATATATTAAAAATTTAATTGTTTATTAAGTTAACAATTTGTTATATAAACAAATTTCAAATCTCAACAAATCAAAAAACAAAGTGTCAGAATTAATTTTAAATATTTTTCATAGATTTTTCTGAAATTTCGATATACAAAAGTTGCAGTGGCCACTTGATTTCTTAAGTAATAAACCGCTGTAACATTTGAACCATTAAAGATACAGTTATCAACATTCAAGATGATCTCTCAAATGAAATTTTCACCAAGTCTGTATCTGTCATGGTTTCCTGTTTATATGCATTTGTTTATGAAAAATCCCATCATCTACTTCTTACAGTTCTCATATCTTTTAAATTATGGAAGTTAGCCCTTTTGTACTTGATTTTGTAGGCTAGTATTTGAAATATTCAGAAAATGTTGGTTTACACGGATTTATTTAAATAATGTCAACTTCAACCTGTATTATGGCGGTGTTTTATCACATATTTGTCAATGAAGACTCACAATATACAGTTTTTTGTGAAATCATATTATTATATGTCTTTTCAACTATTTTCATAAAAAATTATATACCATTATTTCAGGAAAATCTATAAAAAAATTACGTGTTCTGTCACGTATACTGAGTTGCACGCTTTTTTTTGCCAAGGTAATCGTTAAAACTTTGAATTTAACTTTCAGTCATAAGGAGCTTTCACAAATTATCTTGTATGAAAGTCTTAGCGATACAAAACGACGAATGCCCTTTTCGCAATTGATTACATTAATGAGAATTCCATTTACTGGATGTCTTTCAACAGTCGTTATAAATCTTCAAGAACGACAAAATGGAGCCGTATACATTTCAGAGGACTAATTAAAATAATAATTCCAAAATACCCCGCATACCTTGCAAGAACGATCTGGGATTCAACTGAGTTACTTTATGTATTCAGACATTGCTCATTCTACCTACTTTATGTATCTGGGCCTGACTCATTGAGGACATTAGACTTCCATATTGCAATCCTACAGCATTTAATATTTCAAGTGGCAAGATACGGCGCTACGTATTTTCCTTGCTAATGAGCAAATTAGTAACAATGTAACTGGGTTTGCGGGGGTTGGATTTGTTTGTCCAACTTTTTATATTATTAGTGGTTAGAATTTACAATTGAAAACTTTCTTGGATATCCGAAAATGTATCCGTGTTGAAACCTCTCTTCGAAAAGTATTGTGCCTCTATTACTAAACCGAATAATCAATAGTATAACGAACAGAACGTAACAGAAATAGCAGGAGCTTAGTTTTTTACGTTGATGGATGCTTCATCAGCTCTTCTTCAAATACCATTGGACTACGAGAGTTCCTTGCTATATACTATTGCAACTCCTTTCGGAAGATACCGTTATTGAAGGCTACCTTACGGTTTATTATCATCACCGGCAATTTTTCAAAGATTCATTTATGAAACCCTAGATGATTTGTCTGGAGTAGTGGCTTATATCGACAATATTTTAGTTTTCGGTCGAACTCTTCAGGAACATAATGTTAATCCGAAAAATGTCCTTGAAAATATTAAAAAATTTGGTCTCACCCTCAATCGAAAAAAATCCAAATTTTGTGTGATGATACTAAAGTTTTTAGGGCCAGGAAAGTATCAGTTCCGATGATGCAAGAATAAAAGCTCTAAAATATATTGATACCCCCCCAAATAAAAAGGATTTTCAATGATTCTTGGGGAGGACAGTTCATTTGGCAAAATGCATTCCGAATTTGTCAGAAGAAACTAGTTTACTACGGAAACTTTTAAGTAACAATGCAGAGTGGCAATAGACACAAAATGAAGAAACATGTTTCACACGACTGAAACCTCTCATAACTATTACTCCTGTCCTAGCTTATTATAACCCGAATAAATAACTTTTATTATTAGTAGATTCGAATCCATTTGAACATGGTTCATATATCTCACAAGGAGGACATCCTATAGAATATCATCTGTCTCACTAACCCCCACTCAACAACGATACAATCACATTGAGAAAGAACTTTTAGCAGTGGTTTATGGTTGTGAAAGATTTCATTATTACACATATGGACGTGAAATCATCATCCAAAGTGTTCATCGTCCTCTTCTTGGTTTACAGAAGAAATCTTTTGATGATTTATCACCACGTATCCAACGTCTTGCACACATATTGTTGAGATACCAATTCGAATTACAGTATGTACCTGGTAAAAATTTATTGATACCAGATACATTGAGTCGTGAACCTATGATGAATACCATTGACACATACTATTGAGATACCAAGTTGAGAGTCTATAATATTATTTCAATTTCTACAGAGAATAAAAAACGACTTCAAGTTGCTATGAACGAAGATAAGACTCGTCAGAAAATTTAATTTTATGTTTTTCATGGCTGGCCTTCACATAAGAGTAATATACCTCCTATGGTCTATCAGAGACGAAATTTATATTCATAAAAATATCTTGTTTTCCAAAAAACTAATTATCATTCCTGAAATGTTGAGGGCTGAATTTCTTGACCTTATCCATAAAAGTTATCAAGGTGTCGTATCTTGCAAAAGTTTGGCTCAAGAATCAATATATTGGCCAGGAATGTCATCTGACATAGAATAACTCATTTTTCCTTATCTGATTTGTCAAAAATATTCCAGGTGTAACACCAAAGAACCACTACAACCCCATAATATTCCTGATCTTCCTTTGGAGAAAATAGGAACTGATTTTAAAACACTGGGAATGGAAAATTTATTGATTACTACAGCAAATTCAGAGTTGTCAATGAATTGAGTAACAAAGCTACTGAGAGTGTCCTCAACTCTCTGAAAAATATTTTTGCAACAAATGGTATTCCTTAAGAAATTTGTTCTGACAATGGACGCCATTTCCATTCTTATGAATTCATCAGTTTTGCTAGGAAGTATGACATCAAACTCACAACTATTAGTCCCTATTATCCAAGGCCCAATGGTATGGTTGAACGTGCTATACAAACTGTAAAAGGATTGCTGGTAAAATCTAAACAAAATGGTGAGGACCCATTTTTGGCAATTTTAAATCACAATATTACACCTAAAGACAATTTGCCGTCTCCATGTCAACTTTTGATCGGGAGGAGATTGAGAAAAATATTTTTTGAAACCCAATTCCTAAACTGAAGGTGTTAAAGAAAAACTCGGAACAAAACAAGAAGAACAGAAAAAATATTATGATAATTCAACGAGAGTTCTGCCAAAATTGAAGCCGAATCAACCCGTGATAGTTCAAGTTGGGAACAGAAATTGGAAATCCGGAAATGTGTTGAAGGAGTTAGGTCACAATGATTATACAGTGAGAATTGATAGTGCATATTATCGAAGAAATCGTCAGCATTTGAAAGAACTGAGAATGCCTTTACTCGAAAGCAATGTTGGTTCTGAACATTGAATATCCACAACAACTTCCAAACAAAGACTAGCAATTGAACAGAATTGTTCAGACGAAGGAATTCAAGAAACTACAGATGATTTGAAAAACACTTTAATGATCAAGAATGATGAGCACCAAATAGTGACTCGCATTGGTCGAATGATAAAACCACCTGTGAAACTGAATTTATGATTTTAGTTTAATATATTTTATGTCATTCAATTATATTTCTTTGGAAGGAGCATGAGATGTATGCTCCTATTCAGATGTTGATGTAATATTAGATCTCACTAAAAGTGCATCCGTGTTAATAAAACCTCTCTTCGAAAAGCATTGTGCCTCTAAACCGAACAGTCAATAGTATAACGTACAGAACAAAACAAGGTTCATACAAAATTTCTTATAAATGTCGAAACATAAAACTCGGCCGAGAACACTCAAGTGCCTAACAGTTTCACTCTTTTGGAAAGTGCTTGGTGCTCGTTAAGTCCAATAACTTTTTTAAGTACTTAGTGCTTGAGACTCGGGATCACTTTGCAAGAGTGCTTAGTGATCGAA
Organism: Gonioctena quinquepunctata; assembly: GCA_018342105.1. Taxonomy (NCBI): domain Eukaryota; kingdom Metazoa; phylum Arthropoda; class Insecta; order Coleoptera; family Chrysomelidae; genus Gonioctena; species Gonioctena quinquepunctata. Next base: position 85,616 of record JAFIRS010002349.1, on the reverse strand, counting down.
TCACTATTCGTCAGTGCTCGGCACAACTCTGAGTGATACTACATTTGATAGCAAACTCTTGTGTTGAATTCAAAATTATCTAGATATATTCCTTCCTAAAACCTGAAAATGAAAATATTCAATATGGAAAAATGCAATTGTGGAAATTAATATTTTCAGTTAGCCAATATCTTGTATTCACCATTATATAAGCGGAATAAATAGTTATTGTTTCGTAGAATATATCCGTTTCTTATTCTGAAACTGGAGGGCAAAATTGGACATGAATGCAGTATCTTTATAAAAATAATAGGATGGATAAAAGGGGTGTGAAATGTCCATGATTTGTTTTTAATAATAACCAAAAGTATCTAGCACAATTTCGATGTTTGGTTACTCCAACGACGTCCATGTTAGACAACTTCGACCCTCATAGTGGCAATCTCCGGATGCATGGTGATCTCGTTTATTTCTCGATTCAAATGAATGAGTACGATTTTGAGCAAACTGAGAATATGTCGTATTATAGTATTTACATTATGCCTCCTGAACACGAATCTGAAGTCAAAACTCGGCCATCTTAAATACTTTTGGGTGACGAACGAATATCATTTCCAAAGCTATTTTCGGCTACTGAAAACACTGAAAATCCACATTTTTTCAACCAGAACACCACACACACACACACACACACACAAACACATACCCAAAATCACGCGTTCATCGCTGCCGTTGTCCAACAATTTCTTCATTTTTCACATAGTAAATAAATCGTATAAATCTTATAGTCCGAAAGGCAGTGTCGCAAAATCGTCGATCTTTCGAAGATGCTTAATATTTTATAATTATGTTGTTTAGGGTAGTAGAAAACGTACCATGCCAGTCAGCTGGTCCGCTAGGTGGGACACTCGGACGCTACCGACTCCATGATTGTTGCAAACTAGAAGTGATTTTTATTTAGCGGAGATGATTCAAACTTTGTGAATTTGTTGTTTTAAAAATAGCAGTCAAAATCAGGTGGTTTTCCAGAGGGACATTGCACGTCAGCTGAGGGCTGAGGGGGGTAGTTTGGATGAAAATAAAAGTTATACGAAGGGTCAGCTTACCATGCTCAATGGATCTTTGGATATTATTTATTGAAGAAAAACTGGTCAGTTGCCATTAGGATGGGACAATAACGCGTAATCTTTGAGGTAAAATGAAAAAATGCCCGGCTGCCTGTTTCATAGAAGCAGAGCGCAACGTGAAAATATCAAGGGGGCCTATGGGCGAGGCACATTTACTAGAAAAGAATGTAACCATGCAATCTGTGTGTATTTTTCATTGTGTCAAAAACCTAAAAATCATCAATTATAAAAAAGAAATTTTTGAAAAATGCAAGGAAATTTTTAACATAATTCAGCTCAGTCTAACATGGTGTTGGAAATGTCTATCAAATGTTGAGGCACAAGCGTCAGTACTTTGATTACATTTGAAAGTACAATGAAATTGTTCAAATATTTATTCAAAAAATAGATCAGAAATATTGACATATTTTATAATATTTTATTCAAAGAAAAAGTCAAGATTTTCCTACACTAAGTCGTTGCCATGTAACAGAAAATAACTGTTGGGGAATTTTTTTTTTGTACTGTAAGGGAATATTATCTCGTAACAGTTATTTGTACGATATTCCATGAAACGATTGTATGCATAGTTGATTTTTTTCTCTGGATTTTATTGTATTTACTGCCTCCGTGATTTCTGAAAATGGAACAGTCATCATCGCTCATTATTTTACACTTTACTTTTGCTTTCTGGAACGTTCAAAAACGCGAAAAACACCATGGGAAATGAAGTTTCTATGCGTCAATTCGATATTGCTTCGTTTCCATAGTTACAAAACAAATATTTCATAGCATCCATTATTTGTGAATAAAATTAATAATGCTTGTTTAAAAATTTCAACAAGTTGATTGTAATAATTTATGTTTTTTGAGTAATTTTAAATTATCGGAAAAATAGTATGCCACATTTTCCGACTCCATATATGTACCATTCCTAGAAATAGTTATTTTTCCATTTAAGGACGCATGTTGACATGTTTTGATTGATTTGTTAGACACAAAGATGAAATATAACCTGAAAATAATATTAAGTAAAATCAATTCGGAAAGTTTTAATGATGAAATTATCAATTATTTTTAGAGAAATAAATGGTAAATTATTGTTGAAGATCATCCATAAAAAATTCAACAATATTAAATTTAGGGCCGTGGCAAATAAAGGAAAAACTTATTTGCCACACTTCACTTAAAAAATTTTTGATATTATTGACTTTTTATATTTTCCTTTTCCAAAAGATTAAAAGCAGGTAGTGATGTTTTGGGTCGTTAAATTTTATTAAATCTAATGACTTCAATTTGTAATTCATTTCTTATCTTCATCACAAGAAAATTCTCTGATGAAAAATTTTGAACACATATTTTAAGATTTCATCCAATAAATTATATGTAAGCAAAATATTTTCAACTTTACCTCATGGATTGTGCGTTATTGTAGTGCAGCTGGCCAGTTTTTTTTTTCAATAGGTGACCCTTCGTATCATTTTTTTTTTAGTTTGACCTAACTGCTACCCCCATCTAAAGGGACATTTTTGGAGAACCAGCTGATTGAGCATATTTTGACTGCCATTTTTAAACCAACAAATTCACAAAGTTTGAAACGTCTGATAAATAAAAATCACTTCTTGGTTGCAATCATGGCGCGGTGCTTTGACATTTCCAAAAAAACTTCAGCTAACTGACATTTAACAATTTTGACGTGGATATTAGGGAATCTCAATTGTCGTTATTTGTGTATCGATTCTGACGCAAATACTTGCCGCGTGCCTCTATCCTCGAGATGTTCAAATTACTTTTCATGCACATCGCGTACTGTTTCTTGATTGGTTGGTAGGTTAGATTATCCATTTACTAGCCAATCAAAGAAGAATGGTAGAATCTGATGAAGGTCACTTCGTTCCTAGATATTTTTCAAATTCACCGATAGCCTGCAACGAATGTTACACATATTTGAATGCTTATTGCATCTGGCAATCGCCAGTGTATTCACACAGTTCAGGGCAGTTCAGGTTGGGTCAGACGTTCAGTGGTCCATAAATATAGTTTTAAACTTGCCAACAAATTTAGAATTCTTCTTTTTTTTTAAATTTTCAACCACTTTAATTCGTTTCAAAATTGCATTATAAACCCATTATTCTCAGGAGTACAACAGAATAATTCAAACCCTGTTTAAGGACAACGGATCATTAGGACGAGGAGAATGTTCAGTCCAGTGCTATTCATAGGGCTCATTGACAAAGTTAGTGAAAATGGCACATCTGAAAGAAAAAAATCCATTAAGGATACGAGAAATTTTAATTTTGGAGGATTTATTTTATTGCAAGAAACATAAAACAGGTGGACTTGGAAAAAGGCATTTGAAGAATTGGATAGCGATCAATAAGAACTCAAGTGATAAGGGTGGAAAAAGAATAAGGGATGTAATGTAGAAGGAGCTGGTGAACACATTTCAATAGTTGGCAGTGTCTTCACGAGGGACCCCACCTTGTAGTGAACAAAAATTGAATATTTACAGGAAATTGAATGAGGCATTTGAAGTAATATTACAGACCGATATTCATTACCAATCAATACGGATATTAGATTATGGTATGAAAAAAAAAGAATGAGGGCAAAAGAGAGGTAACCTGCCCTACAGATCAACCCCTTCAAAATTTTGGACTTGAAATAAATAAGGGGTGTTGAGTTGTACCTTGTTTGAAATTTGAATTTTCAATACAACCATCTATTTCTTTCTTCATTTCTCTGATGCTTATTAGAGATGAAAACATTTTTAATAATGAAAATTTTAATTGTAAAAATTTAGTTTAGTTTAGTAGAAACAGCCAGAAAAGTTTTATTTCAAGAAATCTATTTTTTTACAAAAATTGTATACCCACTCAAAACTGTCCCCTACAGATTGGCTTCATGTGAAATTTTAATTAGCAAAAAAAGGTCGCGTTTTGCAGTGCTTAGAAGAAGTTTGAGTTCTTCATGATTCAGTTAAAAATACTGAGATAAAAATAACTTTATTTTGACACACTAATTAATAAGATGTTGAAAATGTGCTCCTTCTACTTCTTGACAGCCAGCTGAAGGAAAAAACATTGGGAAAACAGGCGTAGACAGAAATTCCGTAACAAAAACTGATTTTAAATAAGTAGGTAAATTTACTTTACGAGTAATACAATCAAACAGTACCTACCATTATCAACAATTTGAACGGCGATTCCAGTAAATTTTCAAATCTTTCAAATGCTCTCTGGCGGATATGGCTTAACCGAATTAAAAAACAAATAACCGTTGGATAGAGATTTTAAATACTCAAATGAGGTGTAAAAATAAAAATCGACCTGTTCGAGGATTTTAAAAATATATTTCTATCATGGAGATACTTATTTTATTCCATCATAGATTTCCACACTGTATAACTACAGGATGAAGTCTTTGCAAATTCATTAGACATGAGTGGAGGCGAATAATTCAATGAAGAACCGGAAAAAGTGGAAGCAATTTGTACAGGTATCGAGGTTTTGGAAAAAATACTCCGAAATTGTACCGAGAGTTGGGAGAATGCCATAAATGCCTGAAGATTATTTAAAAATTTGAAGGAACTGAAAGAGTTGATGGAAAATGAATGAAACCGATGAGCTCCATTTGAACGAGGCTGTGGCGATAGCTGTTTATGGCAAGACTTGCTTGGCTTGTAAATATAAAAATGATCTGCAAGCGAAAATAGAACGAGATTGCAGTAGTTAGAAAAATGTAAAATGAAGCGGATTCAACTTTTTCCTCGTATGTGAGTTCTATAAATTGGAACGATTCTGAAAATACCAATTCATGGAACACAACACTGAAAATTTGGCATCTTATCATCTACACAGTCTTTTGAACTTTCACTGGATATATCAATGTAATCAGCACTGTGAGATTGTGGCGTCACGTCCGCTACAGAATTTGTCTGTTTTGTTTTCCATTACTTCTATAACGACTGGCAACATTGCATTCCAGATAATTGAGCAAACTTCTAGAGTAAGAAAATGATCATATTCTTTCAAATTAGAAAAATAATTCAGATGGTTGTGAGAGGAAGTTAGTGAAATCATAAGTTTTATATATTTCAGTAAGACAAATATATTCCGATTGAATAAAGTAGGAGTGAATTGAAAATTGCTGTCATTTTTTCCATCTATCGGTGGAAACTATTAGAGTATACGTGATTTTAGTATTAATTGAAATTGCTGGGATTTGAACTGATAATTAAAAACATTGAGCAAAAACATTATAATTTGCGTTGTGATGATTTCTTGCGGGTAGGATTTAGAGAGAACTACTTTCGAGACCTGGGGAGTGACTACACCTCGGGTGTAGGCGCATTGGGGCTTTAATCATTCTCTCTCCTTCCTTTCTGAGTGACTGCATCCGAGGTTTGGACAAATTGACACCTTCTCTGAATGACAACATCTGAGGAAAAGGCAGATGGAGACCTCGGTTGGAAATCACTTCCTTTCTCATTCCTAACCACACATTTTCATTTTCATAATATTCATTTATAGAATTCATAAATCCAAAATGAAAAGAATCTCTCATGGCGTTCTTTCTCGTAACCTAAAACAATCGAAGTTGCCGACTAGCACTCATTTTCCACTTTCCTTGTTTTCCGCAACAAACAGAATCCCCAGAGAGCCAAGAAAAGAGAATTGTGAATCGAAAGAACTGACATAAGACTATCTTTATAGAAATAGCAGCTGCTTGAATTTCTGAGTGGAAAATAATGTGGGAACGCGGGAATAGGTGCCGCCGTATATGGAAAAAAATTGTTCCGCGGGGAATTTAACTCCTGATTTGAAGTAGGGAATTCGGTGTTTGTCGGCTTAATCGATTTGGATGGAACGTTTTTCATATGATTGTGAATGGGTCCGAGAATGTTCTCATAAAATTCAGATTATTCTACCTATCCAAGAGAAGATATAATCGAAATTTGGATTATGATGATTCGGTTTTCATATTTTGGACATGGTAGAATGGAATGAAACGAATTCCAGCCAAAGAACTCAACAAAAAGAAGAGAAAACACCCCATATATCAAATAAACAAGCTAATGTCTCCTCATCCGTTTGACAGAACTCTTTTGACATTAGTCAAAAAAGACCACACCCAAGGAACACTGCGAGAAAAACAACGAAAAACTGAGAAATTTTAATGTACATCCAAAAGATTTTTTGAAAACTTTTTAACAAAAAATTAAACCGACGAAAAAATCAACTGAAAAGCAAGAAATAAAATAAATCTTTTCAGTCTAAATGATAATTGAGTTCCTAAACTAATGTGAGTAACTGATTTTGAGTCGGCGCCAAACAAACAATTATCGAAGATCATTGTATTACTTTGAAAGAAGTTATCAAAACGCAGCCGTGTATCTCGCTGCCATCATTTTACGCTTTACCTAATTCAATTGCTAGTTTGTTTGGCGCCGACTCAAAATCAGTTACTCACATTAGTTTAGGAGCTCAATTATCATTTAGACTAAGAAGGTTTATTTTATTTTTTGCTTTTCAGTTGATTTTTTCGTCGGTTTAATTTTTTGTTAAAAAGTTTTTATTTTTAAATTTTTTGTTGCTGAAATCTACTAATTACTACCTACTTAATTTTTTATTACTTCCAAAATACTTACTTACCTAGCTTACTTCAACTATTAACTATCAAATAATATGATTTTCTATTTTAACTATTTATTGTTATATAATATAAATTAATTTTGAAAGTTCTGGTTAGTTGATTTCATCACTTTGTATATAATTCCATCCTTCCATAGAATGTAATCATTTTGACGGATGTAGGAGGGTCTGTCAATGTCAAGTACATATGTGTGCCAAAGTTCACAAGTGAAAAATCAATCATCCCCTATTTTTCTACTCATAGGGGTGAATTATTTGATTTCAAATTAGAATACCCTTTAAAAAAATTAAATCGGAAAACCTACTAAAAGTTATGCCTGATAGAATCGGTTAACGGACCAAAATTCAGAGGTTAAACGATCAATATCCTTCATTTTGCTACCCTTAGGGATGGATTTTGTTGTTCAAATCGAAATGAGACCAACCTCGAGGTACACCTTATCCAATGGAAAAAGAATCATCGGAATCGAACCGCTCTGTAAAAAGTTGTGCGTGATCATACATAAAAAAAAATAATGAAAAAATATACGCGTCGGTTAAAAACGGGAACGGATGCAGTTCCCGAAACGTCAAGAGTGTATAGAGAAGCATCTTTAAATTAAATAATTCTTGTGATAGACAAAAAATTAGAATACTGACTAATTGGACATTTTTCAATTCGTGAAAAATAATTTGGTGTACGCAGTAACATATCGGGGCAAAGTAATTTAATTGCCCTTCTACACTTGTATAGATTCCCTGATCCATTTAATTCAGGGAAAACCTGCAGGAAAGTGGAATGTCACCGATATTGACGAAATTTTCACAGATGCTCCAGAACATGCTAAACTTCGTTGAGCAACCAAATTTTTTTTGCGGAAAGTGCCGGATTTTTTTCTGTTAAAAAATATCCATCTTCATGGCATGTGGGTATCAATGAACTGTTGTGATTAAAAAGGATTATTTCACAAATATTCACGAAATAAGCACTCTGAACAGTAAGAACTAGACGTTATAAATCTGATACCTGAAGATATGTTCTAAATGTCCCGCATAAAGTTTGGATAAAAATATAATTTTTCTATTTGAAAGTTATTTATTATTCATTAGTAAACATGAAATAAGATTTGAGATTGATGTCAATTCATGCAATGAAATAATTCTTTGTGATGATTCAAATTCAAATTATGTGAATAAATGGTTTCATACCGTGTGTTGCTGAAGAAATTTTGGAATCAAGCTGCCTGAAGTAAATGCAAATTACTATTAAAAATTAACCTTTTTGGACTTTTCTGTGCCGTTCTCGAATTGGAAACCTTTTTTTGATCCAAAACACGTGTTTTTCAAGTAACGTTTTCTCGTGCAAAAATCACTCATAATACCTTTGTATTATGAGCTTCGCTCGCGGGTATGAATTATTATTTGGAAACAATAGTGACAGTCGGTCGTGAGATGCAAATCACTGAATTAGGTTTTGAATAGGAGCAGATATTTCAACAAATGCGTAATGAGTTCGGCATGTCTCGGTCCGCCCTATAAATCTAATCAATCTTACGCTCTTAAAATCCAGTATATGTTTCACGTAGTAAAAGAGAACACAACCCAACCTAACTTGGCTAACCTTGCTATCCAAGTTGATGGCCAGCCAATCAATTTTTAGCGGTGATTTTTCTCGTTTGTTACGAATTATTATCTGGGCACAATAGTGACTGTCATCCGTTAGATGCAAGTACACTGAATTATGATTCAATAGGAACAGATATTGCAGCAAACGTGTTTGAAGTAATTGTAAAAATAGAGTTTAGGGACATTTGGCGAGTCACCAAATTCGAGGACGTTTATACATTAAAAAAAAGATGAATGTGGGGGAATGTGTGGTGTTTCGATTTTGAATCCGTATTTAGGAGGCAAAAACACCGAACGTCATTCCATTTTGCACAAGTATAATAGAACGCGGCTTTGATATCGGATATTTACCATATTTGAATTCGAAAAGTTGGCGGTGATTTATTCGTTATGACCAACATGACAATAATGAAAATTTCTACAGAATGTCTGTCAAATGTTAGAAATTCGCTTATTTGTAACTGTTGAGGAAGGAGGATGTTTTAAATTGGAACCAGCTTTATTTTATGCGGAATCGTGGCAAAAATGAGTGATTTGGTGTTCGTAGTTCATGCTGGTAAAAAGAAGGAGGCATTGTTATGTTTTGGAACCCCTAATATACCTGATAAATATATTTCTAGCTGGAGGAATATTTCCATCGGAACTAAAAACGTCCATAATTCTCCCAATTTTCAAAAATGGAGATATATATAATGAACTATAGACCTATATCACTTATAACAACCCTATCTAAATTGGTGGAAAAAGTTATGAAATCAAAACAATCAGCTTACATAAAAAAACACAATATTCTCTCAGACAGTCAATACGGATTCCGTGGAGAAATATCAACGCAGAATGCCATACTAGACTTAACAACAGAAATGTATAATGCACTAGACACCAATAAGGCAGGTCTTTGTGTGTTCATAGACCTGTCTAAAACTTTCGACACAGTCAGTTACCCACTCCTCCTGCAGTCCCTTGAAAATATCGGTATAAGAGGAGACGCATTAAAAATATTCAGAAGCTACCTGGATGGTCGACACCAGTGTGGAAAAATTGGCGATTTCAAAAGTGATTTTGAAAAAATTTAATACGGTATATCACAAGGCACTATCTTAGGCCCAATTTTGTCGAATATATATCTAAATGACTTGTTTCTATTACCAACTTCTGGAAAAATCTTCACATATGCCGACGACACCACTGTCTTTCACGAGCACCACTCTTGGGCTGCCCTGAAAATAGTGGTGAAACAAGATCTTATGTGCATTAAAAACTGGTTTATACATAAATCCTTAACAATAAATTTCAATAGAACTCATTACCTCCCTATCTACACAAATATGAGAAACTCCCCTCCGTCGAAAAACCTGTAATTTTTATAGACTGGGAAATCCATGTAAACTACCTAATAAAAAAAATGCAATTCCCGATATACCGCTTCAAAATACTAAGAGACATACTCGATGGAAAATCTTTAAGAACTTTATACTTTTCCCACGTGCAATCACATATTTCATATGGTATATTAACATGGGGATCAACAAATAAGACAATAATGAATAAAGTATCAATAACCCAAAAACTTCAATTGAAAATAATATACAATAAAAAAAGAACTTACCCTTCAGATGATCTCCACCAACAAATGGAAATATTCTACCCAGTACAACTCTTTCATCATCTCAGCAACATAAAGATCCACAAAACACAACAAAAAAACCCCAAAGAAATAAGGAAAATAAATGATTCCTTTTATGAATAAAGCTATCGGCCAAAAAAGCCACAGATATATTAGCCAAAAACTTTACAACCAACTACCAGACCCACTAAAAAACAAGCATTCAAGATAGATCTGAAAAAATATATCCTTTTAGATTTTATGTCATATTAATGTTTTTTTTTGTACATTATTATTATTCTATATACACATGTTTTTTCCTCACTAGATGATATCATAATAATCTTTTGATCAACATTACAACTACCATAGTACTACTGTTACACACAAGCTATGCTTTCGTGACCGAACTACGTTTATTTTAATTTTTTTAATTTAATTATATATCATTCCTGCAGTGTAATGTATTTATATAGCACTCTTGCAGTGTAATGCACTCCACTTTCGAAATAAACGTCTTATTATTATTGTGAGTGACTTCTGCGCGAGAAAACGGTGTTCTGGATAAAAAAAATATCTACTACATGTAATAAAAGTCTTTCTGTTATTTTCGGAGAGCAAAAGTGCTCTTACCGGATATTTACCCATTTTACTTTTATGAAGGTTTATCGAGAATTGAATAATTGTCAACGATGTAGAAAATTGATGAGATTTATTAAGTGAAACCTCAAACGATTTTTAATTTTCTTAAAATAAACTATTATCCTGAAACCGAAAAAAAAGCTCATGAAAAGCATTGAAGGAAGTATCGAATAGTATTTAAAGTTTTTATACAGTGTGTTGCTGAAAAAAATTAAGAATTTAAGCCATCCCAAGTAAGTGGAAATTATGATTGGAAATATACCTTTTTGAATCTTTCTCAGGCCGTAATTCCGAAAATATCTGCGGGAAAATTTCGATGGATCTACTTTTATTCTCGTGTTCTGAAGCATCTGTAGAAATTTCGTCAAAATCGGTGACACTTCACTTTGCTGCAGGTTAACCTGATTTTGCTCTCAGATTGTTGGGGGTTATAATCCAAAAAAAGTGTCAGGGACATAATTATTGTTGCCACTTCCAACGAATGTATTTTTCAATATACTCAAAAACACTACAACCAATAAGAATATGGAGAAGATCCCTTAAAAAAGTCCTTCTAATCAATCCTTCCATGATTTCAAGCAATATAATACTTTACCATGTTTTGATTTTTCGTAAGTAAGTAAGTTACACTTTTGTCATGGTCACGCATTGTAATTTTTTAGATCCTGCACTTCTGCTGATGATGGGAATTTCCGAAAAATACAGAACTTGTTCAAACTAGTAGATTTTTTCGATACTACAGTCTCCACTTGAGAAAAATACACTTTTTTGCAAAATAAAAAAACTTCACTGGAAGGAAACGTTTACAGAGGAAATCATGCAATTTCCGTAATTGAGTTTGTGATGATGAATTAACTTTTTTATACGTTAGTCCAAAACTAAAATGTTCCATGAATATGACCCGTCTTCGACTTAATTTTCATTATTCAATTTTAGCCAATAAAAGCGTGTTTTTTAATTTTTTCAAACTATTATTTCATTTTCAACTTTTTTGTCCATATTGCTACAAAAGAATACGGAAGAAAATCTTTTCGATTGATTAATCCACAAGCTTTCACCAACTTTTGGTGGGTGCGCTAAGATCAAGCCACCAAATCTTTGTTATATAGGAATCAGGCATCTTTTTTCTGACGATCTCGGTGAGAGTACCAAGTCATAGCTGTGCAAAATATCAAATCATTCGTAAGTCTCGAAGTGGGTGGAAATTAATTTCAAAAATTCCGTTACGTACATACATACAGGTGAAGCTCATGGAAGCGTGCTGATAAAAATGAGAAATATTTGCTTACTCTTCATTATCTGACATGAAAGGTTGGTTCGTTTCCGTTCTTCAGAATAGTATCTGAAAGGTCATTAATGAATTGGCTGAATTGTTCTGCTATAATTTTCTCCAATAGTTTTGATAAACCCGACAATATACTAATAGGTCTCAAATCTAAGAGATCTTGGGGATCGTTAATTTTCTGAATTGGCGTTATACGATCATGTTTCCAGGAATTAGCAAATTTTGATGATAATATCACACAGTTAAAAATGTGAACGAGATATGGTAAAATATTTGGACAACGAATTTTTATGAAAGCTTTACTCAGACCATCGAAACCCAGAGAACTATTTTAAATTTTTTTGAGAGTTTTCAGAACAGTTGATTCATCAACAAGTTGGAAACAAAATTTATTCTCACATATTCTATTTTCCCTTTTTAATTTTACATTAATAGTGGTATATTATTTAAAAAATAATTATTAATGTGAGGGTCTTTAAACTTAAACATAACATAACATTAATATTAAGAGAGAAAAATGATCAATTTATGATCAGTTGAACAAATTTTTATTTCTCAGTCTTATTATTTTAGCACTAACTTTCTCAACAGGTTGGCAGCAAGTTAAAGAGGTGAATACTAGCCTACTCTGGTGATTCTTTATGAAACATATGATTAAAGTTTGTTTGACATATTTGATGTTGATTTCGTGTATTATGCTGGTGTATCTGGGAATGTGTTGTGTATTTCTTTGCATTTTTATGTATGTAAATCGAAAGCTTGAAAAGGTTATACCAGTGGTGGTCACAATACATTTTTTTTTGAAAACTACTCTCTGAGTTTTATATCGAAAATAACTCGAATTATTTTTTGTAATGAATTGTAGCAATATTGGCGGAATTAATTGTAGCAATATGGACTAGAAAGTTAAAAATAATAAGAAGAAAGTGATTGATTTGTTTAATAACATGAACAGGATGTTCATAAAACCAGATGTGGAATCATCTGAAAATGGAAGATAAACTTCAGTCATTCAAGATAACCTCTTGGGGGGTATCCATTTCGAAAAAAAAACATGTCCAATGGAATATTGATGATTTTTCTGAAAATTAAAAAATCTACGACAACGATGAAGTTATTTTGTGTAATATCTAACAGAAAATAACTACTTTCCCGGCTAACATCACGCTGGGCATTGAACTCCATCTGATAGATATTGTGAAAGGACTCCTACACAAAAGAAAAAATCTGAAAGAGAAAATTTGAATTTTCATTCAGATAGTTATTTGATTTTCTATTCCAGTCTTTATTGAGTTTCCCTTTTCAACAAGAATAAAGACCTTGAACAAAAATTTGCTCTTATGTAAAATAGGGAGAGGTGCTCTTCACTTACTTTTTAAAATGATATTGATATAATTGATCAAGATTTTTCACATAAGAGGAAATTTTTTGGTCAATGATTTTATTCTTATTAATTTCAAATTTTTAGTCCATATCACTATATAAGCGTGTTTTCTTAGTTTTTTTGTCAATATCGTCTGATTCTATATTTCCGTTTAGTGGAAGTTCGCTCCCACGATATCGAGTTTCCGAATGATCATACGAACTACGTCTGTCTAACCTGAAAGCCTCCCCCGTGTTCATACTAACAGGTCTATTCCGTAACCCATAGCGATGTCGTTATCCAACTATGATCGTTATATTAACGATATTTGTGACAAATCGTATTCCGTAAAAATATAAAGTCGTTACGATATCGGTAGTGAACGACAGAGTCTATCGTTCGCTAACGGGAATAGAATGGGTGCCGTTTGTTAACGACTTGAACTAGTTTTGTGGAAATTGTGGATTTATATTTTGATATGGCAGGTTTAATCAACATTTTAGGTGGAGAATTGTATAGAAGGCAAGTTGTATTGATATTTTTCATATGCAATTTAATTAATTCTGAAGAAAAATAAATACATTTATTCGTTCGAAAGTGTTTATTATTTTCGAGGGTTACTAAATACAACATATATTGCGTTCTGGTGGTTTTCGAAGAACGTTTTCTTTTAACTTTGGTATTTTTCATGATTTTTTAATAAAATCCAAACTACCCGGATCTTCGAATACCTGATCATAGACAAGACTTCTATATTCTATACTGACATTTGATTATGAAATAACAGTTGTTAAGTTAGCAACATTCAGCACGGATCGAAAAATTATCATTAACCATCCTGAAAACATTCATTGGATCTCTTTACTGAAATTGCCAAGGTCATTTCTAGCGACACCTTTTAAGGAATAAGAGCGTTTTCACACACACCGGCAAAACCGGTGCCGGTGACGGTGCCGGCACCGAATGCAATGTAATCAAATCATAATTTTCACACATAGCCCGGTCCGACCTATTTGCCGATACGGCCGCCGATTCTGATTTATGCAGCCGGCGGATATCTCGACAATCGGAAGACGGATCGGTCTCTGATTTGTCGGTTGCTGTGATTTGATTTGATTTGATTTGATTTGATTTGATTTGATTTGATTTGATTTTTTGATTTGATTTGATTTGATTTGATTTGATTTGATTTGATTTGATTTGATTTGTTTTTTGATTTGATTTGATTTGATTTGATTTGATTTGATTTGATTTGATTTGATTTGATTTGATTTGATTTGATTTGATTTGATTTGATTTGATTTGATTTGATTTGATTTGATTTGATTTGATTTGATTTGATTTGATTTGATTTGATTTGATTTGATTTGATTTGATTTGATTTGATTTGATTTGATTTGATTTGATTTGATTTGATTTGATTTGATTTGATTTGATTTGATTTGATTTGATTTGATTTGATTTGATTTGATTTGATTTGATTTGATTTGATTTGATTTGATTTGATTACTTTTCTCTGTAAATATTTGACTTTTGTAGTAAATAAATGTTCATAGAATTATTAATGTATTATTTTAGTATGAAGTAATTGAAGAATTTGAAGTTATCCTCCCTTAGTTTTTCATAGAGCGTGTAAAAGGAACTTTCTAAGTATCTCACAGTCAACAGAGGATGTACCCAGTGTTGTCTTTTATATTTGCTATTTCGGAATTTTCTCCCAAGATACAATAACCCTAGAAGATAACGTCTGTTGACAGCAGTAACAGCACACATTTTTATTCCTGCACTGTTCAACGTATACTTACACAGATAACGGCACCGATATGCCGGGCTGTGTGAAATACGCTGTTGTCCAGTCCGGAACCGGTACCAGCACCGGCACGGCACCGGCACCGGTTTTGCCGGTGTGTGTGAAAACGCTCTAAGTATTTTTGACATATCGTTCACACGCATCGTTAAGAGCCGGCTACCGACAGTCGTTTGATAACGGATCGTTCAATAACGGCTTTTTACGGAATAGACCTGTAATTCCCGGAATTGTTTCCAGATCTCCTCTCTCGTGGAACAGCATGGCAGCGTGTCGTCTCTGCGGCCGTCGGCGGTGGCGCGAGTGGGACAGGCCGTCAATTTGGCCGTGGAGCGATTCGTCACAGTCGGCGAAACCATCGCTGATGATTATCCGGAAGTCCGGCAAGGCATGTACGAGGCGTGCAAAGAGGCGCGACAAGCTGGTAAGTATGGTGGTTATTTTTGAATATCAGTATTCAAATCAGTAGCAGAGAAAATGTAGAAAATCAAAGAAATTGATAAATTATTTTTCACACACAAAATCAACACTTTATTTATATCTAAACCATAACAACCAAATTATTCAAAACAATAAATCTCAATGAAATCTTCAATTCAACACTCCCCCTATTTCATTTAGATTTTGAATTTTCAGTTGTGTTCGGGCGGAAGAAATCTTCTCCTTGGTCAAAGGCTTCGTGAGAATGTCAGCTAGTTGTAAATTAAGTAGAAGAGGAGATTTTGTATTAAGTGTATATTTATAATTAATTAGCAAAGCGCTTTCCACTCACGTCATCATCAGTGCTTCATAGTCAGGTAACAGGAAATGTTACAATAAAAAGTTGTAAATTAGATTCCACATAATCAATTTTGACGACTCCATTTTCAGAGGCTTCGCGAACGAAGTGATACTTGATATCAATATGCTTTGTTCTCTTGTGGAACTCAGGATTATTAGCATGCTTTATCGCACTCTGATTGTCCACTTTCATGATTGTTACACCTTCTTGAGAAAAATTGAGTTCTTCTAACAAATGCCGTAACCATAAAATTTCTTTCACTCCTACTGACAAAGCAATATACTCGGCTTCAGTAGTCGATAGAGCAACAACTTGTTGTCTCTGAGAAGCCCAAGTAACTGGTGACTCGTTCAAGAGAAAAATATAACCACTTCTTGATTTTCTGGTATCCAAATCTCCACCGAAGTCTGCATCTGTATAGCCTATAAGTTGAAAGTTTGGTTTGCCAGTTTTGCTGTATACAATACCATAATCTATGGTAGCTTTCAAATATCTGAAGATCTTTTTTACTGCATTCCAGTGCGAATGATCGAAATTATGACAAAATTGACTCACAAAGCTAACAGCATAAGCTATGTCAGGACGTGTATTCATGGCAATATACAAAAGAGTTCCAACGCTTTGATAATTTTAAATTAATTTCCAATTTTTTTTACTTTTCTAAAAGCTTGTTGAGTAATAGAAATTGATTCTCCATTTCTTTTCATTTCAATACCGATGTAACATCTTGCATCTCCAATCGTTATTTCAAAGTTTTCAGACAGATTTGACAATATTTTTTCGATGACACTTTTTGACTTTGTCAAAATCAAACCATCGTCAACGTACAAAGCCAAGTAGATTTTGAAACCGTCGATATCACCAACGAATATACAGGGATCTGCATCAATTTGTTTCATATCAAATCTTCGTAAAAACTTTTTGAATTTTAAATTCCAGCATCTGGGGGATTGCTTTAGCCCGTAAAGACTTCTGTTGAGTTTGCAAACGAAATTATCTTCAGACAGCAAATTATCTTCTTCGAAGCCTTGCGGTTGTTCCATATATATTGTCTCTTCTAATTCCCCATATAAAAATGCAGTTTTCACGTCAAATTGTGCTATTTCAAGATCGTATTCAGCTGCTATGGCCAAAAGAACTCGAACAGACTCGAATCTTACCACTGGAGAATACGTTTCCTGATAATCTATGCCTTGCCTTTGTGAAAACCCTTTTGCAACCAGCCTTGCTTTGAATCTCTGTTTTCCACTTATGTCAGTTTTAACTCGATATACCCATTTACATGGAATCAGGTTTACATTTCCTGGAGAAGCTACTAGAGTCCAAGTCTTGTTCTTCAATAAAGCATCAATTTCTTCATTCATTGCAGTTGCCCACCTTTTAGAATGTCTCGATTTCATAGCTTCTTCGAAGGTGGCAGGATTTTCAATTTCGGCTAACATCGCATTATGAAAATAATCTGGAGATTTTATTTTTGATCGATCTCTCAGCTCATATGAATTATTTTCGATATCATCATTGCTGCTTCTGATTGTTTTTTTTTGTGGAACATTCATTTTCCTCGTTATTTCCGTTTTCATCAATTTCACTTTCATTTCCGAATTTCAGTTAAAAAATCACCCTGTTTTCAACTTGTCCTCCTGTAAATGTGTTATCTTTTGTTTCATCAAACTTCACATTGGCACTGACATTGATTTTTCTTTTTTCAGGATCCCAGAGTCTATAATTGCATGAGTCTTTTTCATATCCGACAAAAATCATTTTTCTACTTCTAGGTGTCCACTTCTTGGCTAGTTCTTTAGGATGATGCATGTAAGCAATAGCACCAAATACTTTCGTATTTTTTATGTTGGGTTTTATGCCAAACCAGTTTTCTATGGTGTCACATCAACAGATTTCCTCGAAAGTGTTCTATTCAGAATGTAAACTGCGGTACTTACAGCTTCAGCCCATAATTCACATGAAACATTTCGTGCATATAACATTGATCGTGCACTTTCTGTAATAGTTCGTATTTCCCGCTCAGATTTTCCATTCTGTTCATGCGCATAAGGTGCCGATGTTTCATGATTCCTTTTTGAAAATATATGTCATATCTTTGTTGATATATTCCTTTCCACAATCTGAACGAAGAACTTTTATCACATTTCCTGTTTATCGTTTTACTAGATTTTTGAATTCCTTGAATTTCTCACATACTTCAGATTTGTATCTGAGAAAATAGACTATTCGAAATCCAGTACAATCATCTTTGAAAAGCAAAAAATATTTTGATCTACTTGGTGACATCACGTTCATTGGTCCACATACGTCTGTATGAATGAATTCACCAGGATTGTAGGCTCTTGCTCTGGTACTTTCAGAAAAACTTCTTCGACATTGTTTACCGAACTGGCAGCCTTCGCAAATGGAATTATCTTCCCCTTCTATTCTTGCTCCTTCAACGGCTCCACTTTCAATCGTATCTTTCACATATTTTTCATTTATATGACCAAGCCTTTCATGCCATAGCTTGAGATTACCAACTACAGCCGAATTACATTTGAGTTTCAACTCTACTTTCATCAGAATTTGAAATATATTGCCTCTCTTGATACCTACGCAGCTCAATTTTCCTGCTGGATTAAAGAATTCACATCTATCTTTCTTGGCTATCATGGTGAACCCTTTTTCCGTTATTTTTCCAACAGATAGCAAATTTCTTCTTAATTCGGGTATGAAGAGGACATCAGAAAGTATTTTGGGTTTCCATTCCCCGTCAACTAAAGCATTGACTGAAATGTCACCGATGCCAACTGGTGTGATAACTTTATTGTCGGCTACCTGAACAACGATATTATCTTGAACGGGTTTTAAGGACTGGAACCATTCTTGTCGATAGCACATATGAGCACTTGCACCTGAATCAGCTAACCAAGCATCATCGCCTCCTTCGGTGTTTGCTATTAGTTTGGAAAGATCATCATGATTGCAGATCAGTGTTCAGCTCGTTTTTTCTACAGAAATCTCAGTTACCATTTTTCTTTTTTTTCTGGACATTCTCGCCACCAATGACCAGTAAGCTTGCATACACCACATTTTGTTCTTCGTTTCAAATCTTGTATTTTCTGGTTTTTGTTGCGCTTCTTCTATTATCAGATTTTATACTTAGAGACTGGGTCTGGAGCGCTAATGATTCCTCATTCTCATGTCTCTTTGATTGTTTCTGCTCTTCTTTCAATAATCGAGCTATCAGTTCAGTAAAAGTTTGCTTCGTGTAATCAACCGAATCCCATGCAGTAACAAACATGTCATATTGGGAAGGGAGACTATTGATTATTTTCGATATCTTGGCCACATCCGATATATTTTCACCCATGTCTTCTAACTGCTTTACTAGTGACTCAACTTCCGAAATGAATGTAGCTATCTTTGCACCATTCTTCATTTTGAGGTCATAAAAATTCTGGTATATGATATGTTTGGAAACTTCTGTTTTCTGTTCGTGAATGGTGATCAATTTTATCCACATATCTGCGGCAGTCTGACAATTTACTAATGGGGTAAGATATTCTTCACAAATGGTATTGAGAAAAATGACCATTGCTTGGCTATTCCTCTTTTCCCAAATCTTGACTTCTGCGACATTCGTCCGAGTAACTTCAGGTTTACTATCGATGCCTATCACTATGTCCATCAATTCACAGGCTCTCAATGCAATAGAAATGCTGAATTTCCACAGTTGATAGTTGCTTCCGTTAAATTTAACTATCTTAGCTGTATCCAATTTTTCATTCATCATTACAAAGTTCGTTTTTCTTGTCAAACTTGTCAGGAATGTGTCAGGTTTCCAGCAAAAAAGTTTTTGGTGAAATTATGCAAATTTCTTGATTTACCCCAGCGAATCCAGTTTCAGTAACCTGGGCCCATAACCTTTTGAATATCAGTATTCAAATCAGTAGCAGAGAAAATGTAGAAAATCAAAGAAATTGATAAATTATTTTTCACACACAAAATCAACACTTTATTTATATCTAAACCATAACAACCAAATTATTCAAAACAATAAATCTCAATGGAATCTTCAATTCAACAGTTATGATTACCACATACATTCATAGAAAGAACTCTCTCTGTTCGGACTGTGAAATACTGTCTCTAGTTTGGAGTCGAAAGGAAATACGATTCTTGTGAATCTTTTCGTTCAACGTCGGAATAACACGTCACTGAAAATTCTATCTTTATTTTCCAAATTGAAAAACGAAATCGACACACTTCCATGAATACTGAGATATCAAAAAATAATAAGAACATTCTCTCCCTCCCGATGAAATAGATATTGTAGATTGTGAAGGGGGAAATGGCTCTTCAACCTCTCCGTACCTCGACCTATAAGGTCTTTTGTACATTATCTTTCATCTTTTCATTCCGAGACTCCTTGCGTGGGGAATCAGTTTCCTAGGAGCAATGTTAAAAAAAAAAAATACATTTATTGTCTAAACAGGATAAATCCCAATTACAAGACAGATTAATATTACAAGTTGAGGAAAGCAAATACAGGATAATTAGTATGAATATAAATACAAGATAGTTCGGAAGTTACAGTTGGAGAATACATATTCAGATAAATACAGGTAATACAGAGGGATGCAAATGTAGTATTAAGAACAGGTTTATTGTTTTAAATACAGTTTTTGTTTAACTTTGTTTTTGAAAGAACCTATAGGTTCATTGAGAATATCGATTCCAGAACAGATTTCATTAGCAATTTTACCTATTGCATACATCGGTGATTTTAAAAGTATGTTGGTGTTAGGTTTAGGTAGGTGAAAGGAAGTTCTGTATCTACAATTGCTACGAGGGACTTGAAAGTTGATTTGTGCCAATAAATCAGGGCAGTCTGTAAGATTATTTATTGATTTGTAGAGGAATAAGCAAGCACAGTATGATCTACGATTTTCTAGTGATAAACATGAAAATCTATTGAGTAGTAAATTGTTGTCGTAACCTTGAGGGGGGTAGGTACCATCCAACTTGAAGGATACATATTTCATGAAGAATCTTTGAACTGATTCAAGTTGATCGATATGACATTTGTATAAGGGGGACCATATCAGGGAGCAGTATTCCAATCTAGATTTCACGAATGCATTTTAAAGGGCCATGAAGCAGTCCTTGTTTTGAAAGTCTTTGCACGTACGGAAGATTAGTCCGGTCATTCTCTTAGCGGCAGAAGATGTTTTGTTGTAATGATTGAAACAGTTAAGTTTGGGGTCGAATTCGACACCAAGGTCCTTTATTTTTTGGCAGCGCTCTAATGTGATATTGTTGATAGAGTAAGAAAACTCAATTGGCGACTTTTTTAAGGAGTATGTATTGGATTTGCATTTTTTTATATTGAGAGGGAGTTTATTTTCGATACACTAAAGGTGGAGGTTTTGGACATCATTTTGTAATATATGGCAATCATCAATTGATTCAATTCTTCTGAACAATCTTAAGTCATCTGCGAATAGCAGCAAATTGCTTGAGATGTTGTTCCCAATATCATTGATAAAGATAGAAAATAATAGGGGGGCTAGGTTGCTACCTTGTGGGGCTCCGCTTAAAGCTATGAAATGGTGGGATTCGTGACCTCTTAATTCTACAAATAGTATACAATTTTGTAAGTAAGATTGAAATAAGTTAATTAGATTCGTGTTGAAACCATACAGGTTGAGTTTGCTCAAGATCATTTGATGATCTAGCTTGTTAAATGCCTTTGAGAAATCAGTGTAGATGGTATCCATTTGAGAGTGGTTATCGAGGGCGTTACTCACTGATTGGGTGAAACACATAAGGTTCGTGACGGTAGATCGTTTGCTCATGAAACCGTGTTGCTCGAGAGTAATTATGTTCTTTAAGTTGGGGTATATAATGTGGTGAAGACACATCTCAAAGCCCTTTGCAAAATTGGAGAGCAGCGTGATTGGTCGGTAATTTTCAACTATATTAATTGCCCCAGATTTGAAAATTGGGCATATTTTGGCGATTTTCCATCTTTCTGGGAAACATTCCGTTTTCTAGGCAAGGTTAGAGATGGATTGAAGTGGTTTGGCTAAGATTGAGGCGCAATCTTTTACAAGAAAGCTTGGGATTGATTCATGTCCGGATGTGTGTTTGGCTTTCAGTTTCTTCAAACAGTTTAGCACCTCTATTTCAGAGAAGTAGTTGATAGATATAGTTGGATAATTGGTCGGTGTGATTGGTACATTGGCTACAGGGTCTGGGATAGGGGAATAGACACTTTCAAAAAACTCGGCAAAAGCATTTACTATGTTAGATGGATCGTTCAATTCCGTATCGTTGAAATAGGCAATACCAGGAATTCTAGAGGTTCCCTTCTTATTTTGAAAGTATGACCAGAATTTGGATGGATCAGCCTTGATTGAGTTCTCTGCTGCTGATCTGTACTAATCATATGCAATTGATATTTTAGATTTAACAGATTTTCGAAGATTTTTGAATTGCTGTTTGTCATATTCGGAGTGGTTTTTCTCAATTTTTTTAAGTAGCTCGTGTTTTGTTTTATTTCGTTTATGATTTCTTTATTAAACCAGGGAGGGTATTCATTTGTGAAATTGGATCGCGTGGAGACCCATAGGTCAAGTATTGAGTAAATAATTGAGTAAAAGGCTTCTAACGCTAAGTTTACATCTGTGTACTGGTCTAAACAGGACCAGTTGGCGTTGATGATGGCGGAGTATAATTCGGGAAAGTTCGCTTTGCGAAAGTTGTAATTTATTCTATTATTGTTGAATGATATTGCTGCATTGGTTTTGGGAAACGTTATCGAGACTTGTAGAGCTGGATGGTATCCATCTTCTGGGACAAAGGGTAGGTTGTCATGGCACACGGTGCAGTCTTAGTTGGAAAAAATCAGATCTAGCAGACGCCCTGATTGGTTTTGGATTGTATTGAACTGGTTCAGGTCTCAGAAGCTGCTGAATTGCTTCATAGTTGATAAATTGACATTGAAAATATTTGCATCAGGGGTAGAAAAGTAGGGTTGATTGAAATCACCTAAAATCAGTTTGTTGCTGCCATATAGGTAGTGGAGGGATTCGAGAGTAGTAAAGAGGTTTTGGAGGTGTAGGATGTTAACATTGGGAGGAATATAAATAACAAATATAAAAAATGATTTATGTTTGAATAGTACCTTACTGCCTACGATGTCGATAGTGTTAAAGTTTTTGCGAAATTCAAACAGGTCTATTTCTGATGCTTCACAGTCAGATCTGATACCTAGAGGTTTTTTACAATTTTTGGTTCACCATTCACATACTTAATTTTCAGATCTCTTTCGCCTTTAGCTATGCGGTCGTTCAGGGTTTTTTTAATTTTTTTTTTCGATTCCCTTGATATTCTTTGCCTTGTAGATGATTGACAAAGCCAATTCCGTAGATTGAAATATCACTTTGACTGGTCTGGGTTTGGCGTTGTTGCTATCGAAGCGTCCTACTCTGAATATTTTCGTACCGTTTGGTGGGTTGTTTGGTTGAACGGACTTGATGACTTCAACGCAGAGTTCCTTGTCTTCTTCACTGTCTGCTCGATTTTCTGGGAGCCCAAACAACATAACGTTTTTTTTGCGGGATTCACGTTCCGAAATTTCCATAATCATCTCGTTCATTTGTGGGGCATGGTTTTCTGAGTGAGAGGCCGTGGAGGGAGTTGTATTGGGCCTTTTCAGTATGTCGATTTCGGATTTCAGTTCGGCTATAGCTTTGATGATTTGGGGTATTTCCACTATTACAGTCATTACAAAGAAATAGCAGAACTCTTTTTTTTAGTTGCATACATTTGATCTCCGATGCAGTCAAATCCGAACAGGATGGATGACTATGAATAGGCCGTTTGCAAGAGTCACACTCGAAGTATGAGTCATCTTCAATTTCATCCTCGCATTTGGTGCAGATCTTAGACATCGTCCTTTATGCAGAAGAGAGATTGGTTTAATTTAATCTTGGTTGTGGTGGATTTGAAGAGGTTTGCCTATTTTTCCTGGAGTACAATTAATAATTTATTTGAACATCTGCTTGTTATTTTATTCAGCCTTTTTTGTTGCCATCAAAGCGTATCAGGTGTTGAAGTTTTTGTTGGTTTTTTGTTTAAAAACGAGATTTATGTAAAAACGAGAATTATGTACTTATCTGATGATAGCATTTTTTTTATTTTGTTGGCATCTTGGATGAGATGGTATGAAAAATGCACCGTTTTGCTGTAATTTCCACCTTGATTGAAAACTTCTTCACAATCTGATGCGCTTATTTTGCTGGGGGAGATTCAACTGAGTACTGGAGAAAATTTTGCCTTTTTGCTTGGCTTATAACTACTATTATTTATGAAATTGTTGAGGAGCAGAATAATACGTATCTCACAGTGACAACACGAATCACAGTTTCCTGATGTCTGAGGGCGAAGTCCTTGCAGTAACCACACTGTCTGATCTTTCCATTTTTCAGAGAATAATGTCCGGTGACCAGTCTTGTTATCAGTTTCAAGTCTTTATCTTCCAACTCCAGAAGCTGTTCAGCTTTATTTGGCGATGGGCTCGGAAGCCTTTTTGCTTGTCTTCGCCCTGGAAGCTAATTTCAGTGAGTTTTAATTCACTCAGCTTCTCAGCGCTGAAACTCTTCCTCGATGTAGGCTTTGGAAAAACCACAGAAGGGTTCTGGACCAGAAAATTGAGTGTTTGCCCCTTCCGCTTCCTAATTGCCTTCGATTCCCTTGTGTCTTGGCACCCACATGAGAGTAACCCAGTTGTATTAGCGAGAGTTTTCAAGTCAGTCTAGACTCACAAGTGTTCGATTTCAAGTGCTTTCAAGCTTTTAGTACTGCTTGGCTATCTGATAGGCCCCCCTTGGAGCTTCTTTCGAAGCATTCTTCGGCAAATTTCTATAGCATGGGTTTCTGCTCAAGAAATTGTTGGGGCTTTGCCATACGATTTTGCGAGCCTAAAACTAGGAACCGTTCCTTCCATTCCAGCCCTTTCGTCTGTCTTGGAATCATCAGTATACCATACTAATGCATTTCTTCCTAGTTGAGGCCTGTCCATTGTGAATGTATGGCGATCGCTTATAACCTAGCTGGCATAATGTCTGATGGCTTCTAACTGGATTCTAGAGCGATATTTTTCAGAATTTTTAGATGTTCAATCAGATTTCCAGCTGTCAAGTTTGATACCTGGTGCAGTCTGAAGGCACTTTTCGCCGCCTTCTCCATTACACAAAAGTGTAGTGGCGAAAGGTTCAGTGTCATCTCTATTGCTGTAGTGGGGCACTTTCTGCAGCTTGATTTGTGCCGAGTAATGTTGAGTTTTTGGCCACCATACCAATAAGAGTCATGTGACCATATGTTTGATAATCATTTGATATAACCATTGAATGATTTTCGGCTTCAAACCCCATGTCTTGCCAAAGGCTCTGCGGCACGTCCAGGTTGCCGCTGAAGCTTCGTAAATAATATTTTTGATATGACTGCTCCATATTAGCCTTTGGTTCATTATATTGCCAAGGTTAGGTGAGTAAGGTGGCATAGTGGAATAAGGAAAAAGTATTTGAAACCCATGGAAATAATCCGAAAATGGATTCTGAAAATCATACTTGAAAACCCCGCAAATACCCCTCAGACCAGATATTCATAGATGCTGATGTGATGGACATCAGAGCTCTTCTGTTTCAGAGCTACTTCTCACCTGTATTTGAACAGACAAATTCCAAATAATTTACCACATAGCTATGGCACCAGACAAAACACCTCATCCACGCTACCCAGAAATCGCTTGGCCAAAGGGGATGCCGCTATATAGGATCAAAATCATGCAATAAATTACCAAACGACCTTAAACAATTTTACTCGGCTCACCTTCTCAAAATCAAACCAAAAAAATTGATACTCTCTAATGATAGAAAATACTGCTCGTATGTTATTGATCCGATCCAGGAAATATGTATGATTTCATAAAACCCTAATGCTCTTCTATTTTCATTTTAAATCTTTAATGTACATTCATTCACAACATTTTCGAGTATATTCTCCTCTAAATAATGGCTATATAACCTAGTTGTTAGTCTTGATTACCACTTTGTCATTTAGTCTCTAATTGAAAATAGGCCACATAACCAATAGTAAATTTCTCCAGACTGAAAATATCTGAAGACAATTTCTTGTCTGACATAGTCAGGTACCCTATACCAATTATCACATAAACACCATTTATCACTAATTTATACTCATATTGATGTACTATGATACTTTCTGTAAATAAACATTCATTCATTCATTTATAGTTGCATATGGTGGAGCTTATAATAACCATAATGAATTGGATGAATGTGATTTTTTGTGGAGGAACAACGTTTCTTGACATGTTTTTTGGGTAACCTTCCACAGTCTGAAAATGAAAATATAATCAGGAAAATCTATACAATTGTAGAAAGGACAAACTAATCAGTTCACCCCGAAAAGTTACTGCGTTCACCAAATTATATTTTCTATAGAAAAATGATTCGACTTGTCAGTAACTTTTCGTTCCCTGAATATGCCCATAAAAAAAATAGTAAAAATTAAAAAGAAACTTCTCTATATAGTTTTTGATTGACGTTTCGGGGACTATATCTGCCCCCATTCTCAAAATCTTCTAAATCTCTTTTGATTGTTAGAATAATTAGGATTTTTTCTTGCAGAGTCTTTTTCGCTTTTTTAACTGATCATACTTTCATCTTCAGACTGTGGAAGGTTACCCAAAAAACATGTCAAGAAACCATAATGAAATTGTACAAAAATGGATATTGAGAATTATATATTCAAAAGATAGAACTCATCCGAGCGATGCGATTTATGAGTTGGACGTCAAACAAATATTCCCGTTTAACCTGATCCTAAAACAGAAGAAAAGCCCCGATAAATAGTATATTGCTCATAGATAGGATATCAGACAAAGTGCTACCTACCTTTCGGTTCCATTTGTTTCAAAAACGATTTCTCGAAGATCCGCCTCATTCCTGAAACCCAGATTGTATATTGCTTTACTTATCGACTTAAAAATAGTGAATTCAATCCCATTATTCAAATACAGACTGAAAAAGTGGATACCAAGCAAAACACGCACCTTTTCTCACAAAATGGTCGACATCAACAATATTTACTACAATACAAATTAAATGAAATTTTGAGATATATTTTGATTAACTAGGAACCTCCGAATAGCAGTTCCGTATAACTTCAACTTGAATAGGGGTATGGTCGGCACAAGTCTTACTTTTCAGACACTTCCCAAAACGAGTTCGGGAATATGAGAAATTGCTATCTTCAGGCTTTATATATATTTTATGAAGTAGAAAAACTCGAAGTCGTCTCCACAATATAATATTAACAATCGATTAGTTAACAGATGGTGGAAGGTTAAAAACCATTGATTAGGTATACATGTTTCGAACCTCTATAGGTTCATCATCAGCGGAGAATAAAATTTCTACAATAAAAGAAGAACAAAGACTTAAATCCATAGGTAGTGTGATACAATTAGTGCTACTTACATGGAGATGAAAAAAATAATTATTTTATAGGTTAAAGATTAAAATTATTTTAAGTCCAGAGATCATAATTTAGACCAAATGAAAACTTGAGAATTCGCCTTTAAGGGCTGTGTCCCATTTTTTAAATTTAGGGGGGCTAAATACATTAGCCGATGCAAAATAACACGACGACATGAGGACCGTGAAAACAATGGTAGCAATGCCTGGTGATTGACAGCACCCAAAGAGCCATCCATCTGGCAAACTGAATTGTCAAAACCAAACCATGGAGCGGCGACAGGAGAACTCCATGCACGGAACAAAGATGAACTAGATGTAAATCCACCCAAAGCAATTAATATACCATGCAAAGAGCTCAGATGTCACCTATCCATATTTGCAAATATATATATCTAAAAGTAGAACAATTATGTATCAAAATAAAGAACAGTGCGTATGTGACAGACTAGTTATTCCAACGAACACCATGAAGTGTAACCTGTACTAAAGAAAGGAATACCACACCACAGAGCTAACCGGAACAACACCTGTCCAAACGAACAGATCTACTATGACATAGAACAATCGGTTTATCGGAGATTGAGGCAGGAAAACGTTCTAATGAAATGTGAGGGAATTAAAAAAAAATCGACAATCAAATTGTACTTGTTCATTTAAGGAAATGACGCTCGGATTGTTTATGACAGCATTGATCTCAAATATTTCAAGGAAATTAAGTGAAGAACCCTTTTGGCAAACATGTAAAATATATGAATCAGTATCAATATCAAAGCTGTGGTTGTGATTGAGAATATGGTTGGCAAATGCACTTTTTGTATTATAATCATCTATGTGTGGATTTCTAGAACTCTCAATCAGTTTAACATGTTCACCAACTCTTGTTTTTATTTTTCTACCACTCTGACCGACATATTGGGCAACACAATCAGTCTGTGAACATGAAATTCTGTAGACTCCTGATTTGTGGGAGAGAGGTACTTTATCTTTAGTATTAACTACCATTTTGGAAATCGGATCCGTAGTGTAAAATGGTAGTTAATGTTTGCCCCCGATAGTGACGACCAGGACATACTTTGGCAACCGGTCGTTTGTAGATTCCAAATTGAGTTTTCACTTCAACCACTCGAACCTTTCCATCTTTTCCATCAAAAGCTTTTTGAATTTGAAGTGGCCACATATTTCTTTGCAAACAATCACATGAGCATGCGTGGAACACGGACTAGTTAGTACAAGACTTGATGAAATGGAGAATCCAAAATCATTGTGCGCTGCGAATTGTAGTTTATTTGGTGTGCTGGAATACATGTTGCTTTGAATTTCTGTTCTGAAAAGTTGGTCTGGTAGAACCTTATAATTAATAATATCGGTACATGCTAGGCCTGAAATCAATCACATAGCCTAGAAAAACCACCACAGTGTGGACTAAATCAACAGATTTGCAGAAGAATCTGCAAGTCAAAAAAATTGCAAATCTAAATGTTTCATCTTATCATCCATTGAAGTCAACAAATTGAAACATTTTGGTTCCGAACAATTTGTTTCGAAACTACTGTCTGCGGCCTTACTGCGAAACGGTCTTCTCCTGTGAACCATTCCGTTTGTTTATTCACGTTGACTAACTATTTTTTTGTCATCTTCTCCAATGAGAAATGTCAGCTAGTGGTTGCTGTCGCTCCATTGAAAAAGTTGAGTAGAAAATGATTGGGTGTAAAACTCTCAGGGTTCTAGAGGTCACTTGATACATATGTGAGTAATCCATTATTTACCATGTTTTCTGCTTCACCTATTAGAGTTTTGAAAACTTTTTTGGAATATCTATCTCTCAGTGTTACTCACCAACCTTTCCCAACCTACACCTATATGTAAAGAGGCTGGCGGAATAAATTTCCATGTTGTTGTTAGCTGACATCCATTGGAGAACATGGCAGCACAAATATTTATCCAACATGAATGAATGAACGGAATGGTTAACAGGGAAATACTGGGTCACAGTAAACGAAAGGTTCAAGAAGTTTGAGTGAGAACTCAATTTAGAATATACAAACGACCAGAGTTCCCTTTCGAGAGCGAAAACTTCTGTCAGCCTCAAAGAACTTTATTATGAAATTGAACTTCATCCAGCTAGCTAACGGCAAATTAAGCTTTACTTGTCTACCCTGTGAAAATATAGAGAGAATCGAGTACCCAAGAACTCATTTCTCCATTCACGATCAACTGTTTCAAACATCCGATTCTGCATCGAAAAATGCAGTCCAATCGATATCGCTTACCTAGACGTCAAGGGAGCATTTGATGGGGTACCACATGTGATATTGCTGCATAAGTTGGAACCTTTTGGATACCTCCTGCTGACTTGCATACCATATGGATTGGACATAATATATTAACCGAGGAGTTTCACAAAATTGTGTTGCCCTTTTCATACCCTACTTTGATATTAGGTACAATCATTTTCATGACATTTTCATTTTGAATTGTAAAACAATTTTGTCAATATTTACAATATTTAGACGACATCAACAATGACCATACGGTCTACATTTCATTTCTTTCAATCAATGGCCAATATGGAATCATGATATATCCGAGATATACTCAAATTACGTGAATGTAGGTTATTTTTTATGAATATATTCATATTTTTCCGTGCATATATTTGTACAGTGGTCAATAGAAAATATTTTATTTATATAAAATTATTAATGAACAAGATCATTACCATTATCTTCTTCCCGCCCTTGATAATTATCACTTAAGATTCAAACAGATTCAGTCACTAAAAATAGGCACCACTTGACATTTATGAACAAACAATAAAAAATAATTAATTTGCCTCTCTGTAAAATTTTATATTTGTGAATTCCACCTACTGTATACAAAACAACGCTTACGTCAGAGAGGAACAACACACATAAAAGAATAAACTATTTTGTCAACGAAAATAACCTGAATTTTCTCAGCTCACATTACCGAACTTATATGAGAAGTTCTGTTTGAAGTATTACCAGTGATTATGAATCCCTGCTGGGTGTCCATTGCCAGAGTTCCAGAGTAGGCTTTGCCCCACTAATAATGCTTCACCAGAAATTTGTGACAGAAATTGAAAATGTTTTCCAGACTTAGGACAGTGCAGAATACGAGAATATATTACACATTTTTTTTAAATACTCAATATTAAAACAAATAGAAAAAAAACAGTTTCAAGTTGACATTCCATGTGAAAGTTGATTGAATAGTAAGTCAATTGCCGTTGTTGTATTCAGATTTTTTTAAATAATTTTCGTGGTATGAAGCGATCTACTGAGCTTTATATTCAATTGCCTGATGTGCCCGACAATTTTTTGAGTTCTACATTGTGAATGTATTCATTATTCAATGGCGATTTGCTGAATACCTGTCTGAAATATTTTTCACAAGTTCTGAGCATCGCATTTCAATCAATTCAAATTGTTACTTTCACAATTTTTACTTGTAACGTCTGCGAACATTGTGAAAAATGCATCTGGAAAACTTGCTACATGGTCATTTATATACATTAGGAAGAGCGTTGGGCCCGAAATCCAACCCTGAGGAACTCCACTTTCATCAAATGTAAATTCTGATCTTAAATTTCTGGCAGTTTCTGATATTTTAACTTCTTAACCATCCGTGTATAGCATAATCATATTTATTTTCAAAAGTAATTCAAAATCAACTCAGTCGATTGTTTTGTTCTGTTTCCTGTTGTTTGATTATTATTTCAAAGTGTGAAATGTTGCATCAGAAATATTTATGCTTTGTCTGAAGCCAAACGGGGAAGTAGCCAATGTATTATTTACAGTCAGATAAGTTGTCAGTTGAATTTTTACGGCATACACGAAAATTTTCGACATGGCTATAGTTATTGAGTAAACTCCTTCTTCCAGTGGGAAAACGATGATTGAGGTTTTGAAAAAAGCCGAAAAAGTTCATTGTCTTAATGAAAAATTCACCAAAAATGTGAGTTAGTTCTTAAAAAAAATTTGAATGAACGTGATTCGTATGCCATCATATCCAGTTTCCTCTTTTGGTTTCAAATCTTCTATCACACCTTCGAGCTGTCCTTCTGTTGAATAAGAAATTCGAAAGGATGAATTATTTTGAAGGTTGTATTTATTGAGATAAATTAATTACATTGATTTTGTTAGTGAACTGAATTCACACCATCTAGTATAGAGTTTTTGAAGGAATTTGCTATTTTTGTGGAATCTGTCATTTCGGATCCATTTATTACAATAAAAAAATCTGAATGTTTTTGTTTCTTATTTGATAAGTGAATTGTTACTTCTCACCATGTTGATATTTGATTCGTTAATGTGATTTCCATAATACTCCTTTTTGCTTATAATTTTCGTGTTGTTCAAGAACTGGATGCCCATAAGGTTGATCCTCAAGTCTATCTTTGTATGGGATATTTCAAATTACGATTTCTGAGCAGTTCTTCTGCTTCAACCCCTCAATCGGACAGGTCATTTGAAGTACTGCCGTATATTTTTTTTTGGGCCCAGTTGTTTCTCTTCAATGTTGTACTTATTGCTTAGCAACAGGAAATTCATTTCATTGAAAAGTTTTGCGCGAATAGCAAAAATACTGTTTTCAACTTGATTTCTCAATCAATCCACT
Source organism: Gonioctena quinquepunctata (assembly GCA_018342105.1). Classification (NCBI taxonomy): domain Eukaryota; kingdom Metazoa; phylum Arthropoda; class Insecta; order Coleoptera; family Chrysomelidae; genus Gonioctena; species Gonioctena quinquepunctata. Next base: position 53,589 of record JAFIRS010002349.1, on the reverse strand, counting down.
TATTGCATAATATTGTAATATCGTAACCAGTGGGAGTCCACCGTTTTTCTGAACTCCAAGGCATTTTCTGAGAACTCGAATGAATTTCCTGCGGAGTTGTTTGCCAGGATGTGAGTGAATCTGTGCGTTTATATTATAACGAGAACTTTCCAACGAAACAATGAACTTTACAGAATTAATCTTTTTCCTGGAGGAGTCTGCCAAGTAAATTATCCTTGACACTTCGGGCCATTATCGCAAATTCCTCTTGGAGGGTTTCGGATGTGATAGGATCAACTACGGGAAATGATTATCGAAGTTGGCTGTTAAATCACCGTCGCCACCTTTCAGGGTGACAGTGTGGAGTGGTTCCTATACGAGATAATTTCCTGTCGACAATTGAGTATAGATGCGAAGTAATCATTAATTGATTGACTGAGTCCATTGAGATTCTTTTATATTGTTCATTTGCAGCAAGTTCATTTGCAGCAAGTTGACGGAAATGGATGACCATCCACGTACTTCATCAACATGAAGTTATCGATACCAAAGTTCAATATTTATGAGTTGATTTTTTTATTGGAGTCTGTTTCCAAGAGATATGAAAGGCGCAGAAATATTCAATTCAGTCTCGGAAATATTAGATGACTACCTGTTCTTGGTTCGACAAAGCTATCTAGCGCGTGTGTTTGGGAGTTTATACATGTTTGGGGTCTAATTAATTATCATTCCTTTCCCAACAACATATGTTCGAATAATTAATAATGATAGGATAAAGGAAAAAGCGGGTATTCGTTTATAACCTCTACAGGAACTATAAAAAAATCGATAAACAAATCATAAGGAAAACAATTGCATTGATTTAGTGAATAAATGAATGAATGCGAAGTTCTTGCAGTAACGGCACAGTTCACTAACTAATCCAACTATTTTTTTGAAGTGATACCTCAGAGGACCATATCCAATTAACAATTTTCCTTGATTGCTTTATTCAACTTCGGCCTATTTCTGCGACCAAGGTGAGCACATCCCCCCCCCCCAACCTGAAATTTTCCGAATCCTCTGTAGCAGAGGTAGGGTTCTTAACGAGCCCAACATATATGAACTCAGGGCCGCTATCTGCTCATTGATAAGATGCCTGCAGCTGCGAATATGCTAGTACGCTACAGTTGTTATGCCATTTTACGCACACCTTCCTTGTCAGGTGGTCACTCATTCAAGTACTGAACGAGCCCGACGTTGCTTGGCTCATATATCGATAATACTCTCGTCAACCTGACCGGCCACTGGTGCCCAGTTCCGTTACCAGTTCCAAGTCTCTCTTGTCCATCTCGTGAAGCTGTTTAGCATTTTTTGGCGATGGGCGATTGGATTATTCGTAGCCAGTTGTCTTAGGGAGAGTTTGCAGTCCCAAGTCATTCTAGATTTACGAGTGTGTGACTTGAGAGCTTTGAGTGCTGCTTAGCTATTTGATATGATATAGATTTTTGCCCCCTAGAGCCTCTTGAAAGGCAATTTAAAGGACAAATTTCTGTAACATGGATTTCTGCTTGAAAAATTGTTGGGGATTTGCCTAGGGGTTTTGAGAGCCCGAAACTGGGACCTGTTTCTCCCACTTCAGCTCTTTTGTCCATCTTCGAACCATCAGTATACCATACTGATGCATTCCATTCTAGTTGAGGCCCGTTCGTTGTGAATATATGCTAGATAATTACAACCACTTTATATTTCACTCTAGAGTCGTGCTTAGATGGCTTATTCCAGGAATAGAATCACCACTAATGCTGCAGTGAGACACCTGTGATTTCCAGACTGGCTGATCGCTGTACTTTTTGCAGCTTGATTTGCGTCGAGTACTGTTGGGTTCTTCTACCACCTTACTGATGAGGCATAGGTGACCATGGATTTGATCATAGTATGATATGACCAGTATCCTGTATCTGAAAAAGACGTCCTAGATGTAATTGAATCTCTGAAGAACACAAACGTCTTAGGTACACATTGTATCTCCACTGAATTGATGAAAACAATGGGTGTATACATAGCTAAACCTTCATGTATGTATGGGTACGTTTCCCGATTCTCTCAAAATTGGTAGAATTATTCCTTTACACAAAAAGAACGACTCTACAAATATTCATAATCATAGACCGATTAGAATTCCAGCTTCCAAGTTTAATGTGTGTGCAGTCTGAAGAGACTTATTGCCACTTCCTTCATGTGGGATATTACGAAACTTGTTAACAAATTGGGGGCCACATTTTTCGAACCGAATGGAACGAAATTTGGCAGAATGATATTTTTCATCAATGCTTCACAAAATTTGGTCCAGTAATTTCAAAATGGCAGCAATTAAAAGATATATCTTTTGATGAAGCTTCACAACTTTGGGCCGAAAAGTTTATCTCTTAAATGTACACGCAAATGAAAAATCGCTGTAAATTACCATTCATGAGAATAATTACCTTTTGTTAACCCTGTATGCTCCTTTCATTTGAGGTTAATTCGCTCGTATTAGTCAGATACTAATTGAATTTTTTTGCCGCCAAAAAAACAGAAAATCATTGTATTTCTCATTCATCTCATTCATTTCTCGATTTCAAAGTTCAACTTTATGAATAAATATTAGTAATAATTTTCCTAAGTGATATTAAGATTGAAACCCAAGAAAGTACTGTCTATTTTTTTGTGCTGGTAGTACTTCTTTCTTATGATTTGAGTCAGATTAAATAGGAATATTAGGAAATATTCGGGAAGGTTGGAATTCTTCATCAAATTTTGATAGAAAAGTTCAAGGTTTATACAAAAATAGAAACAATGTTTTTGTTTCTTACGAAATTTTTTTCTGACACTTGATCCGTTAGCTTGATTGATGGCAATTTCACTATCAATAAATGAATTATGAAATCTCCCTTTCTATCGGTTTTTTTTAAATCGAATCCTCATCGCAATTCCAAGTTCTCAGCCATCCATTAACTTTAATTCGTTTGGCATTTTGAATAATTTCAAGTTTAATTTAATACCTTATACTCAACTTCACACCAGTCCAAAGTTCCATCAATCCTAATGCTTGTGTGATTTAATTTCTGGGCAGTTTCGATAACCTGATTGATATTTGATTCCATTGAATCGCAGATTTATAGCCCCAGATATATCAGTATCCAAATGAACCGTATTTTTCTTGTGAATATGTTGCTTTCTCAACATAATGCAAACTTTCTTAGCCGTTAAGATCCAACGTCAATTTCAGCTCGACTTTGGATTTAGCCACTAGTGCAGTATCTTCAACGGACTCATCAACTCATTTATTACATTCCTGCAAAGACAAACACATTCTCAACCGTGAAAGATCAGTCTTGATAGTTTCCTCGGACCAACGATAGCGAAACACTGATTGAAAACTTTATGAGCGTAATAAAGTATTATTATATGGACTCGGCACAGAATTACTGTAGTTTCGAACTACTTTTTCATCACGCTACGTGTTCAGAATCAATGACCTGTTAAAAGAGTCAAGTGAACAAGGGTACAACAGGAAAGAAACCAATAGATGTGCTCCTTTGAGTATCCACAACATTTCCAACTATTTTGAAAATTTCCGACACTTTCTTATTTTACAACACATTTTCGACAATTTTTTAACAATTTTGGAGACTTTTTCGCTAATTTTTCGACACATTTTCGACAAGAAAAGTTATTGGGAATTTCTTCGACCTGGAAAAGTTTTAAGAAATATACCGGGTGTCCCAGTTTACCTGTTCCAATGGATTATCTCAGCCATTTCGGAAGATAAAAATTTGAAAATTTCATGATCTTCAATTCGTTCAAGGAACCTTCAACTGAGAAAAACAAAAATTGAAAGTTACTTCCGGTTTGAACGGAAGTGACTCTGACTTTTTTATTTCAAATAGCACCCTGTATATTTTTTGCAATTTTTTATTTCTACCCAAAATTATCTTTCCAACGATGTATCACACTTTGTATTTTACATTTGATTTGATGGAGAAAACGTCAATTGAAATTTCAAATTGAAAGAATTGCAGTAGGCTACGATATTTTGTGTAATCTGATTTTGACTTCAATAATAATTGATAATTCATAAACAATTCGTCGTAGCATTTTTTTCAAAGACAGTACGCTTTCATGAAATGATCACTTGTTGCCAATTCGAAGCCAAGCGTGAAATACATAGCGCTGGCATTCGTCTATCAGGGTATTTTCTGTATGCGTAGGCCCGACGTATTTTCGCATTTTCCATAATCAGTATCATATCATTTCTTTGATTAGTGAAGTTATCATCATTTCACGGTTATTCATTCTTAATGTTGGTTTCTCGACGCAACACTATTGAGAATTATTAACTGTCAAAGTTATAAACAAATGTATTCAAATGTTTCCATGGCACACTGAGGTTTTCATTTAAGAATTATTAATTCTTTCAGTTCTACTACAATTCTGAAAGGATTAATAATTCTTAAATGAAAACCTCAGTGTGCCATGGAAACATTTGAATACATTTGTTTATAACTTTGACAGTTAATAATTCTCAATAGTTGTGTGCGTGTCAGAGAAACCAACATTAAAGAATGAATAACCGTGAAAATGATGATAACTTCACTAATCAAGAGAAATTGGATATGATACTGATTTATGGAAAATGCGAAAATAATCGTCGGGCTGCCCTACGTGCATACAGAGAGAAATACCCTGATAGACGAATGCCAAGCGCTATGTATTTCACACGCTTGGCTTCGAATTTGGCAACAAGTGGATCATTTCATGGAAAGCGTACTGTCTTTGAAAGAAAAAATGCTACGGACGAATTGTTTATGAATTATCAATTATTATTGAAGTCAAAATCAAGATTACACAAAATATCGTAGCCTACTGCAATTCTTTCAATTTGAAATTTCAATTGACGTTTTCTCCATCGAATCAAATGTAAAATACAAAGTGTGATACATCGTTGAAAAGATAATTTTGAGTAGAAATAAAAAATTGCAAAAAATATACAGGGTGCTATTCGAAATAAAAAAGTCAGAGTCACTTCCGGTCAAACCGGAAGTGACTTTCAATTTTTGTTTTTTTCAGTTGAAGGTTTTTTGAACGGATTGAAGATCATGAAATTTTCCAATTTTTATCTTACGAAATGGCTGAGATAATCCATTGGAACAGGTATACTGGGACACCCGGTATAATAAAAAATTGTAGTTTGGAAAAACAAAAAAATCACGGTTAAATAGTAATGAGGACTAAAATGTTGAAAATAATTAGAATACATTTATTGACCAAAAATTTTCTCTTATGTTAAAAAAGCTCACTTTTCATAATGATATTAAGATAACTGATATCAAGCACCCCAGGCTTCTTTCATAACAGAGAACATTTTTGTTAAGGGGCCGTTCAAGTATTACGTAAGCAGATTTATTACAATTATTTACCCCCCCCATCTCCCTTGTCAGCAAATGTAAGCAAAGCTCTTACCCCCTCCCCCCATGCTTACATAAACATTTTTCAATTAATGTATTGTTTTTTTTAATGATTTATGAGCAGAAGTTATAATTCTGAAAATAAGAAAATAGATTTCAGCTAATGGTCAGTTTTAGCTAATGGTCGAAACTCTTCAAGTTTGAGAAGCGTCTCGAAATCCTGAGCATGAGTATTAGCAGTAGATGAACTATGCTTTCCACTTCGAATAGCGATGTATGTTGGTCCAGAATATCCAACGGCTTGCGGTTGTCCTAGCATACTGGAAGTCATTTTGATACCAGCATAAACAGATGGTATTAATTTATGACACTCAGCGATTACCCAATCGTGATCAGGCAATTTGATTCTATATTCCATGTGCATTAGAAGAGGTGCTTGCTTATTTGCCGCAGTTACGCCAATAGGGACCAGAGCTTTATCATCTTGAGACATGAAAAATACTTGATCTGATCCAAGTATGGATGCTATGTTCTCTAAATAATGGATTGATGTTTCAGCGAAATTGCTATCTAAGTGGCTTTTGTGGTGATCATTTTGAGCCTGAATGAGCTTAACAGGGACTGTCGATACATGTCTTCGTCCCTCTGCAGAATTAGATTTTCTGGGAATCAAACGAAGATATGTCCCACCTCGACTAATGTCAAATCCTATTTTACTTAATTCTTGTGTGAGTTCATCAAGAGTTTTTACGCTGCGAATAGATTCCGTTCGTCTTCTATCATCTGCTGCACTCCCAAATAAAGCTATATCCGCAATTGTTTTCAATAGTGATGGTTGGTCGTTTTCTATGCTAGAACGTCCCACTGAATCCCTCAGGGATAGTCTTTTTTTTATTTCTGGATTTTCATGACAAATATCTTCTAACTTTCTTTTCATACCATTCCTGTGTTTCTTCTGGGCAGCTGCGTTTTGAATCTTCCTGTTTAAAGACTGTTTTGCTGTTTTTAATTCCTTGCGCAACTTAATGATCTGTTTATCAACTTCAGCACGGCTTGGCATAGTATACAAAGCATTCAGATTTTTTTCGAGTAGAGCAATCTTATTTTTCATAGCTTCCTGAGAAGGTTTTGCTCTCTGTTTATCTGCATTTTCATTATTTTCGCTTTGCTGTTGTCATTTAACACCGGGTTTTATTTTATCTTCTTCCTGTTTTTTAATATTTGAAGCTGGCTGTATAATTTGTGTTTTTTCTGCAGGCTTACAGGTAGTCGTTGCCTAAAAATTAAAACATTCCATGGTTACTGCTAAAGATTCTCTTATTAAGCTACATAAATACAAAGTGTACAATAAAAAACTGCATTTAAAGATTATTTAAAGCCACAGTCGGGAATCGAACCCATCACATACAGAAAACTAACACCCTGTATTTTGTGACCAATTGACGGAGTCAATCATAAGAAATAAATCTATATAATGAATATTTAATATTAATTATATAGATTAATACCTTTATACTTTGAGATAGGCCATAATATCTTCTAATCATAAAAAACGTCTAAATTATTGTTTTATTTACAAAATGTAAAGAGACAGTTTTTGGCGATTTCTAATATTTCTAGTACTCATAGGTACCTAAAATAATTTCGTCACTCACCTTGGAAAAAAAATGTAGTAGATTGGATTTATTCTTAGTCGCCGCTTGCAATTCTTCTTCAATTCTCTTAAATACAATAATATCAAGTTCCTTGTCGGACTTTGCTTGTAATTTATAATTTCGCCACACTTCGTTAACTAACTTCTGTACATTTTGTACTTTCGTATTTGTATGAGATTTTTTAAAACTTTCAAACAATGTTTGGTATAACTTGGATTTGTCATCTCTTATTTAAACATTAAACTTTGGCTAATGGAATCAACGGTAACACAAATGTTAACTTGCTTTGCTATGCTTACAATACGTGTACTCGTTATAGTATCCAAACGAAACAATACACTGACAGAGGAAATATAGACAAGTGAATAGCGCGCGGTAATTCCCCTACTCGGTTCTAAGCGAGTGCCTAAACGTATGCATTATTTGTGGGAATCCCCGAAAATGCGATTCGTTGTCAAGCAAAGACAATGTGTGGGTTGCCATCTGTGTAAAAAACTAAATAACTACCGATGACGTAATCATCATCTAGACCCCCCTACCCCCCATGTCATTCAAAATAAGCAAAGCAAAGACCCCCTCGCCCCCCTATAGTGCTTACGTAATACTTCAACGGCCCTGTTTTTTTAGTTTTTCTAAACTATAATTTTATTTTTAATTTTTCAGTTCATATTGCTTCCAATGACTAAGAAAGACTGGGTGACAAAAACTCGGTGAGATGGAAGTTATTACTAAATTGTGGCGAATGTACTGTGACTGACCAGTGCATTCGCCATATCTTTGAAATGTTGATTATGCTGAGAACAATCAGTGCATTCCCCATATCTTTGACTTGGGGTCTCCTATTACTATTACTAGATTTCGGGGCCGACATTTCAAGGACGCACCAGAGCTGATTCCGCTCCCGAACTGAAGCAAAATTGCGTGCATTTCAGCTTTCGACATGGATGACAGTTGTTCAAATTTGTTCGAAATTTTGATATTTCGAGTATTTCTTCAAGCTGAGGCATTAGGGGCTACGATTCTACACATGGCTGTCCAGGTTCTAGGCAGGACCAGACTCCCATATCTTTGTAATGTAAATTATTTTTTTCAGACTATCTGGGTGAGAATACCAGGTCATTGCTATGAAACTATTGTCATCGGTTCTTAATACGTGTGCAAAATATCAAATGATTCGGACATCTGGAATTGGGTGGAAATCAATTCCAAAGATTCCATCACTTTTATTCATACATACATACAGGTGAAGCTTGAAAAGCGTGTATAGAAATGAATGTCTCTTTGTGTTGGTAAGCTCATAATTCGAGAACGGCTGGACCGATTTGGCTATTTTTTTTCGGGAAAACGGAGTAACGGAAATACGTAATAATGGGATAACGGGAAAATGGGATAACAGGAAAATGGGAAGGCGGGAAAACGTATTAACGAAAAAACGGGATAACGGGATAATGGGATAACGGGAGAACGAGATGACGGTAGAAAGCGATAACGGGAGAACGAGAAAACAGAATATCAGGATAACGGAAAAACGGAATAACGAAATAACCGGATAACTGAAAAATGGGATAACGGGAAAACGGGATAACAGGATAACGGGATAACTGGAAAATGGGATAACTCGGTATCGGGATAACGAAAAAACGGGATGAAGGATAAAAACTCACAAAAAAGAGTCACATATATCAGGAAATTCTCCCAAAGGATCGACTATCTCTCTAGCATTTGTTCGAGAAGTTCACATCGACCGTATAAAATCTTTATCCATTGAAATTAAATGCAAAGTTGGATCTGATAACTTCTATATTAAATGGAATTCGGATCTGCCAGACAAGATTATTACCTTAGGCTGACGCATTGTTCTGATAATTCGATGACGAATAGATTGATCGGGAATCTCAATCCAAAAAAATTAGTCTAATAGCTTATGAATTGGTTATGCAAAATAATAATATATCGATTCCGCAACATTCACATACATGTCTTTCTGTACCTCACTCGATTAATATTGGTGAATTTTTTCCATTCAGGTGGAGCCATCGAGAATATCTGTGACCTACACAATGACGGAGGGCCACCCAATAGGACGACCTTGATAAGAGCAGCAAGATGTCTTCTGAGCGCTATTACAAGGGTGTTGCTCTTAGCTGACATCGTTGTAGTCAAACAACTTCTCCTCGCCAAAGATAAGGTGAGGAAAAAAGAATATTGTTGTACGGACATTGATAAGTTAGCATGTTGAATTCTATTCGATAGGTTGTAGCTCAAAATCAACCAGGGCTTTGTTGGGCCGTTTCGATGTTTGTTTTTTCGATCCTTTGTGACGGACAAGTCATTTGAGACGAAACCTCTTAGGTATGATCAGTAATTGTGAACCCCTGCTGGGTATCTGATAACGGAATTCCAGGGATTTGTATAACAAGACTTTCTGCATACTGAGAAAAAGTATTATATTTTCTTACGTTAGGTTCTAATGAAATGAAAGACTGTGCTGTCAGCTTCGCTAAACCTTTATCCATCATTTTCAATCTAGCACTGACAACACTTTGTTTTCCGGATGTCTGGAAATATGGTAAAATATGTCCTGTTCTCAAAAAGGGGGACAAACATATGATTGAAAATTACAGACCAATCGTTATACTATGCAACTTCAGTAAACTCTTCGAAATGATCTTATATGATATTATATATGCACATGTGAGATGTCAGATTGTCGATAATCAGCATGGATTTGTTAAGGGTCGTTCGACCACAAGTAATCTTACATGCATTACTCAATACATAGCAGGAGCTTTGGATATGTCTTCCCAGGTTGATGTCATTTATACAGATTTTTCAAAGGCGTTCGACAGGCTTGACCATGGTGTACTTCTCAAAAACTGAGTTCGGTTGGTTTGACTGACAACCTTACACTTTTTGGAGTCTTATCTAAGCGAAAGACGTTCGAGAGTTCAATACCGCGGTTTTAAATCTATCGAAATAATAGCCACCTCTGGTGTTCCTCAGGGATCTGTATTAGGTCCCTTGCTATTCATTATTTTTATAAATGACATTTGCCTTGAGTTAGACTCTGAAATTCTACTATATGCAGATGATTGTAAATTGTTTCGTCAGATTTCTAATGTGAACGACTGCAGTTACCTACAAAAAGATATCCAAAAATTAGATTTATGGTGTGAAGCGAACTCACTTTCTCTCAACATACAAAAATGCAATTTTGTCTCCTTTAGTCGCAAAAAATCACCCACCGAATATCCTTATACAATAAATGGAAACATCTTGCAAAAATTGGCAGAATTCAAAGATCTGGGGGTCATCTTTGACGAAAAATTCACATTCACTCATCACGTGAATACAATTGTTTCAAATGGCTTCAAAATCCTCGGTTTCATCATTAGAAACTCCAAATGGTTTTCTGATATCAACACTTACTTACTCCTTTTCAATGCGCTTGTGAGATCAAGGTTTGAGTATTGCTGTGTCGTGTGGAATCCTTGTTACAACATACACGTCATAAATTTAGAGAATATTCAGAGAAGATTCTTGAAGTACATTAGTTTTAAGTGTGATGGATTCTATCCAAACCAAGGTATTCCGCATGAAGTGCTACTTTTGAGATTCCAGGTTCACTCTCTAGACAATCGTCGTAAATACCTAGGTATATTATTTTTGCACAAGGTTATTTTTCTCTATAATTAATTGTCCATACTTACTTTCACATATAAAGTTGCATGTTCCCAGGCTACCTGTACGTAATAGTAATACATTTTACCTCCCCTTTCCTCAAACAAATGTACTTACACGCTCTCCTATGTACAAAATATGCTTTGATTACTTGTCAATCCAGAATAACGTAGATATTTTCAACTGCAAGCCAACTGACATCAAAATAGCTATCTTGCAATCATAATGATTCTTACTGAACATATAATATAGTTTCATATTTGTTGTGATGTGTATGAACTTTTTTCTCACTGAGTTTTTTTCAGTTCATACACATCATTGCTCTTATTATTTACTTTTTATGGAATAAATTGTCTTATTTCATGTACATTAGGATTATCTCTGTAAATGTCTGTACTTTAGGTTTAACTCTGTTTAACATTTCCTGAATGTATATTTCCCATTCTGTAATTGGCTTCGGCTGTTGAATGGTGTACCAAATAAATACATAAATAAATAAATAAATAATTGAGACCACAATGATTCTGGGTTTAGTACGCAATAATAATGTGACAACGGAAGTCGGTATGATTATTTTGTTTGCTGAACGAAATATTCTTTTGTCATTATTTGTGTATTCAATATCATTTGATTTCTTGAAAAACGTTCCTCATGGTGTAGTTCTTCTGCTTCTTGAAATCCTTGAATATTGGTCTTATTGGAATATTTAGTTGGGATTTTTTCAATCTGTCAAGAATAATACGGCAAGTTATCCAACACAATTACACTATTTGACTACATCGATGGTAACTGCGTTTTTCCGAAACTAGGACTCAAATAGTTTGCTTTCAATATTCTGATGGTAGTTTAAACTACAATGCTTCTTTTACCCAACCGTTTATCCCATCAGAGTGCAATATGTAAATTCGTTTACCCCTATTATTTGGAATACTGGCTATACATCTCTTAGAGTTATCTGTCCAAGTTCTCCGAATCATATTGTTTTTAACCGCTTTCTTAGTTGTTTGACCAACCGTCAGAAGTTGATGAAAATATGTTCGAATTAAAATCACGGGGGCTTTATCCTTCATAGTGGGATCCGAAACCACTCTTGGAGCCTTGAATTTTTTTTCGCCGGCTACGGGAGTCGAACCCGCACCGGGAGGAAACAGTGTGTACAGTACTAACGCTCGTACCACCAAGCTACCAACCTCCTTGCTATCAAACCGGTGCAATTTTTATACATTGCACAATTGCACTAAAAACAAACTCCTGTCACAACCTGCTGAATCTCGAAATACGCAAAAACACTGCTTCGGTGTACTCTTTAGTATCTTATCTGAAATAATAACGCAATCTGTATTGATGCAGATTGTTCTTGTCCATGCCTGTACCTAATAATTAGGAAGGGGTTAGGTGGGTCCATGGGGGCCCGGTAGGCGCTAATGGGTTAATTTAACTCGACACTGAACGAAGTCACGATCAGCTGTGACGAAATGCCAACAGGATACGTTGTGGCGAACTGATGGACGGGAATGTGAATGTATCAATCGGCTTGAGAAGGAAGGAGATAAACGCAGAATGTGCGGTGTTGCCTCGACTACAGCGCCCTCTCTATATGTGTAGTGGACCTATCCATGCATGAGGTGTGATTGTACAGGGCATTCAGAGAGTACAAGATCTGTCAAAAGTTCGAACCTGGCAGCATGATATAAGCATTGAACTCTACTGGATGCAGTGCCCGAAACGTTTGGCTGATACGTGTACATACAGAGATACCTTGAATCAGTTTCTATTTATTTTTCCTATGAGACGGTGAACCAAATATCATGTTTTTGTGGCTCAATAGAATTCCATCTATTGTTGCAAGAACTCACTTATATTTCTTAATTAAATAGTTTTTTGGTTGATTTTTGAAACGTAATTAATTTTCACTAAACTGGGATTACAAAATCACGACACGTGTTTTGCCATACGATAGCTTATTCAGGTGGAGATAATACTAACTCATCAGTCACGATGTATCATATTGAATAGTCAAGGCTGATAATAGCAGGTATATGAATCTAATGAAGGATAATAATGATATTAAGGATTATCCATTAGGGAATGAGACCAAGTAGAGCGGAGATTATATCCAATTACCTGTTTAATCTTCTGTGAAACAAATTCAACAAAGGACAATTATTAAGGTTAATCTAGTCATTTCACAAAAATTGCGACTTCTTGCATTTATTAATTTACAGACTTTCTAGAAGGTTACTTTTACGCAAAAAAGTAGGATGACCTAAATATGTAACAATTTTAAAATTTTGTTTTTCCTTTAGAGTAGGAAACACTTCTATTATAGCTTTTTTATTAAGTTTTCTTGGATGGATATTATTCATAAGGTTTGGACTATAACCGTTTTCAGAAGCAATTTGTTTGATTATATTTGAAACTACACAAACAAAATTACCCTATTCATCCTGTAGTATCTTTCATAACAGCACCTCCACTGAAGCTTTCCGGAAAATTATTCGATTTGATCAGGAGATATTGTAATTTCGTTCCAAAATTCAGTATAAAAATAGCTACGGATTAATTGATAAAATCAAGAATATACAACTCCCAGGCAACTCCAAACTTATCTCCTTTGATGTCCAAAACTTATTTCCGAGTATTCCGTCAGAAGAAACTATGACTTTGGTGAATAATGTTCTGGTTAGGAATAATGTAAATCCATTTATTGAACAAGAGAAATTGCTCACAGTTTGTTTATCTCAAAATTATTTCCAATTTAACAATAATTTATATTCTTCTGATACCTAATATTGGGTAATCCATCGAGTCTTATATCAGCTGGAATATTCATGGACAAGTTGAAACAAAAAATTCGCTATAATCATTTAATTAAAAAAAATTATATTGGTACAGTGGACGACATTTTAGTATGCTTCGTGGGAAGCGGAAGACAATTCAAAGTGTTTCTCGACTTTATCAATTCACCCTTCAATTAAATTCGCAAAAGAAATGGAAACAGATAATTCTTTAAACTTTTTGGACATGACTATAACAAAAATTAGTAATAAACATAATTTTTTAAATTTTCATAACCCTACATATACCTACCGACATCATAATATACAGTACATCAATGCATCCATACCAATAAAAGTTATATAACTGTATGATACACAGATTAATTGATTTTCCGCTTTCAGAAGAAAATTTCGATAAAGAATAAACATATTCAAACAAATTGGTATTGATCCAAGTGATGCATTTCATGGACTTTATTGCGATATACCGTAATTTTTACGATATATAAATTGCTCCATGTTATCAACAGTGTGCTCCCCATTATTGCTTGCCTTTTATCAACAATTCTATATCTGAAGCTTGTTTTCAAAATTATCCGAACGTTCTTTTCCTTCTATTTTCGTTAAAATGAAAGGCCCCTCTTTAAAAAATCAATGAAGTGATAAATTTTTCCATCACTTTTTAAGATCGGTGAATGAGCCTTTTTTATCCTTTTTATTTGCCGATTGAAGCAATCAATATAAATACGAATGAAAAACACATTTCTCAAAATACTTATGATTGGAAAATTTCGAATCTAGACACACGGCAGTATGTCCAAGTTCAGCTACACGCCGCACCGGCAATAGGTATATTACACCAACCATTTCACGGGACTAGTGGCTCAGTAGTATGATCGTTAGTATTGTAGCCACTGTTTCCACCTGGCGCGAGTTCAAAACTCACAGCCGGCGAAAAAAATTTCAAGGCCCCAAGAGTGGTTTCGGATCCCACTATAAAAGGAAAGGCCCCGTGATATTGATTCTACAAGTTTTCATTAGCTTCGACCTTTCCGTGAATTCAAAACTGTTGGACCTACTCACTTGCAATGTCTAATTAAGTCCCATCGAACACCTAGAATCCCAAATTTCATGAATGAATCTGTTCTACTTCTTGATTTTTGGAGGTCTGAAAAGTACCATTTTCCATATGTAATAATAACCTGTGGTAGAAGTCCATTGTATCTCGAAGTGGAGTGGTATAATTTTATGAAGAAGAAAAACACGAAGTCGTCTCCACAATATAATATTAAAATCGATTAGGTCAATACCATCGATTATTGAACATGTTTCGAACCTCTATAGGTTCATCTTCAGCATATATAAAAGTATTCTACAATGAAAGAAGAACAAAGATTTAGTTACATGGGTAATATGATACGATAAGTGCTACTTACATGGAGATGAAAAAATTCAAAAAAATTTATTAGTTTTGTAGGTTAATGTTACTAAAAATTTTTATATGATTCCCATGTTTATAACGTAGACCAATTGGGAAAATGGGAATACCCCTTTCAAGGGGTGCGTCCCATACTTAAACTTGGGAGGGCCGAAAACTTCAGCCGATACAAAATAATTCGAAGCCATGAGGAAAACAACAAATGCAATGGCGGTGATTGACAGCACATAAAGAGCCAACCATCTGTCAGACTGAATTGTCGAACCTAGCCATGGAACGACGACAAGAGAACTCCATGCACGGAACAAAATTGAACTAGATGTAAATCAAAACCAAAGTGGTAACTATACCATGCGTAGAGCTCAGATGTCACCTATCCATATTTACAAATTTATATATATCCATAAGAGTAAAACAATTATGTATCAAAATAAAGAACAGTATGTATATGACAGACTAGTTATTACAACAAAACAACCCGAAGTGCAACTTGTACTGAAAAAGGAAAACACCACAGAGCAAACAGGAATGGCCCCTGTCCAAACGAACGAATGCACTATGACGTAGAACAATTGGTTTATCGGAGATCAAGGAAGGAAAAAGTTCTAATGAAATGTAAGAGAATTAAAAAACTTACGACAATCAAACTGTACTTGTTCGTTTAAGGAAATAACACTCGGATTGTTTATGACGGCATTGATCTCAAATATTTCAAGAAAATTGAGTAGAGAACCCTTTTGGCAAACATAAAAAAAATATGTAATAATGAATCCCAAATCAGAAAGATTCTCTCCAGCAGGAAGAATTTTCTATTTCGAGCTTTAGTCTCGACTGCGCCCTTTTCGATAAAGGTTCCTCAATATTTAGCATAGGGCAGGTTTTCTAAACCATTAACGGTGTTTATCCCATAAAGATCCAATCCAAATTGGGGTTCGAGAGAGCTGTATAGTAGAGAACAACCGCCAGCGAACATTAATATTATTCTAGAGCAGCAATCAGGTCTCCATACTTCTGCACTATAAGTGCACTGGCCCTTTCTTCATTGTCCCATCCATTGGGTGTTGACGCAGCATCCATCTGCCTACGATATAGGGACCATGGCGACTGCCTGTCAAAAGTCGGTGGTTTCACGGAAATATTCGATGTTACAACCCTGTCACGGTGATCTTGGATCTTCAATTAAGCAGCTTTTTGGAACAATGTTCCTTTACGCAGCTTCCGGTAGGTGTTAACGTAAGAAAAAAGCTTTATCCCTCTCTCTGTCTCTTTCCATTATATACGAGTATATGTGACAACTACACTGGGTCCTTTCTGAATTGAATGTCAAGCATTCAATTCCTATATAGGGAAATATGAAATACAGAATTGAAGGAATGAGTGATTTTGAACTCACTACATACAGTGATTTGATATTTGAATTCAAATATACCTTTTTCAGCATGTTATGAAGCCATAGTTCTTCAAGTAAGGTGGTGAATGATTCAATGGTGTCATTTTTTAGTTGGTGGAGCTTCAATGTGCTCCGCGAATTTCAGTAGGTAGTTTAAAGTGCTGTATAAACCCCAAAGTGTTGAAAAAGTGAATTATAAGCTCCTACGTTGACTTAAAAATGATGAAACAGTGTGCTGAAAGTGATCTAAATGCCTAAAAATGTTAAAATAGTGTTTCTAGCACGATATCTAGTCATTGGAAAACTGCAGGCCATTGTGGCCCTTAATAACCACTAAGTATGGGAATTTCGACCGTATTGGTTCGCCAGAGTGAAAGAGTGAGGTTACGGTTTCAAACCTACGGAAGTGAAATCAATTTCGCTTATAAAAAGTGAAAGGGCACAAACAACCACAGCTAAATTGCTGGAAAAGTTCAATAAATGACACCCTAATCGAAGAATCCAGCGATGGAGGTGCAGCTCGTAACAAAAGCGTGGATAAATTGAAAACAAAACGACACAATGGATTACCTAGTGACAAAAACTTCGAGAAAGATTTTACTTCACCAAATTAAACCACAGAAACTGATAGAAACTCACATCGGGAAACAGCAAAATCGCCAGCTGTTCGGTACTAAGCAGAAGAAGTGCGAAAAAGATGCGATATAGTGTATCATTTTTCCCCACGTGGAGCCGGAAAACTCAAAAAACTTAATGATTACATTTCTAAACATAGTGAAGGTGTAAAGAAGAAACCTAATATAGACACTAGTGAGCCAGGCACCGGGTCCGAGGCCGAAAAGACCGTCCGAGCCGAGGTAAGCGCAGAGTATGAAAAAACTGAAAAAAGTTCGAAAACACTAAGTGAAACGGAAAACGAAAAGAAAGTGGTGAGTGTAACCCATCAAAATGTGGGGTATAAAAAGGGGGGTAAGGAAATGACGCTAAAAAACCTTTGTCCAGAAGAAAAATTTTGTTTATCACACTCACGGAACAACGTTGACGAAAGTGAAGAAAAATCCAAACACTTTCAAAGTGAAAATATAATGCAGGAAAATGGTTAGTCCAATACATCAAAATATGGGGAGTGATATGGAGGATGATAAAGGAGTAAAGGAACTTCGTTCCTGAGGATGGTCCCCCGACTGCACACGTTTTTTTGCTAGTTCTTCTCGAACCGCCCACACTTCTTTCGGACTGTACTGATTTCTTTTGTCCGCTTCTTCACTTTTTTTTCTCATTGGATAGGGTATACTTCGAAGTTGGTCCCATTTGAATTTGAAAAAAAAACAGCCTCAGGGGTGGAAAAATAGGGGATATTTATCGTTCACCCACTGAATTTTTACCCGTTAACCGATTCTTCCACTCATGTACTGGGTGATCCGATTTAGATTATTCTTTCTTTATTGAATGAAGAGTATACTCCAGAGTTGGTCATATTCAGATTTCGAAAGGAATATTCGACCCCTGAGGGTTGAAACATAGGGGATGATTGATTTTCCATCTGTGAACCGATTCTGTTGAAACTTGGCACACATATGTAGTTCTGATGACACTACAACATAATGGGTACCTAGAGTCAATTGAGTAGGTGGTTATTGATGAATTCCAGCCACAAAGAATTGAAAAATGAAAACTTCTCAACAAAAAATGAAACCGATGAAAAAGGAAACTGAAAAGCAAGAAATTATATAAACCATCTTGGTCTTAATAATAACTGAGCTTTTAAACTAATGTGAGTAACTAATTTTGAGTCGACGCCAATCAAACAATCAACGAAGATCACTAAATTTTTTGAAAAAATTATCAATACGCTGCCGTGCATCCCGCTGCCATCATTTTAGGCTTTACCTAATTCAAATGCTAGTTTGTGTGGCGCCGACCGGAAATTAGTTACTCAGGAGCTCAGTTATTATTTTATATTCTGCTTGTCAGATTCTTTTCCATCGGTTTAATTTTATGTTGAAAAGTTTTTATTTCACAATCCATTCCTTCCATTTATTCCAGACTGTATTCAGTTCGGCACTGATTTTATTGACATTTTCTTCAAGTCCCGTGATCTTTCCCTCGGGTTTCTGAAACATCTGCCAGAAAATTGTTTTCTGTTGCTCTCGTAGTTTCTCCTCCTCTTATTTTTTTGTCGTTTCTCCTCCTTCTACCGACGTTCCTCATTATCTTGTTTTTGGAACGAAGTTCCTTATCGCGCGTTGCGAAAGGGGGCTAGACGGAATAAATTAAGACCAAAAGTTGTAGCGACACTTTCTGCTGTAGTTGTAAGCCGTGCGGCGTGCTCGTGTTCCTCTGTCTGTCTGTCTCTCTCTCTCTCTCTCTCATAGAAAGCAAGCCAGCTATTTTCGTTTCGTCTTTCTATTTCGCATTGAACAGTGTGGTGTCGCGATGATTATTTTTGTTGAGTGTATACAGGTTTTTTGTACATGATAAATAATAATAAAAAATAATAACAATAATGAATCCTGACAGTGTTCCTGCACAAGTTCCGGATATTGCTGATGGAGTTAGGTAAGTAGAGATTTTATACAGACAATAATAAATGCTTATGTATTTTTAGCAAGTACGCGTTATAACCTCTCTTTACTATTGTGCTAACCAAGTCATAGCGTTATAATCTCTCCATTATTGTGTGTTTAGCAAGTGTACGCGTCATAACTTTAATAAATTTAAAAGCAAATTATATTTTAATATCACAATATCAATGCGTATGTACTAAAATTGAGCCTACTGATTGAGTTTATATTACATTATATTTGTTAATAATGAAAAAAATATTATTATAACTTAAAAAAAAAAAAATTATTACAATTCCTTCACTAATTAATCGAAAGAAACTTCATTCCATCCGGGTGTCTCTTGACACCTCTCAACTTTTTTCTCTGTCTACGTTCGTCTTCCTCTTTTCTTTGATGTCGTTCCCCTCCTCTTGCTTTTCCCTCGGCCGTCGTTCCTCCCCTCTTCGTTTTTGCTCGGAAAACTGCTACTTTTTTATTTCCATAATGGCCTTCATATCGTTGTAGGATGTATTTCTTATATTCACCATCGACAGTTCTGAAATAGTCACTTATATCCGTGACTATTGAAATATATTGAACTAATTGATATCCGTTTATTACCAATTCACAATAACACAATAAATACTGTACTGAAATATTGCGTACTATACTACAACTGATCAAACAAATAACTCATGAAATAAATTACTATCTATCGCTCGCGTGCGATGCACTACAAAAGTCGTCCCCACACACGGCAGAACATTCCAGAAGGGTCCGTAAATTCTCGAAAATGACCTTGATCCTTCCGGGATGTGACACAGTTCCCTGCTCGGGAGTTCGTTCACATAGGAAATTCCAATCTCCTCGGTAGCGCTCGATCACAGGCAGTGGCGCAGTGTATTCGGAACGATATTTTGCTAGATGATGTGAAGTAACATCTACTAGTTGTAGATACCCAGAGATTGACAAAGCTACCTGCACTATCACTTTGTTAAGATTTGGTTGTTCATATGTTTCCCATACAGCAAAGTTTGGACTATTTGAGAATATTTTATGAACTCAAGGGGTTCAACAAGGCGATTTATTCGGAAATATGAACAGGGTGTTCATAAAATCAGATGTGGAATCATCAAACTTAAGTTACTAAATCCCACTATTCGAAATAACCTTCTGGTAGGTATTCATAATGAAAAGGAAAACATTATAAATTAAATATTGAATATAAATATTTTTCTGAAGATTCATAAATCTACGATGAAAATGAAGATTTTTTTTTGTAATATCTAACAGAAAACAACAACTTTTCCCGCTAAAGCCACGCTGGACATTGGATTATATCTGATATGCATTGTAAAAGGATCCCAACTCAAAAGAAAGAATATAAAATTGAAAATTTGTATTTTTATCAAAATACATATTTGATTATCGAAATCTATCTAAACATGAATGAGACCAAAAAGGAGTACAAACTAGAAATTACTTGTGATCATCAGCATACGACAGGAAGTTGAAGGAGAATTAATTATATAAGACCATTTGACGATATTATCAAACTTTCAAGGATTATTGCGAATTCTGTCTCAACCAACTTTCTCCCTGCTGCAAGGAGACATTTTCATGAATTAATCCGTCTCTCTTCTTGGATTTGCCACTGTTTACATTTCATAAGTATACAGTCTTCGTGAATACTTATTCCAGCCTACAGCGAAACGGTTTGAAGCTTTGCTTGCAATTTTCTGAAAATAGAGGGATAACTCGTCCGCCATCCTGGAGCTGCTATCTTCAATTTATGAATTTTGACAGAAATATAATCTTCGACTAAATTCATAATTTCCGATCTCAAAAACCCCGATATACCAATTTTGAATAAAAACAGTCCATAATCACAAAACTCGTCCACTACTTGGAGCTTCTCTTAATTTATGAATTTTGACAATAAATTCATAACGTCCGACCCTTTTAAAAATTAACCAAAAAATCCCACATACCATCTTTGAATAGAATCGGACCATAATCACAGGAATCGTTCGCCATCTTGGAGCCGACATTTGATTCTATGAATTTTGACGAAAAATTAATGATTTTCGACCCCGAAAACCCCCTTATTCCAATTTAATATAAACACAAATCTTGTTCGCCATCTTGGAGCCGCCATTTTGTTTTTTTCTCTAACAAATTTTTATAATTATTGTAATTATTATAATTATAATAATCTGAAAATAAACATTGCCGCCTCTTACAATAATGAGTATAACTTCAGGAGAGCAGATTTTTCCCGGCTGTATGACCTTATAGCTAATATTGACTGGACCTTTCTTGAAGCTTTCGATGGATCAAATGATGCTTGCTCTTACTTCTACGAAAAAATGTATAATGCATTGGATCAATGTGTACCCCTACGAACTGGTAACGTCAAGCGTAAATATCCGCTGTGGTTTGACAGGGAAATTATTCGTCTAATACGCCCCAAGGCTAAGCATTGGCGTTCATTCAAAAACAGCGGGGACATTGCTGCCCAGGATGAATTCACTCGCTTGGGGGCAAAGATCAAGTCTGACGTTGACAATTCGTACGAAAAATATGTGAAATCTGCTGAAAATGACATAAAAGGCAACCCAAATGAATTTGGGGTATTTATAAACAACGAAAAAGGATCAACTGGCATATCTGACAGAATGACCTA
This sequence comes from Gonioctena quinquepunctata, assembly GCA_018342105.1. Taxonomy (NCBI): domain Eukaryota; kingdom Metazoa; phylum Arthropoda; class Insecta; order Coleoptera; family Chrysomelidae; genus Gonioctena; species Gonioctena quinquepunctata. The sequence continues at coordinate 32,005 of JAFIRS010002349.1, read as the reverse complement.
CAAAGGACAATCTTTTCAAACTCCTCAGGACATTCTCAATAGCTTTGCTGATTTTTTCTCCAAATCATACATTGTTAGTTCTCAAACCGAATTTAGTGATAGTGATCCGCGTTCACAAGTCCTGAACATTTCCTATTTCGAAGAAAATGGAGTGTTGGCAGCTTTGAAACAGCTGAAACCAAAAATGACTACGGGTCCCGACAGCATCCCTGCACTAATGGTCAAAGACTGCGCGTATGCCCTGGCTAATCCACTGACAAGCCTGATTAATATCTGCGTCAAAACTAGTACCATCCCAGACCTATGGAAATTGTCTTAAGTTCGCCCAATTCATAAAAAAGGGGATTAGTCTGATGTTGAAAATTTCAGAGCCATATCAATAATATGTAATTTCGCTAAAGTGTTTGAAATCCTCCTGTACAGCAGGTTATATCCTCATCTGAGCAATCAAATCTCATCACTTCAACATGGTTTCATGAAAGGTCGACAACCACCAACCTTCTCAACATCAGTCAATACATTGCAGAGACTACTGATAGGAGATCCCTAACCGATGTCATTTATACGGACTTCTCGAAAGCGTTCGACAAACTTGACCATGGAATACTACTATCGAAACTGTACAGGTATGGGTTTCCTCAGACCCTCATCGAACCCTTCGTGTCATACCTCACCGACAGGCGACAGTATGTCATATTCAATGGCTTCAAATCTATTGAATATGCATCTACCTCAGGTGTACCTCAAGAAAGAAACCTTGGTCCACTCCTCTTCAACGCTTTCATAAATGACATAGTTGAGGTCTTTGGCCTCAACTGCTTAATAAACGCCGATAACTTAAAATTATTTTCTGAGATTAATGGGATAGGAGACTGTCTTCAATTGTCCCTTAACCTGAAACGCATTGAGCAATGGTGCTTCCGTAATAAGCTTCATCGTAATGCAAGTAAATGCAATGTAATGACATTCACTTTGAGAAATCAGCCACTTTTTTATCAATACTCAATCAACGACATTCCCCTCTAACGGCCTGTCACATACACCGATCTTGGTGTTATTTTCGACACGAAATTATCTTTTGCCCCTCATATTGAAGCCACTCTGTCTGCTGCGAACAGAATGTATGGAGTCATTGCGCGTATCTCCAAATATTTCTCTCGAAAACCTTATACTATGCCTTCGTCAGATCAAAATTAGAATACGCATCTATTATCTGGAACCCACATCATCAGTAATATATAGAGAAGGTTGAATCGGTTCAGCGTCGCTTCCTCAAACTTCTCTCCTATAAAACGGACAACATATATCCACCAATTGGCTTCCCCCATGATGCATTGTTGGCTAGACACGCTATGAACAGTCTAAGCTGCCGTCGTGATTGTCACTCCACAAATTTCCTGTTCAAACTTATCAACAACCTAATTATTGACCCACATATTCTGCAAAAACTCAATTTTAATGTACCTAGACCATCGTCTAGAGTAGACAACACGTTTTATTTACCAACACCACGAACAGATATCTTGAAATACTCACCACTGCAGGTCATGTGTGTCAATTGTAATTCTGCAAGTTGTCAGATTGATATTTTTGACTGTTCGATCTCTGCGATTAAATCCTATTACTTTAAGTTAATCTCGATATGTATTATTACTTCGTTTATTTGTTATTTTGTATTGTTTTTTATATTCCTGTTCTGTATTGGGTGTAACCTCTAGAACAGTGTATCAATAAATAAATAAATATACATAAATATATATATATATATATATATATATATATATATATATATATAAATATATATATATATACAGGGTGTAATCTAACCTCTTACATACCCGTGAATGATGAGTGTATAATGCTATACTATAACAAATTACAGCGGTTAAAAATCTGAAAAAAAATAGAAAACGTGTTTTGTTCTTTGTTAAATTGTGGGTAGAGTGCCCGCCTGATTTCAGGTAACCTGCGCAGAGGAAAACTTCGGCAATTGCCGAATGCAATAAACATTCAACTCGACGTTTGAATAATGTAGAATGTTGAACTGATTGTGTGGTAAATGTACACATTGCAGGCTGCCTGAGATAGATGTTCAATTTCAAAGTGAAGAAAATTACTGACCTTGTTATATCCAAACTGGTGATAAAGTCAGAACTAGATGACTTCCTACTTTGCTTTGAGTCACTTATCATAATTATCACTGGTAAGAAACAAATGACACAAACAATATTGAAAAGGGAAACATTGATTCGCAATTGCATATTGTTTTAAAAATCATGGCCATTGTTATGATTCACACATCGGGTGAACTAAACACTGTTGCCAAGCAATAGTGTAATCTAAACATTCATAGTACCTATATCGATAGTAAAAAAGTATCCTTCCATATCGATAGTTTCTTAAACCATCGATACTATCAAACTGGTATGAGGAAGAGAGAAAAAATCCAAATTCGTATACGAATATTGTTTGAAAATGGCACACTGGATTAAAGTACAAGTTGAATATTTGACTTTTGTCATGCGAAACTTTCAAGTGTCATATGCCAATTGTCGGAATTCGAATTTCAATGTTTACCCTTACCAGATTTCAGGATAACCTTTACTCGCGTAATGGATAAATCTGAAGTTTGGGTGTATTTTAATTTTTTCACGGGTTATGTCACTTGGAAAGTTTGTAGTACACCTACAAAAGTAGTGATAATGCCTCCAACATGAGGAACCAATTGAAGCGAAAGCATCCCCAATAATTCCATTCAGCTTGAGCCATTCAAGCTCAAAGAATAACAACAACAATAACAACAATGAAGCGGGCACTCCTTTTCTTGCCTCTAATAATGGATCTATTGAAAAACGCAAGGCGATGAGAGATTATATGAACAGGAAAAATTATTACGCAAATGGATCCCAGAAAAAAAATTATTGACAAACTCACTCTGAAATATGATTATAAGTTGTTATCTGAAGCGTTATCACTCAAATGTTTATTATCATAATTATTCTGCTAAAACAGTGATAAAAAGATTCATTCTATTTTATTAAAATGTTGAAAATGTTGAAATTTTTTCATTTTTCGTCAATAAAGTTCCAATGTTCCTGAAAAAAGCAATCAAAAACCAAAATAACTTTTTTTTTGAGAAAGCTATCAGAATTATCGATATGCATTCGATAGTTACGACAAAAGTTTGTTAGATTCTACTTGTGTATTCTGATTGACTGGTGAATAAAAGATCGTAATTAGCAACTAATCAAAAAACAGTACGCGATGTGCAGGTGAATTAATTTGTACATTATTGTCTTTGTCTTTTACTGGCTCTTGAAACTAAACACCGAGCTATTCCGTGCGTATTTCAACGAGTAGAAGACAATAGGAATCACTCGTCTCATTTATGAATAGTAGTGAATTTCAATTCTGGTTGGATTCCGGAGTCGCCAATCACTGTGCGAGCGTTCACTAGATATCTAGTACGGAAACGCCCGCACAGTGATTGGCGACTCCAACCAGAATTTAAATCTACTACTCCATTCATAAATGCGACGAATGATTCATCTTGTCTCCTACTCTTCAAAGTTCGCCCCGAACAGCTCGGTGTTTAGTTTCAAGAGCCAGCAAAAACAAAGACAATAATGTGCAAATTAATTCTGCTGCATATCGCGTACTGTTTTCTGATTGGTTGCTAATTACGATTTTTTATTCACCAGCCAATTAGAAAACACTAGTAGAATCTAACAAACTTTCTTGAGTTTTGCCTGGCAACAGTGTTCAGTTCACCCGATGTTTGAATCATAACAATGGCCGTGATTTGTCAAAACAATATGCAATTGCGGATGAATGTTTCCCTATTCAATAGTGTTTGTGTCGTTTGTTTCTCACCAGCGACATATCTAAAGCTTTTGACTGTTACGTAAGCTTCATCTCTACAGCTTCAAAGGACGAAGCTTCAATTGGTTCGAGTCCTTTCTGAGTGAGAGGACCTTTCAGCTTTTGGGCAAATTAAGAGGTGTTCACTATTCTCGCAGACAACACGACTATCTTATCGCAAGAACTCAAATTACCTTCATAGTAAAATGACTCGTATGTGCATACATTTATTTGTATCTTCTTTGCCTATTGTAATGATTTTTTTCAATTGTGATTAATTTTTATATTTATTCTTCATATGATATATATATATATATATATATATATATATATATATATATATATATATTTATATATATATATATATATATATATATATATATATATATATATATATATATATATATAAATATATATATATATATATATATATATATATATATATATATATATATATGAAATATTTTGTACAGGAAAGTTTTCCATGAGATGACCATCTTCTGACTAAAAGTATTGTGAAATTCTGAATATAGTGGATATTCACTTCCAAAGAGTCATGGGACGCTCTGTGACGGTTCGGAATTCACTAGCCAAAATAAAGATGTCTCCATAGAAGTCCACGCTTACTTGTGAAGTTCATGTGTTTATTAAAAAGTTATAATTATCCTACTAATAGCCTTATCGATCTTGAAAGTGGGCCTTGTTCTTCCGAACAACTGCTTGGTTTAGATTGCCCTCCTTCTCCGATTATCTCATGCGGGGTGTTGCTTACTGAAAAATGGAAGAGAAGCTGGTTTAGATTATTATTTTCTCTCGTAACCTTTGTTAGTAGGGTAGGGTTAGTAGATAGCTGGAAGCAGCCTAGACTGTCGCAGACCAGGATTAATCGACTTCTCAACTTCATCAACTCTTTCAATTTGTTCAGGTCAGAAGGTTGTGAGAGAGGTGATAGTCCGGCAGAGATAGGCAGTGAATGACTTGGTGATAGTTTGTATCGGAAAGTTTAATGGAACAATGTCATGGGGGACATTTTCCAATCCCCTCAATTTTCAAGTCAATTCATCATCTGGAGACATCAGTGCACTCTCTTACCTTTTCTCCTTCCTTCGTGGAAGTTTCCATGATCCCAAAAAGGCGGTTTGCGAAGAAATCACTTTGGAGAAATCGCCAGGTAGACCTCAAGGAAAATCAAGCTGTCATCTGATTTCTGACAGACGGATGTAAATGTCAACTTTGTAGTAAATTTCAGGGATTTCATCTCATTTTCGCGCCAACTGTCCTGGGCGGGATCTTGTTTGTACAACTATAATCTTTGTAAAAGATGAATTCACAATTTTTTGCGTAAAAATATGCAATAAGCAATATGTTGTCAGAAAAATTAAATTTAATATGTTTGAAGTTTGACATTTAGTGTGTCACGAACTTTCCTTAACCGCGGCCTAATGAAGTTCTAAGCAGAATTAAACGCCATTTATTTGTTGTCCCCAAAAAATTCTAAACAAAATCGAATCAGTGAATACACCAGGATTTTTAGGCATCTTAGTCATGACCATAAATACGAGTAAGTCTAAGCTTTATATATTTTCTGAATGTTTCCAGATAATGTATCTCCTTATTTTCTCAGTTTTGCCGTATTATCTACAAAGAATTCGAGTGGTTGGCACATTCATTAGAAAATATGCTCAATCAATACAGAATCATTCATGAATATCTCGCGAAACTCATAGTGCAGATTTCAATCATTATAATCTTATTTTCAGGTATCCGATAGTCAAATTTGATGGCGTGAAATTATTATTGACATTTATTTTTTGATATGATCATGCAAACAGATTTGAAAGGATTTTTGGTATATTTATGAATTTGTTGCCGTGAAGTTATTTCGATTAGGTCAAGTAGAATATCATTTATGGAAAAGTGTTTCATGAACAATATGAGAAAATGATTGTAATGGTTGTTGGAATACAGCATTATTCATGAATATCATGGAATTGATGCAAAGTTCAAGAACTATGATTCTATTTTCAGGTATCTCATAGCCTGGACCGCTTAGAATCAGTGAACAACTTCACCGAATTCGTGAAAGCATTCAGTCAGTTCGGTGCTGAGATGGTGGAACTTGCGCACTATACAGGTGACAGACAAAATGATTTGAAGGACGAAAGGAGGAGGGCGCAAATGGCCGCCGCTAGGCAAGTCTTGGAGCGGTCTACGATGATGCTGTTGACTTCCAGCAAAGTGAGTGGAACTTTATATTCAGTTTATAGGTTCGGTTCAGATTACACATTTTTTTCCTTTTTGTGATTTTATCTATTTTTTCCTTGTTGAATTCTAGTAAGTTGAGGCAAGAAACTAATTCTTGACATTTCATATAATTCGAAGAATCTTCTAAGAAAAATTTAGATCTTTTACAAAATACAGGAATCACTTCGTAAAAATCAAAATACAACAAAGATAAAATTGAGAATGTAAAAAATGCGGAGCATAGAAATTTATTTGTGGTACTTGTTTTTATATAGGTCAAACAGGCAGAAGATCCAAGTATCGATAAACAACATAAATCAATAGTGAAACATTCCGCTACCCACTGAAAATATCTATTGCTACATTTTTAACTATACCATGTGAAAAATAGTTAGGAAACACGATGGTTGTGGAAGTTCTGAAAATATGATAATAAGAAGTCCCAATGACTTAACAACCAATAAACTCCATCGAATTGTCCTTAATTTCTCAATTATCAATTTTGCTTTAGTTTATCCACACCCGAAAAAGATGTTGTATATTTGAACACGTGACACTTTGTTAACACGATTAGGAAAAATAATAGTGATGGGTTTCTGTTACTCCATTATGGATTTCATCAACTATTGGCCGCCCAATTCAAAATTCAAGGAATGTTTTAACGAAGGGAAAATATTTTTTTTTAGGAAAGCTCTGAATTTTGTGTATAATGTATGTCTACTGAATACTTTTTCAAAATATTATCAGGATCATATGTGCTAGGTAGAAGTGGATTGAATGTCCCAAACTAACGTATAGAAGTTCAATCCTAATTGTAAGCACACAGTCCTAGGCATATCAATCCACTGAAAATCCCACAAAAACGCTTTCTGGTACCTATCGAAAGCCTTCGATAAGGTGTGTCCTGAAATTGTGGACATCAAATTATCATCGCCTGGATTTAGTAACAACATCGTTGATGGCAGATCGAGAAAAGATGGTAAGATGCAATGATGTGAGATCCAATACATATACGGTATATTTAGGTGTCCCCCAAAGATCAGTTCTTGGTCCTCTCCTTTCTGTGTTGTACGTAAACGATCTACCGAAATGTATCACAAATGCTCATGAATGTATGCTGAGGATACGACGATCAGAACTTCAGGAGACATCGTAGAAGAGCTGGAAAGAAAAATGAACAATGTGATGAATGAGTTCAGGTGTTGGGTTCAACGTTATAGACTGATTCTCAATGGGTCAAAAACAATGACCATCAATTTTCATATTATAAGAGACAAACTTTGGCTATGGACCATCCCCTCATAACTCCATAAAAGAAGTAGAGTTTCTAGGTCTCCATTTAGATAATAAACTCACTTGGGATTCCCAAACTGTTCGTAACCAAGCAGAGCCTATTTCGCCAACAAGAAAATAAAAATTGTTTAAATACCGCAGCCTCATTAAACTTCCAGTACGCCACCCGCACATATCACCGAATATAATGAATTAGGGTTACAATGAAAGCTGCAGACAAGAATTTTTAAGGTAAAAATCATATCTTTCATCCACATTTTTAAATGTGTTATGCAAGTGAAAAATAATTATAGCTCATTTGATACCAACTCGAACTCACACAATTATAACTATCGTACTTTGTATAAAATACTATTAAATTCCATAATAGACTGCCAAATGATATACGAAAACTTTAGTTTCAAAGGTGTACAAAAACTAGATATCCTCTATTGGAAAAAGGTTATCGCACCTATCAGTTCAGTTATATACTTCCATCCTCGTTACTACTCCATCTAAAGTATGTGGATGTTAAGAAATTGAGTGAATTCGTTTGATCTCTCACTGGTAGCATCTAATGGAGCTACAAAGTGGGGTCACTTTTCTAGAGAAATAACTAAGTGAAGCTAGAAGTCTATATATGTGTGAGGTACTTCCTAAAATAATTCAATTGTTGGACTCAATCCTAGGATTCAGTAGAATATCGATTCAAGAATACTCTCAAACTAATCCAGTTGACATCAGCGTATCTGACTGAATATATTTTTTTCAGGCTAGCCTGAGACATCCAGACTGTCCATCCGCAAGAGAAAATCGTGATACAGTATTCTGCCAGATGAGGAGAGCCATGGATCTTATCCATTTCGTAGTTAGAGATGGTGTCTTAAATAATGCCGATTCAAGTGTTCATTCAGTCCATGGAGAGGAACTTTGTGAGAATGAGAGGATGACAGCATATTCCTGCATGAGGCATTTGCAGCACCTTCTCGAGCATAGTAAAATCTCTATGGGTGAGTTTTGATAGAAGGAATTCATATTTTTTTCCGAACTAGATGTGGGGTACATTTTCCAATGACAGGATGTTCTCCTCAGTTGAAAAGAAAGGATTTTACTACTTTCTCATAGACTTGAAACCTCATAACACAGTCATGCAGCTGTAACAATGCGCTTAGAGGGTGATTAGTAACATTTCACGCATAGGACTCAGAAGGTCGTGAAATGAGAGTGCATTTGGAATAGCATATCTACCTAGGCCCTATGTTACTGTCGAAGTATTTCGGAAATATAAGCTATGAAAATTTCGAAATTTACAGAAAAAAAACATATTCCACAATTACTATAGCATTCGCGATTCTATGTGCTAATGAATTTTTTGCAATAAGGACCTTGGTCTTTTCTTCTCAATTATTTTCCATTCTGGAGCAGCTTGGACTGTTACATAATGTAAACCGTCATAAGTGATTTCTATTATCCTTTCTGAAAACATCAATATGCTAATTTTTTCTTCAACTTCTTGGATATAATACAGGGTATATTTCAACTTTGTTGAACCTAGACTGATGAAAATAAAAAATATGTTAGAAAATTTACCAGCACTACGTGTTCTTTCTGAAGTTTTCAGAACCAGTGATTGTTCCAATAACCAACGCCCTCTAGTCGGAGCCACGCGTAACCGAATATAATCGGCAAAAAATGTATTGGCTTTTCTGAATTTGATAAAAATCCATTTTGTTCACCTGCAAATACATTCAAGGATCTGAAATTCCCCCCGAATAATTATCTGGGAAAAGAACAGAAATAATAAAATAATGGAATAATTTTTTTCTCAATTCTCAGTATGGTAAGAATTGGTCATGATATTTGAGTGATCACCAATTCAAGGGATGTGTTTGATTTATATGAACTGTTAGTATTTTCAGAATCTTCAATTCTACGAATTTTCACTTTTATTTGAATTTCCCCAGATCCTTCCTCGCAAGAGACGCTTCCGACTGCTCTAGAGGCTGTTTTAGAAAGAACTCAGGATTTCACTGATAGTGCCTATACTAGCCATGAACATAGAGAAGCCATTATAGAGTGTAGTGAAAGATTGAAAACTGAACTCGATCATCTCCTAGGTCTTTATGCTAATATTGTAAGTATTTATGATGTCTATGGAAGCAGGTAATCATGTTTCAGTTCGATGGTTCTCAATTCATTAATCGCGAATACATTATCACAAGATACTTGGAAGGAGGTGCAATATTTTATTCAATTATTTTTCAGGCACATGTCCATGTTTCATAATGATATCGATAAGTGATATCAAGCACCTCACGCTTTTTTACATAATATAAAATATTTTGGTGACTTTAGAATAATTATTTTCAACTTTTTTGTCCTTAGTGCCATATTGCATGTTTCTTTAGTTTTTTCAAACTATAATCATTATATTCATCTTCTATAGATAGGTATACAGTGCCTCCTCCCCTCTTATTTTTGGAACGATTATACATAAACAAGTGAAATTTGGAAACTGAATATAAAAGGTTGTAAACTTCCCTACTAGTGATGATAGACGACGAAATCGTCAAAGATGACATCACAAGGCCATTGTGACCAATAATTTCAAATAGAACCCTACGGCAAGCGACACCTCTTTTAAAAGGTATCGAAAAAACCTATTCAATGATTAATTTTGTTTGTGTTTATGGCAGTTTTAATGGCTCATTAGAAAACATTAAAATTTAAATTCCATTCAGTATGATAATAATTACAGATTTAAGAATCAGTATCTACTTGAAGAAATTGCTCGAAGTGACCTCCATTCACTTCCTGACAGTGGAATATCCTATTTTTAAACTATTCTCGTTCTTTTGCAAATGTGTCTGCGGAAACAGCCTCACATTCTGCAACAATACGTTGTTTTAAAACGTCAAGATTGTCAGGTTCAGTGGCGTTAAACCTTCGATTCAAGGTAACCCCACAGAAAAAAATCCAAAGGTGTGAGGTCCGGTGATCGAGCTGGCCATTCCCTTGAACCTCGTCGTCCAATCCATCTACCACGATACTCCTCATCCAAATACCGTCTTACTGCACCGCAATAGTGTGGAGGAGCACCATCCTGTTGGAATGTTATTTCCAAATTGCCGAATTCATCTGGATTATCTTCCAAAATTTCAAGTATTAACGGTTCCATTGCGTTTTGCAACAGCTCCAGATAAACCTCACCAGTTAAATTAGTATTTAAAAAAAGAGGCCCAACGATGTGGTTTCTCAGGATACCTGCCCAAACAGTCACCTCCTGAGGAAATTGGGTATGTGTTTCACGACACAGGTGAGGATTTGCGTCACTCCAATACCTCACATTCTGTGTATTTACATTTCCATTTAGATAGAAAGTACTTTCGTCACTAAAACAAATTGTTTTGACATAGTCTGGCTGTTGGTTAATTTTAGTTTCCATATTTTCACAAAATTCTTGTCTTCGGTCTGGGTCGTCGTCTGAGAGTTGATGAAACATTTTTAATTTGTATGGATGGAATTTGTTTTTTCTTCAACACCCTGTGTACTGTACTTCGACTGACTTCACAGGTAGATGCAACGTGAGTTGTTGAAGAAGTAGGATTACCTATTACTTCTGCCAGTATATCAATTTCTTTCTCATCAGAAATTTGTGGTCTGCCAGTTCGTTTCGCATCATTAATACTACCCGTTGTTTCAAACTTACGAAGAAGATCCCTTAACGGGGCGATCGGGAAACCTCCCATTAAAAATGCGTTCTGCTGCATGAATATTTTGTCCAGTTTCACCAAGAATCAGGATTGCTGCTACTTTATCACCTAAAGCACGTACCATTTCGCTTCTTGAAGCACTTAAACGTTCGGCTCACAACAGTTTAACAAATTATTAAAATGTACAAAAATATAAAAAGTACCAAAAGCTGCTGGAACAGTTAAACGTTCGATCAACAATACACAAATTATTAAATGTACAAAAATTTGGACAATTACAAACACGTCGAATTGGGGAGACTAACAAAAACGTCAGCTTATTTGACAACTATCCAGAGGCGGAGCTTGAATTTGGAATTTCAGTATTAACTGTTCTAATTCATCACAGCTTTGCGTTTTTCAAAAGCGAGTTGCCAAAACTGCCATAAATACAAACAAAATTAGTATCATTGAATAGGTTTTTTCGATACCTTTTAAAAGAGGTGTCGCTCGCCGTAGGATTCCATTTAAAATTATTGGTCACAATGGCCTTGTGACGTCATCTTTGACGATTTCGTCATTTATCATCACTAGTAGGGAAGTTTACAACCTTTAATATTCAGTTTCCAAATTTCACTTGTTTATGTATAATCGTTCCAAAAATAAGAGGGGGGAGGGGACTTTTAGAAGCACTGTATAATAACATGTCCTGCTGACTGATTGACATACACACCATCCTTATGCCTATGATCACATAGATAAGCACTAAGGATAAAATTGTTGTGATATTCCATCCCTAAAAGGGTGAAAAGTGTGTGGGGCGAGAAGGGGGTGAAAGTGAAAGTAGATACCATTCGTTTTGAAGTTAGAATCATGGAAATTGGTATTTGGCTTTCATTTTTGGGGTTTAAAAAACTCCAAAGTGGTTGAAATGGGGGTTGAAAATTTGTGAAGGAGTACCCTTAGTTTTCAAGAGTTGGGGTCATGAAAATTTATATTTGAGGCCTTTGTTACAAATGAAGGAAATATGTTTCGGTATTTTGGAATTTAAACCCCTAAAGGGATGAAATGGGGGAGAGGGGTGTTGAATGGGGATTGGAAAGTTTTCATGAGGATTCCGTTAGTTTTTTTTTTAAACCCCCAAATTGGAAAGGGGAGGGGTAATTTGTATAAGGGTTTGTGAAATATGATTGTGATAAAAGGTTTGAAATTAATCCTAAAGGGATCAAATGAGGTGAAAGTTTGTATGATGTTTCCGTTAGTTTGAAAGTTAGGGCCTTAAAAATTGGTATTTGAGGTATTCATAACAATAACGAAATAAGTGTTTTGGTGTTTTTAAAAATGCAACGATTTTTTGAAACTTTCGATATTTTTTAATTTCCCAATACATCTTTTGAAAATTTTTAGACAAATTTTAGACCATTTTCCCAATTTTTTTCACAAATTTGTGAAGATTTTTTATTTTTTTTGACAATTCATCATTTTCCAACACATTTTCGATAGTTTTTAACGAATCGTCTTGTTTCTCTGCTCGAATGAATTATCTTTTTCAAACACTGTCAAAATATAAAAAAATATTTTTAAAGTTGATCTCATGAATATGGCAAATATTCTGCATGTTCTTATCCCAAGGTGTAAGAGGTATATCGAAAGTTGATATTTTTTCTATGAGCACTCGCTTTGTTACTTCATAGGTAACTCGCATCACAAACACGCTCTGCACTATTGTGAAACCTGCCCATCAGTTCGACGTAATTGTATTGGGGCATTATCCACTCCATATTGAATGGAATGGCCAAGCTCCAAATTTAAACCTCCTGTCGCAATTAGAGCACAATTGGTGCAAATTGACGATTACAATAACCGTATTTTGACGCGTTTCCGTAGCAAAACGAGATGTAATCATTCTCAGAGGAATTATATTTTGTAGAATTTCGAGAAGTCTTATTTTCAGTTTCGATGGAATTATCGATACTTCTCGATTCAAGGAAGATGAGCATTTCAATCAACAGCTGCTCTTGTCAACTACTTAGGGAGCTTGGGAGCTCATTCAGAGGTGAAAATACTAAATTGAGTTCGCGAAATGATCGTAGGCGTCATAGTTGGATGGTGAGTATGGAATAAGATGTCAAGGAAAGCTGCTTGCACTATAGAGTAGCCCACGAAGAACCTCACTCAAAAAGAGAACACAACAAATTTGGGGACAAATATCTTTATTTCTCTATTTTTACCTCGATACACTTTTCTCAGCGATGTTCAATAACCACTTCACCCTGTTTATAGTGAAAAACGTCGAGCTCTTCAAAATAGCCATCAACCGCAGATTTCACCTCCTCATTGTTGGCAAATTTTCTATCACCGAGCACTTTCTTCAACTTTGGAAACAGAAAATAACCCAAGGAGGATTCAGTTCAGCCATCGCGATAACGGATGTGTGAACTGGTGCATTGTCTCGATGAAACAGAACTTTCTCTTTCGTCAAATGCGGACGTTTTTTCTCGATTTCATCATGTAAACGCTAGATCCTTTATAACATCTTGAACATGGAATCCAAACTTGCTTCATGAGGAGAGAATATCTTCTTCGACATAGAAAACGCATTCGACCTCACATGGAGATCGGTATTCTGAATAATCTACACAAATAGGGCTCTAGAGGACGCTTGCCAATTTGTATTCAAGACCGAAAGTTCAGAATCAAGATCCATGACTCCATATCGTACTCTCGAGATTGGAAAACGGTATTCCCCAAAGGTCTTCATTGAGCGCAATAGTCATCAATGGGATGATAGATAAAGTTCAAGAGCCAGACAAAATAACGGCCTTTGTCGACGACTTAGCTATTTTCTATTCATCGTCATCTATTTCTGATACTGAAAAGGTTTAACAAACCTCCAGAAATAACATATACAGCAAAGCGCACGAAATTGGCCTTAAATTTTCATTCTCCAAAACAAAAGCGATTCACTTCTGTTGAGAACGCAAACAATAAAATAATCCTCACTCAACAATGGATGGAACAACCATAGATTTTGAGAGCTCCATGAGATTTCTGGGACTAACATTTGACTCCAAACTGACTTGGGGGCCCCATATGGTGAATTCAAAAGACATATGGCAAAAACCACTTAACATTATGAAATGTCTCGCAGGGATCAAGTGGGGAGCGGATCGTGAAATTCTGTCAACTACATGCAGAAGTCTCGTTCTTTACAGAATAGACTATGCTAGTATTATTTACGTTTCAGCAAGGAACAGTCGACTAAAACCTCCGAGCAAACTTCAAAACACTGCTCTGAGATTCATTACAGGTTGCTCCGGGACCAGTCACATGTATCGCTCTGCTTTGAATCATCATTCCCTCCGCTTGAATTCCGAAGAAAAAGACTGATTGCAAATTATGCTGTGAAAATATACTCTCAGCCAACACACCCAATTTATGATTTATTCGACAATCAGGAAGGAACCCATCAATTACTCCAACAGAAACCAACTTCAACCAGACCTACAGGTACACGCATACGAGAACAAACTCTCATCTCTGAGTCAGGAGTATTCACACTTAGCTTTCCGGAATTTCCACCATGGATACTCACTGATACCGAATGCTGCGTCACTGAGTATGGACTGAGAAAAACATAATTAAATTCACAACAATACAAATTGAATTATTATACCAATATCAGTGAACCTCCCAGCTATTGCAAACTATTTACAGATGGTTCGAAAACTGGATTTTATCATTTGTACATTCAACGATATTTTGTCTGCAGCCTCAAGACAATCGTTCCCATCAGCTAAACAACTTATATGTAAGAGCATTCAACCAGCTTTCGAAGACATTTAGTAGTAGCAAACTACTAAATAGGCTCAATCTTTCAGCTATGAGAATATTACAGTGTCCATTTTTCATCGATAAAAAACAAATAGGATCCTTTTTTTATCGCTCTCAATGAGTCCTGACCTAGTTATATTTTACCAATTTTTTCATTCAAATCTCGAGAATTACTTGATATTAGAAAATAATAGTTTTATTGTTACTCTGCACCTTGTGTTTGGTAGTTTTTGTCTTTTAACCAGAACCATGAACAACATTTATCTTGACCCTCTTTATCTGCTTGAATTTTGATGGTGTCATTCTCCCAATTGGATAGAAATCGTAACTTGGGGCAGTTTATAAAATCATAAACTTCAAACCATCGTTTACATTTCGTTCCTTTTCCCATTGCAAAAAAAAAATATTTTTTTATGCAACATTAATATCCTAAAAAAAAGGTATGCTCCTGAAAGAAAGCAAAGCCAGAAAGAGTAGAAAAGGGAATTTAATTTATTGAAGGATTTACAGTGAAACTCCACGCAACTTTTTAACTCGAAATTGTATTTGGGTTGGTTAGATCCAATCCCATATTTTATAGGATTGCAGTTCGATCCAAGGTTGGCAAGATAAATGTTGTAATTGAAAATCTGTTTGTTCCTTTTAGTAATGATTTTAAGTAAATTGCACTTAATGAGAATGTTTTAACTAAAATTTTCTGCTAGATTTTCAATAAATAAAATCTCAACTATTCATACTTTTGTTTCATTCACTTTTCAAATGGTTATTCGTTCTCAAAAGTTTTTGTTTTAATAATCTATATAAATTTAAAAAAATATTTATACATATTGACGGGTAAACCCCATTTTTCATAAGTTTTATAAAAAATGTACACATCATTCCTACAAATCTACTTAGGCAAGAAGTAAAGAAAGAAAAAAAAATACATAGAGGATTGAAGCTGATATACATTGGTGAATAAGTGCGACAAACTTCAGGAGGTGATTCTGCATGAAAAAGTAATGACAGTTTGCTATATAACTTTTGTCCGCAAATGCTTCGTTTTCCGAGATATGGGGTGGTTTTTCTTAAAAACTGACTATTTATTTATTGCTCTGAAACCGGTTGAGATATGCAAATGAAATTTGGTGAGTTTTAAGAGGTAGTTATTATGCATTTTTTGACATGCAATCAAGTGGAATGAGATATCTCACATAACAAGTTTGTCAATGAAAAATGTTATAAATGGTTGATCGACATAAGCACTCTTGTTGGGTATGGGGATTAGAATAATAATGAATAATAATAACTTTATTCACTGCAATAAAATACAATGATGAGTACATGGTGGAAGTGAATAAGGAACTTACGCGATAAGTGCAAGCACTTGTTTCGCGGAGAAAATATAACATGTGAAAAAAGTGAACTATAAGATATAAAGTGTTAGTTATAGAATGTAAAAATCTAATTAAGTTAATGTAAATATGTAAAATATAAAATGTAAAATGTAGAATGTAAGAATATAAAATGTAAATAAAACTAAGATAATATAATACAAACAGTGAACGATGTACATTACAATATTGCAATACAATGAAAAAATGAACACCATGAAATATGATACAAAAGGTACGAAAAAATTATAAAAGATAATAATAGCAATAAGAGTGTACAATAACATGTCTAATAGATATAAGATAGGGTACGCATGTGAAAGATACGCAATTGAAACAACACATTTCTAGTTGGATTTGAATTTTGAAATTATGAATTTATGAATCAAGACCTTTTTTTTATCACTTACTCGAATAGTCGTAGCAGTTCTTTGGCTTTGAAGGATGTGTTTCTTCAATGCTCCTCTGAAGCTGTCGATATTTACTATAGATTTTATTATTTCAGGTATGTTATTGTATAATTTAGGGGCGAAATAAGTATACGAGCGTTGAGCTACGACTCTAACCATTAGAGGTGTAATAAAGTGATTTCTCTGGCGAGTATTATACTGATGAGAAGGGAGCAATGCTGTATGTTTGCTTGCGTGGTATTTAATACTGGTGCATAACAAATACAATTGTCTTATGCCTAACATTTGTGTTTCGGAGTATAGATCATCAGAGGGATATCTATTGTTCTTGGAAAATATCAGTTTTGAAAATCGCCTTTGCATAACTCCAATAACATGAATATGAGTATTCAGAGCTCCACCCCACACTGCTATTCCATAACGAATGTGGCTTTCCACAAGAGAATAGTACAAAGTTTTTAAGTACTTCAGCGGCAGGATTTCTTTAAGTTTCCTAAATTTGAATAAAATTGTCCTCAGTTTATTAACAGTATACTTTATATGGAGATCCCATTTAAGATGACTATCAATAACTATGCCCAAATATTTCACTTTATGCTCTTGTTGTATATGGAATGGTGTATCACTATCGATCGTTATGTGATCGAATAGAGGCATTCCGACAGAGTTACAACAGAATGGAAGGTAACATGTTTTATCGACATTAACAGTTAATAACTTTTTATCCAACCACTGTTTTATAAGAGGAAATTCGGTTTCAGCTTTAATTTTCAAAGAATTCTAGTTATCAGCTTTAAAAAAGATGGCTGTGTCATCTGCAAATCCAATTATGTTTCCATTGTTGTTCAATGAAAAAATGTCGTTGATATATGATAATGCACGATATATAACCAGACCAATGTAATTAGATAAAACAGAACAGACTAATAATACACGTTATATCAGAAATGAACTTTGACAGGAGTCACTATAAACATAAACAAGAAATAGTCATAAGACATCTGATGGCCAGTACTGTATCTAGGGTTTGTCCTGACTATTCACATAACACTCCTTATTTGGGATAAGTCCCTGTAGAACCGAACAGTGTAGCAGCTTTCCCCTGCTGAGGGGCTTCATAAAGGAATCCGCAACCAGGTGAAATTGTTCTCATCCAGAGACATGGATGAGACCAATTCCACCTGCGCGGATTCGATCTGGAAGGAAATGGTGGCGCACATTCATAGCGAGGTTCTGCGCTCCTTGGTTGTCAACTCGCAGTTTGGTAGGTCTTTTCACTGATGCTGGAAACAATTCTGAAGACAAACCACGTTACCAGAGCGCTTCTCGCACGGCAGATGATAATACCAAATATTCAGCCTCTGTACTCAATTCTGCCGCAGACTGCTTCTCCGTAGATCATTAGCCTTTTTTGTGAAAACATGTCTTCCATAGCCTTCCATCAACGTCGCTGGCTCAGTCTGAGTCGGAGTAGCAAAGAAGCCACCCTGTCCTTCTGACCAGAGAATTCGAGCTGGAATTCAGCGGTACCCTTAAGGTATCTGAAAATTATCTCTATTGCGCTCCAGTGGATCTTTTCTGGATCTGCGTTGGAACTGCTGATATAACTAACGATGTCAGGGCGGTATACTTGAGATGCGAAGAGAAGGCTTCCCACAGCGTCCTGATACGGAATCTTTGCCATTTGCTCTATTTTATCGATAGATGACGTTGGACACTGTTCCTCAGACAGCTGTAACCCTGGTACCATGGGCGTATCAGAGGGACTACAATCATACATGTCGATTCTCTTCAACATTTGATCAATATACCGTTTCTTCTTGTTCCGATCCCGTTTGATTTCGAAACCTAGAATACGTTCGGCTCTGCCCATGTCAACCATCTTGAAAGTTGATGTCAATTTCCTCTTCAATTCTTCCCCCCATCTGTTTGCCTACAAACAAAATTAGTAGATCATCTACATAAATCAGAATTTTTCCGCCTTCGATGCGGTAATAAATGCAAGAATCGAATTTCGACTGTCGGAGCTTGGCTTCTTCCAAACATACGTCATGCTTAGTAGTTCAAACTCTACTAGCCTATTTCAAACCATACAGGCTTTTTCGAACGACAAACCTCGTTGGTTT
This sequence comes from Gonioctena quinquepunctata, assembly GCA_018342105.1. Classification (NCBI taxonomy): domain Eukaryota; kingdom Metazoa; phylum Arthropoda; class Insecta; order Coleoptera; family Chrysomelidae; genus Gonioctena; species Gonioctena quinquepunctata. The sequence goes on along the minus strand of JAFIRS010002349.1, from coordinate 13,193 downwards.
GATCATACATTTATGGCGGTAACATATAAATTCCTCCAGCCAAGTCACCTTGTAGAAATGCACAGATTGCATCCATCTAGTCGATGTCTAGATCCAATTCAGCAGCTATCGCCAGAAGATATTCGATGGAACTGTATCGGATAACCGGAGGAAAAGTTTCTTCGTAGTCGGCACCCTGAGAACGCCTTTCTATAACAAGTCGAGCCTTCTGGGTCACATTGCGCATAGCATCCGATTTAGTATTGAACACCCACTTACATTTCAAGGGTTTCCAAATTCCCAAGTTCCATTGTCTTTCCATTGTCTAGTTACGCTTTATACTCTCTGTACATGGATTTGCGCCATTCTTCTTCATCGTGGCGCGGGAGAGAGCGTCGTCATCTGTGACTGGATCATCTGAGAAGACGGTCAATACGAAATTCAGGCGTAGTCTTGTAGATGAATTGGCGGTCTTTTATCACGGGCTCCTTTTCGTTTTCAACGTCGAAGGTTTCAGGAGGAACGTAATCAGAGTAACTCTCAACCGCTGTCGAAGCGTCGTCAGCTTCTGATTCAGCAGAATTCAGAAACCCAAGGAAATCCTCCGATGCATCATCGTACCTTGCGATTATAGAGGAATCCGTAGCATCGTCGTTTTCGGTTTTCTTGAGCAATGACGAGCCCTTCTCGGTTTCGGAAAATGTGATATCTCTCGTTGGAAAACTGTGTGTTTTTCTACGTCAGAAAGCCGGTAGGCTTTACTGGTCAAGCTATAACCAATGAAAATGCACGGTTTCGATTTAGGATCCAGTTTTCAACCAATGGCTGCCGGAACATGCGCATATGCTTTACAACCAAACCCACGTACATGTAACACTGTAGGTTTTCTACCTGTCCAGAACTCTTCTGGAGTATTCTCGATGCCACTGGAAGGGGAACAGTTGAGTGAGTAGACCACAGTGTTTGTAGTTTCGGCCCAGAATGAGTTGGGTAGCTCCGGCACATCAAGTAGGCATCTCACGCGCTCCGTTATAGTTCTGTTGAGCCTTTCTGCCTTTCCATTTCGCTCTGAGATATACGGGACAGTTGTCTCATGCTCAATACCTGCGGGTGATATAAGTTTACGCATCTTAAGGCTGAAATATTCACCATCATTATCGGTAGTCAATATTCGAATTTTTTTCCTGTCTGGTTTTCCACAAAGACCTTAAAATCAATAAAACAGGAGTGAGCTTGATCCTTAGACTTCAGAAAATAGACAAAAATTTTATGACTAAAATCGTCCAAAAAACTAATACACATACTTGGACCCTGAAAGCGAGCTTGGGTACGGTTCTGCAATGTCCGAATGTACCAGATCTGAAATTCGAGTAGATCCAGAACTGCTTTTCTCGAAAGGCAAGCGCGAACTTCCACCAAGTGCACAAGATTTACACACAAAGTCACTGCCAACCTTCAGATCGGAATCTATCCTATGGACTAGGGTTTTCAATTATTGAATGAATGTGTTTTTTTGTGGAGGAACAACGTTTCTTGACATGTTTTTTGGGTAACCTTCCACAGTCCGAAAATGAAAATATAATCAGGAAAATCTATACAAGTGTAGAAAGGGCAAACTGATTAGTTCACCCCGATAAGTTATTGCGTTCACCAAATTATATTTCCTATGGAAAAATGATTCAATTTGTCAATAACTTGCCGTTTTCTGAATTTGCCTATCAAATTTTTTTTTAAAAAATTCGAAAGATACTTCTCTATATAGTTTTTGCTTGACGTATAGATTTTCCTGATTATATTTTCATTTTCAGACTGTGGAAGGTTCCCCAAAAAACATGTCAAGAAAGGGTTTTCAACTTTCTCAAACTAGACGAACCCACGTGTCCCATACGAGGAAAATCAAGTTTCACTAGTCTTAATCTAGCATGAACAAATTGTTTTCCAAGGTGGCGAATACGGAAACCCCACCATTCGCATCAGTTACTAACGCACCTTTCTAGTAAAAAACAACGGTATTGCTATTTTCTACGATAATTAACTCCAAATTGTGAAACGCGATAGATATTTCTTACTTTCATGGCCGACTTCTGCAAGTCTGAGTTCACTCACAGAACAGTTCTCATCTTTGGCGGCCTGAACAATCAGACTCCAAATACCAGTCGTTAACTTCGGGAGAACCCTGCGCAGACAAAGCGGTAAAGAAAGATAGGTCCATTTTGGTTTCTTACGCTTATCACCATTATCATTGTCAGGAACTCGTCACAATTTTTTGCTATATGTCCGTAATAGCCATTACACTCATAACAACGCAGTCCTTCCCCTCTCTGGGTATCGTTGTTGCTGCTGCTTCTAATCGGAAGAAGGCATGCCTGACACGGACTTGCCTTGACCTCGATTCCAATGGCAATACATGACGCCGTATTTTTCATCCGAATAATTCCCGAAATTAGAAATGTCCTGGAGCAACTTCATTTTGATGAATCGGCCGTAATTTTGATACCAGCACTCTCGAGTCTGATGATCATTGTACCGTATTGTCCAAGTAAACCGGCGTGCATTATTGTACCAATCCATTCGTCACTAACCTCCATTTCAATGGCTTCGAATTTTTTCGCCGTCGTTATGATTTTATTCACGTACTCCCCGACGGATAAACAATTTTCAAGTCATGTCGTGGCCAAAATTCGCAGAAGAAAAACTCTTCTTTCAAGTACGCTATCTTCAAAAGCTGACGATAGTTTATACCATACTTACCTGGCGGTTATGGTTCCTTGCACATGAACGTAGTTGACGGAATCGATCAACAGAACTATTTTCGTCCTGGCTTTCACATTTCTACTTGTATCGGTGTTTTCCTTGGTCACACATCCCCATAAGTCTTTTTGTTCGAGATAAGTTTCGACCGCGAACTTCCAGGTATCGAAATTCTCACGTCCCTTTAGCTTCTCGATCGGAGGGAGTGAATAATGACATTTTTGCGACAGATCTATTTTGGGCAATATTCGAATCATTTATAGCGGATAGACTTGTCCCATAACCTCTCATTGGGTATGGGGATCAGAATAAGATAATACACGATATATAACCAGACCAATGTGATAAGATAAAACGGAGTAGACTAACAATAACTCGTTATATCAAAAATGAACGTTGACAGGAGTTGATATATCAGACATAAACAAGAAACAGACACGAAACATCTGATGGCCAGTACTGTATCTAGGGCTTGTAGAGAATATTCACATCAAGCACTCTTTGAATCAGCGAACTGTTTGATAGTACAACTATTTGATTGAATTCTCATTTTCAGATAGGGTTCGAAAATGCATCAAACTGTCCCGAGCTAGATAATTCCGTACAAGCCTGTATAAATTCGGCGAGGGACTTATCAAGACATTTAGGCAACGCTGGCATTCATCAAGCCCAGGATTTGAGCACAGCGACTAAACAGGCATTGGAATTAGTTTCTGCGATTAGGCAACAATCGATCATGTCAGATATCGATAGACTTCATCATACCTCCAATGCCTTTCATGATTCAGCTGATCATATTCTGGAGGTGAGTTCACATATAATTCATACATGACGTTGAGCTTCGTCAAATAATGGAGTCAGACTGAAAGACATGATATTGGTAACTGGCCAGTACTATGTATATAATTTTTTATGTGTAAATATAAAAACATGCTTTTATTGGATGGGTACTAGAGATAATAAGTTTTCCTAGCACCTACAGAGTTAGTTCGGTGATTGTGTGATTCATTGATTTGATATGGTCCCCAAGAAAACAATGCAAAGTTATGAGCGCAACACACTTTCAAATGATTTCTCATGAAATTTAAACATTTGAAAGTCGATAAACAATTATTGGAGTCCCTTTGTGGATATGGGAGAAATCAATTTTGTCCATTTAGGTGCATTTTGAATAAAACTCTATTGAATCAAATAAACTTACTAATCAAGCAGATTTTTTTCCCGGAAGTATCTATCTTCAGAGATGTCTTTTTCAGATTCAGAAAGTTTAGAATTTATGGATAGCCTCTGGAAAAGAGTCAGATTCTGTACATATCTCCAGGCATTTAAAATAATTCAAAAAATACAATACGTATTCAAAAAATTCGAATGACATTCGAGGGCCATATTTAAATATACTAAGAGCCTCCGTACACGGGTCGGTTGGTACTCGAATTGGCTGCGTTTCGAGTGTTCGTCCCATACGAACCATGCGATGTAATCGGAGGTTCATCGTACACGGAACGATTTTTATCTCAGTTCGCATATGTCTTCCAACCAATTCAGTTCACCTTTTTTATAATGAGTGATTCAAGTGACGAGAATGATGCTGTTATTTGTTATATGTACCGTCGGATGAAACAAAAGAAACAGAGAGTATGGGTACATCCGTACATAGAGCATACTTCATCACTATGTTAGAAAAAGAGAAGGGTGTCAATACACACCGTTACGGGTGGAACAAAATGTCGATATTTCCGGTTCTGCTAATCCCTTTAATTTTACGCCACTACTTCGAGCCAAAATAAGCTTTTGTAGTTCTGCTAATGCTCTTCGAGATTATTCAGCATATAATTCTTCAACTTCAATGGCATAATTACCTTGGCAGTGGAATCATTGCATTAATCGAATAGGTTTTTTATTTTATTTGATATTTATACAGTGTTCGCCAAAATCTCGGAACCATATGGGACATTTTTTTATTAATAGTTTCTCAGAAAATTTCATTCGTCATAAAAGTTGGTGCATTTAATCAGACTCAATACGTGCACAGCCGTTATTATCAGTGGCGTGCGGCTAAGCGGGAATGGGGCGATTTTCTAAATTCACTACGGAGTGAATTACATGATTATGGAAAATATCGAAAAATGTTATTGAAAAAAGTTGTTTGCAATTAGAAGATATTTCCAGTTATCCGAGTCAGTCTACCAATTACTAATTGTAATAACTGCTTAATGAGTTGGCCCCAATTTTTAATGGGAATTATGGACAATAATTTTTGCGCAGTAAATTACAAAATTAGCATAAATAATCTGCAATTAACTGATCTAACAAAATCTTGAAGATGAATTCAACAAAATGATTATGGAAAGATGATGAAATAAAGCCAGGATCCTTGAAAAAGGAGTTAATCTTTATTAGAAAAATATTTGCTGAATAATTTATAACCACAAAATTAATATTTAAATTGAGACTTGGTAGGAGGGTGTACCTACCTATCCAAGTGGAAATATCTTTTAATTGCAAACAACTTTTTTTAATAACATTTTTTGATAGTTTTAACCGACGGGTATTTTTTTATATATCTCAACAAAACCGAGAACAGATCTACTTCAAAGAGCACAAAGCCCCAGGGAATCAACGTATCAACGGTTCCTCACTAATTAATTAACCAAAATGTGAACTCACTCACAGACATTCAATCGGAAATCTTGGAACACATTTTTTATTATGATTGGATTTCGTATGAACCTTGAAACTGGTCCCATGAGGAAGATGGGAGTTTTGTCTATATATCATTTGTTCTGACTTTTTTTAGGCAACTCTTAGTAGCGAGAAACATCGACTGACTAGTCCAGTTATATAAAAATTGCGGCTAACTACAAGAGGAAAATCGCGTTTGACGACATAATTTTTTGCAAAATTGGTAGGAACCATTTTTGTAGAAAAACGTGCTACAACGTTCATACTAGGAATTTTTTAATATCTCCAATACTTCTGGGGTAATAGCCCAAAATATCAAAATGCTGAGAGTTTTTTTTTTGGATTTTTAGGGCCGTGTCATAGTGTAGAATTGCTTAAGGGATACTTCATACTTTAGAATTCCTGAATCCAGAATTTCAGCTGTTTTGAAGTATCTGTTAGGTCAATATCTCTATTGACTGGACTATTGGAACCGAGTATCATGCAATATTACCTATAATTCACTCGAATTTATCACTTCCGGTTCAATAATACAATCATCAACGACCAATTACACTTTTTGAACGAAAGGAGTCAAATAATATTCAATCTAGTTCGCGAAAAAGGAGTTTTCTCATTTAATTTCAGAAATTTGTGAAGCATATTAGTGTTGTTTCAAGCCTTGAACTCATTTTTTGTTCTATTCATTTCGATGTATGTCTTTGGATGAACTCATTTTCCAGGAACATGAGAGGAACTCACAAGTTGTCATCTACAAAAAACAGTCCAGAATTTCCATGGTGAATGAATCCATACTTTCACAAAAAGCCTAATGAAATTCGGAATTGACCTATTTTCTAGACATTTCGTATTTTGTAGATATTCCTGGACTTGGATAGAATTGAGAAATCAATTTATTGACCCATAATTATTTTTCTGAATTCCTTATTCAGAATCCTATATCTTGTGAAGAAAAAAATTGATATTGTAATAAAGAGGTCAAATAATTGTTTTCATGAAAAAACTTTGTCCATAACTTTAAAATTTTCTATATTTCACTTACTTAAACCCTCCCAAATCCTTCGTAAAATATCCAATCCATCATCAGTATTTACATATCATATGGGCTGCTGTCACTAGTATTATAATGTCAAAAGAGCATCTCGACACATAACACATATTTTTTATAGAATTTCTCTATAATAGTTAATTATAAGGCATTGTTAAATTTCAGAACAATTGTCCTGCAGAACATATAATTCGACAACGGCTTCGCAATTGTCGGGTCTTTCTGAATAACTTTTCTCCCAAATAAAATGTCCCTTGTTGAACTTAGTATAACTTTTTCCTCAAACTGCCTTTTTCACGAATGAAATGAACCCTTTCCTTCAAATGAAATGTCTTTTCTTGAGCTTCTGTATTCTATTTGGTGTGAGGTATCAATACACTATGACCGATAAGGTCTATTGTGTCCCCTTATGCTGCCCAGCCGTTTATGATGTCTCAACGACTAGAGAAGTTCCTCCAAACCTATGACTTTTAAAAAGTTCAGGATATCGGATGGCTTCAGGTTGGATAGATCTACCCCTTCTTTTTGATGATCTCCTAGGGATCGTGGCCTCGGATTTTGCAGGGTCGTGCATTTTACGCAAAATCTGCATTCTTTTTCCTCTACTAATCAATATGTCCTCTCAACCAACAGTGCTCTGTTATAATTTCCGTTAGTATTCTGAGCTTGTTTTTACTCTCATTGGTGCAGTCATTCGATCTCTTCTGGTCGTAGTTTCCCACTAGTATCTTGGCCTGTATTATTGTGGTTCTATTCAGTATTGGGATATTTTGTTATGTACTTTATTTTCAAGTTCATCAAGTATTGTGCTGGTATTTATTCCGCAGAAGGGTTCAGGTCCAAGAAATGGTGTTTCAGCCCCTTTTCTGCAAGTACGTCTGCTATTTCATCACCTTCCACTTCACTGTGTCCCGAAATCCATAGGAGGGTAACAGTGTTATTCTTGCCTAGTTCATTCAGTATTTCTAGGCCCTCCCAAACCATCTTGGAGTTGATTGCATGGGAGTTCAGAGCATTGATGTCGGCTTGGCTCTCCAACATAATGATAATCTCTATATTGAACTGGACATATTATCCAACGGCGTGGATTTCCGCTTGAATTCTTAAGCTTCATATAAACTTCCCCTCAAACTATCTTTTCGAATGAAACTCTTTGATAACGTTATCACTATAATGAGTCAAAACGAAGTCCAAACAAATCCACATGAATATTAAAATAAAAATGCTGGGAAGCAAAAGCGAAATCAAAATATGACACAAAACAACAAACATTAAAACAAATCCAAACAGACATTGAAATAGAAATACCTTCCAAGCAAAAGTTCATATACCTCAGCCTTTCACCACAAATTTTCATAAAATATTCAGTGGCTCATAAGAACTCAAGGAATTATCTTTATTTCCAAATAAGCCAACTGATCTACAAAAAAAATGTTCAGATTCCCCAACTTGCCTCTAGTACGTTAATCTAGTTATAAAAAGCCACCCCTTTCTATGATTTGTGCAAATTCAAATATTCCGCTACTAGACTGTTCCCATGTTGAAATATCTGAATATTCGATGATTCAAACATTCCGGAGTTCGCCCCTCGAAATTTACTCTACTGTCTTCATGGTTTCATGAAGCGTGCTTCTAACCCCATGGGCATGAATTTTTTTTTCAATCCGTAGCTACAATATTTCACATCCGTAGCTGCATTTTTCACACTTCCGATTAATCCCAAAGCTATTCTCGTGTCATTTTCTCACAACACCCATATTTGAGCCTTGCTGTACTTTCCGAACCTGAAAGGTTACTCATCGCGTTACGCCGCACCCTCGTTTTCGACCCCTAAGAGTTCTCGCGACAGACTGCCTTTTCCCAATGCAATTTAGCTCAAGAGGCACCACATTATACTATTTTTCTGACTTTCGCGTCTTAGCATTTTGCTCACTTAGCACAAGTCACTCTCGACCACCCATGATGAAAAATGAATTGTTCATTGTTCATTAACTCCAGACGATAATATTCGTTGATTACATTGCTACAAAGTAACAATTTCGACTTGAAATAATTCCGATATGAATATAGTATTTGTCCTCGTCAAACGGTCTGAATCTTCTTGCGAGAAAACAAAAAATACTATCTGACTGAGATATATGTTCTTTCCTTATTTTTTTATAGAACACCATTCATTTTGAAACCGAAACCTATACTGAAATATAATAACACCCTCGTATAGAGAGTGTTACAATATCATTGAACGAAAAGGTGCAAGGAATGGAGGGATATTGAGTAACATATTGAATGGATGCATTCACTGACTGAACTTTTTTGTTTTATTGTAGGTATGTAAACTCCTAAGACATGTGGCTGTGTCAGAAACTCTCCAAGTGTCTGCAAAATTCACCGAAATAAACTTGAGGATATATGGTCCTCAGGTGATAACTGCAGCAAAATCATTGGCTTCCTACCCTGGTAGTAAAATTGCTCAAGAGAATTTGGAAGTCTTCACTGATATGTACCAATGGCTAATATCGGATGTTACCACGATTGTGAAGGACGTTCTTGAAACAAGTCAATCAAAACCCGAGAAGCAAGTGTACATGTCACTTCCACGACCCGGAGTAGGTTTTACATAGATTTCTTTTATCTCAAAACGGCATAGAAAATTTATTTGAATGCGGAATTCTGCCTAAAAAATGAAATACGGTTATTTGTATTACAAATGAGATACATCATTTTCTCCCACGAGTATTTTGAGGAAGAACTTTGCACTCTACCAAAGTGTAATATATAAGATGTGTCTACGAATTTTTCAGGAAAAATAGATGACCAAATTTCCAGTAAGGTATATTGGAGCACCAAAGTGTAATGTATAGGATGTGCCTACGAATTTTTCAGGAAAAATAGATGACCAAATTTCCAGTAAGGTATATTGGAGCACTCTGAGTTTTCAGGAAAATTATATCTGTTAGATATGACAATGGTTGACTATGTTTATGAAAAATTGCAATGTCGTAGAATCGTTTCTGAAAATTAAAGTTCTCGCGATTACTATCACTCTAAGAATTGTATTCTAGACTAACAAGGGAAATTGATTATAACTACCATGACATTTCTATAATCTTCATTACTCGAAATGTACACTCCAAAAGTTCTGTCTAGTTTGAATCAACTCTCTATTCTTATTACTCCATGTATCCGCAGCTCAGGAGATAACACCACCTTCTGGAAACTTTTTTTGTTTTCCTGTATCTCCTTATGTTTCCAAGTTGTTTATCGGAAATATTTTCATTAGAGCTGGCAGTTGAATCCAAATTTGAACACTATTCGTACTTGTGTTAATATCAACTAGATAATTACCCGACTTGTCGAACTTACCAGTATATACTTGTTCTCGTTTTTTCTTCACGTCGATATCATCATTTGAAAATTTTATACCCCACCTTTATTGGGAACTGACACTCCAAAGGTTAATTTTCAGTACTGGTGAGTGAAGGAAATCATTCAAAATACAATGAACAGTTTCTACTTTTCCTACTGCTTCGGTCACTATGAATTCACTCTTTTTGTAAATGCCAACTCTTTTATTTGGTTTGAGTCTTTTTGAAAAAATATTTTTCAACACACGTCATAATAGGAAGAGCTACCGCTATCTGAAACTGACCTTTGGGGCACTTCTATTTCATAAATCAAATATTTTTCTCATTGAGTTGAGTAACAAAAACACAGTTGTCCTATTCTTGTGCAGGGATTGTTTTTCTATTCATTTCCCTGAAAACTATTATTATCTGAGATAGATTCATGAATGGGAACCATTATAAGTGAAACAGAGAATTTCTTGAGTTTTGAATGCAACGAGCACTGAATCAGCCTTGTCTGTAGAGAAGTTACTACCTTCCGGTCACCTGGAGTTGAATTCAGGGTGTATTGGGTGTATTGGAATGTGCTTGAAAATAATTGGGTGAAATAGACATGATTCGTGCAGAATGAATGTTTCCATTAATATTTTTATTCACTGCTCCTGAATCAATGTGGAAAACAATATTTCCGAGTTACTCAGGTTTGTAGCCATATCTGTACTACTGTACTATATTTTACATGATGAGCCAAATATGTCGCTGATTCACATCAGTGGCACATAAATATTTAGAAAATTGCATTTTTTTTAAAATTGGCAGGTTGTCGAAGTTTGACCGGAAAAATCAGCACATATCCAATGAACATACACATTAGAATCTGTATTCATTGAATTGGAAGTTGGATATACCATATTTCAAGAAGTTTCACATATTCTTTATTGCTCGTTATTTTCTTTCTGAAATATACTATTGCAATATCCCTATATTTTCCGAAGAAACGAGCGAGTTCATTATTGAACAACTGGTTTTCGTTTTTTCTTCAGTTTCATAAATTCAATTCAATTTTGATGTCAGATCAAATGTTTGTTGTATAATCAATTTATTTAACTTTTGTCAATTTTTAGAAACATGGTACTACTTCCAAGCCTTTGAAAGCTGTGAGGTTGGACACAGAAGAACAGGAAAAAATTGCCAAATCCGGTCTAGAAATGAAACTCATCACCAGTGAAATGGATGCAGAGACAGAGAAGTGGCAGGAGAATAATACTAATGCTGAACTTGAGGTGAGTGTATAACTCCAATTATTTACATATGATGTCTAGTGTTTTCAATTATTTTGATGCTTTTAACAATGCTGTACTCAGAAATGTATTTGAAGAAATATTTGTGGTAAATGATAACATGATTGCGTTGCCCTATTCGACTGTTTTTTTCTACAACTTTTTATGTTTCCTTCACGACTTCAATCTACTTTTGGAAAGTGATTGTTTACACATCTCCTCAATTTGAATTCACCCATTAGATTCGATTGAATTACTTCATATTTGTCAAATTAATATGGAATATGTAAATGTGCTATCAACGTTGGTGATTCATCTTCCGTCACATTCATTTTCATCAGTATGTCCTTCTAATATTTGAATCGTTTTCCAAATTGCATCCCAGCCCATGAATTTCACTCTATGTATTTGTTTCATGATTTTTGCACCTTCTGTGTGATCGTTGAAATATTCCACGTTTTTTTGCCACACTGTACCTCCCACCTTTTTCATTGGAATTATTATCAAGAAACAATATTCTGTTAACTTTTTACTGATCTTTTCAGGAGAACAATGATATAGTTAAAAGGGCGAAGAATATGTCAGCTATGGCCTTCTCTATGTATCAGTTCACCAAAGGCGAAGGCGAGTTGAAAACCACCCAAGATTTATTCACTCAAGCAGAATATTTTGCTGAAGAAGCAAACAGGTTATACAAGGTCATCCGACAATTCAGCTATCAGGTAGTAGAAATCAAAATGTACCAATTATATCAACAGCCTTCAGCGATATTCCATTGGGAGATTGATGCTTGGAAGAGGACGAAGATAATTTTTCATATAGAATTGAGATATGAAGGATTGAAAAAAGTAAAAACTTGAAAAATAAAAAACATATAGATCGTTCACCAAAGCATTGTAGAATATATGGACCTGAAAGGCAAAAATGTCAAAGTCGACACTACAACGAGACAAAAAAGCCAGTGCTTAGTACTTCGAGCATTTTACGAATAGGCTTAGTGCTTAGTAATCCCGAAAAGTGCTTCAGTGCTCCGGAGCCTTTTCGGGATTTCCAACCACTAAGCTTTCCTTACCTATGAATCTTCAAATGTTGTCGAAACATAAAACGCGGACGGCGGCACCCCCAACAAATTCTGATCGCGTCCGCGTCCTTATGTTCTGAATATTCGAGACAAAAGTTTGTGACAATTCCACTCTTTTGAAAAGTTTAGTGCTCGCTAAGTCCAATTAGTTTTTGAAAGTGCTTAGTAATTGTGAGCATTTTGCAAATGAAAGGGCTCAGTGCTCGAGACAATATATATATATATATATATATATATATATATATATATATATATATATATATATATACATCATATGGGAAATTCTTTTATTAATAAATTTTTACGAATATCAGTAGGAGATTTAAGCCGGTTCTGGGTCTCCCCCCACCACTATGACGTCACGTGTGACCTTGAATAGTTGCAGGTGTGCAGTGTGTGTGTGTTTGACCTTGAGATTTGACTTTGAGATTTGTCATTGAGTTTTGATATTGGGTTTGGTCGACTTTGAGATTCGACTTGACCTTGAATATGACCTTGAGATTCATAACATTAAGTTTTGATGTTGGGATTGTTTCGGCAACCTCAAGATTTGATCTCGATGTTTGTTTGACCTTGACTAATGTTGTGGTGTAGGCATACATATTCTGTGCAGTCATGACCTTCATGAATCCTTGTACTCTCAAGCAGGAGGGCGTTTGTCCTGTGAGAGAGCTAAGAATGAAGCGATTATTGATGAGTGCGCTGAATGTCAAGAGAATCCCCTCAAATCCATACAGATTGCGCATCGCATCGGACTTGTTGTATGGTGGGGGTATTTCACTGAAATATTCCAGGAGAAGAGTATTTCGAATCAGTGTCTCCTCCAGTGATCTATTGAAAACAAGTCGGTGAAATGTATTCGTGTGATTGTGGTAAAGATTTCACTCGAAGTGATAATCTACGTCGACATCAACGGGAAACTTGCCAGGGAGGTCCTTCAGTGAAACGAGTTAAATTGAACAATGGCGATGACTCACCACCTGCACCACTCTATACATGTAATTGTTGTAATGTGACATTTCCATATT
>JAFIRS010002348.1:0-225542 GCA_018342105.1 Gonioctena quinquepunctata | reverse complement strand
CTAAACTTTCTTGAATGTTTTTTGATAAAAGATTCGCAACAACTAAATCTGTTAAAACCCAGCCCTATACAGCCCGACTCTGTAACTTCTGTTAATTGCTTCATTTAATTTATTCCGTTACTGCTGTTCTTAAGGTTACCATAATCCCAATATCCTGTTTAATTCAATAAACTGGAATGTAAATTATGCTGTCAGGAATACCATAACGATTGTTATTCACGTAAAATTTAATAATAATGATACGAAGTAACTTATAATGTCAGGGACGAATGCATTGCGTTGTGTTCGAGGATTTCAAACTATGTTTCCTCAGAACGTATATAGACCCTATTACTTCCATGGAGAATGCAATGATGAAATGACGCAGAAAATAATTCAGCCTGTAAATTCATCTAGAAACGCCGTTTGGCTCTAATTTGGAAAGTAATCTTAATCTTCCGTTCGTGAGTGAGAGGGGGTCTAGAGAAGAATCCTTCATAATTTACATTCCATATTGTGAAAATAAACTGTGCCTTTATTTTTCCCAGTTCAATGTTATTTCAAATAAGGTCTCAAAATTTCCACGTCGTTATATATACCAAGGATGAGTCTAAATCTCTTCTGGGGTTAACATGAGTGACATACACTGCGCACCAGGGGCGATGGATATACCGATGTTTGCGAAAAATAATATTAGGGGGCAAGATAGGCTCAAAATTCGCACGGATTCGTGATCAGGACATCAACTTTAGTAACAATCCATATTTTCGCTGAAAAATTTTTAATTCTGAAAAATCAGAATTTGTCTCACTTCTCGTGGAAACACCCCCGTATCTCCCGTAATTATTGGAGTAGAATTCTGGAATTTTCATGGTCGTTAGATATACCGAAAACGAGTCTAAATCTTTTCTGAGGTTAACCTGCGTGACATCCTACACTGCGCGCCAGGGGCGATGTATATACCGATTTTTGCGAAAAATAATATAAGGGGCAAGATAGGCTCAAAATTCTTACGGATTCGTGATCAGCACATCAACTTTAGTAACAATCCATATTTTCGCTGAAAAAAATTCAATTCTGAAAAATCCGAATTTGTCTCACTTGCCTCACATGGAAACACCCCCAAACAAATTGGTAGAAAGGAGTACAAAACTAGGCAAAATGGTTGAGGGGAAGGTTAGAGAATAGTTAAATAGAGGTCGGTTTGTGTATATATATATATATGTCTATGTATATACATATATATATATATATTGATATATATTGTTATATTGGGAAATGTTGCAAAGTAATTAAACTTATAATTATCATTATTATTATTAGTTAATTTTATTAGTATCGTTAAAGCTATGTTGTTTTACAATTCTCTTCAACTTTTTCACTGCTATAGAACCTTGTACTATGCTCTAGTCGATACATGTCTGTGAAGAGAACATTCCTGAAGTAGTTCTGGTATCAAAATTATATATCCAACAATAACAAAAATCCACGATTAAACCATATCAAAATTGAAATTTATGGAAAATATTGAATTAAAGCAAGATAAAAGTATAGATAAGTTTTGAACATCCTGTATGAGAATTCACATGAACAGAAAACCCACCAATGGGATTCAAAAGAGTTTGTGTGGGAAAAGTATTGATATAGAATAAAATGTAAGCGCAGAAATTGAAAAAAATATATTTTATATGAATCTGTGAATAGTATGTAAGAGTTAGAATTAGATATCATTCATAAAATCATTAACATTAATTAGAACAGCAAATAATTCGGTAGGAAGTGATACAAGCTCGGAAATCAGTGAAAAAATAAAAATTGGTGAGTGTTGCTATGGAACGGGATAACAAGTACTGGGAAGATGGAAAAAATTTCGAAAAAGTGAAGCCACGTACTAAATTCGAAAAGAAGCTTTCACCCATAATATAAGAAAACCTGATATAAAATTGCCGAACGAGGAAGATTTCTTGAAAGGCTGATCGGAGGATGCACATAGTAAATAAAAATTCCACCTACCTGGTACAGAAAATAAATCCTTGGAAGGAGTGCAGGTGAGCTGTCATTGACATCCCAGAAATACGTCCACAGGATTGGAAACGTCAACTGAAACGCAGCTACAAGGTATTCAATAACTGAACTCACCTAAGTGCAACTTTTCACTTAAAACCAAGGACTTTAAGTGTTCTAAGCCACTGGTTAATTTTGTTTGGGCTGAACAATCATAAATTTCCATACCCAAAAAGACTGATAATACGTTCAAACTTTCTTCATCAAATTTTCATTATCACAAACATCAAACTGCATATTTTCTTTTATCATTGTTTTGCTAGTATAAGGTAGCTATCGCAGAGTAGGGTATATTTAAGTTTTCATCTGAATAAAGTCAACTGCTTTGATTATTCTCTGCAAACCTGTGTTTATTTTTCAGTTTCTAACTTTATTTTTCTCCACTGAACATCTTTTATGATCGAATCGATAGTGCCATAGCCGCAACACCGATTACAGGGACCTGCTACTGAAGAAGGAGTCATACATGTTCATAGGCGTACCTGACTGAGCTGGGATAAGGTAAAAGAGGTTGAAAAAGAGACAAAGGTAACATAACATAGCCGGAGTTTTTTATTTGTTATGATAGGGTTTCAGAAATTATAATCTATGAAATAAATTATTAAAATCATACAAATTATAAATCATATAAACAACTCATCATAACAATATATATATATATATATATATATATTGTTATGTTAGGAAATGTTTATAAAATGATTAAACTGATAATTCATTATTATTATTAGGTATTTAAGTTATCGTGGTTCATGCTATGTTTGTTTTGCAATTTTTCTATACTTTTTACTATTCTAGAATCGTATACCATGTTCTAGTCAATGCATTTGTATCAAAAAGTCAGTCTGAAGTATCTCTATTGTCATAAGTATGTGACCAACAATACATTCAATTTGTACAAACAATAAAAATAATATGGAAATTTAAATTCATGAAAAACCTTTGGATCTCAAGTAGATGAAGAAATGGTATCAAGTTGGAACATCCTGTATGGTAAATCATATCAGGAGGAAACCCAACAGCATATGTCAAAAACAATAAGAGGAAAATAATGAAATATAAAATTATGAATACAGGAAAATGTCAAATATGAATTTTATCCAAATTTGTACATATAATATAAGGTCTAGAATCATATATTGTAAATAAAATCATTAGAATAAGTTAGAATAACAAACAGTGATATAGAAAGTGGGAAATAAACTCTAAATTTGGAAAAGAAAACAAAAAATTGTGTTGCCAAGAGGAAATATAACAAGCTTGGGAGAGATGAAAAATTGATGCAAAAACGAAACCACGTACCAATTTTGAAGAAAAATTATAATAAATTACAAGAGAAAACAAGCAAAACTATCAAAAACGTTATACAACTAGTCAGATACGAAATGGAAAATAAACCTTATTAGGATAACAAAAGTCCAGTCAATCCCATTGCCAGGAACAAAAAGGGGGCTTTTTGCAGTGTAGCTGTACTTGTCAAGTGAACACGAACACTTCCAAGAGGCAGGAGAACACCACAAAGGAAGAATAGCAGGTATTTCAAAAGCAGAACTAAATAAAGTGCAACGTATCAGGTGCAGACACTTCTATTGGTTATTTGATCTCTTGTGTCCATTCATTTGAACTTTAGTTGGTCTTTTCTATGCTCACAGACTTTTCATAACATTCAAACGTTTATTTACCAAGTAATTCATCACACATAAACAAGTTTTACCATTTCACATCACTGTTCTGACTTAGATAAGTTAGATTTCGCAGAGTAGGTCAATTTTAAGAATTTATTTCAATAAAAACATCTATTTGACGATTTTCCTGCATTATTTGTTTATCTATTGAACACATAATAATAATCTTCCCACAAAATAGGACCTTTGACATCAAGCAGCGCACCAAGTTGGCACTACTGAATTCTGCCAGGAGAATAGAGATGACTCATACTTCATACGTGTACCGACTGAGCTAGGATAAGGTGAAAAGAGTGTTGAAAAAGGGTAAAACAACATAGCCGGAGTTTCATTACTGTTATAATAGGTATTTATTTTTTAAAATTATTAAATAAAAAGGAAATTACTGAAACAAATTTATCATAATACGAATATAATAAAGAGCCTATCACCACAATATATATATATATATATATATATATATATATATATATGCGCAAATACATACTAATTCATTAACATCATAAAAGGCCTTCTCTGTAAGGAATTGTTTTAGGGAAGTGACCCGAATTATTGGTTTTGATAGATTATAATTATATAGTAGGGCAGCATTATAGACTTGTGATTTTTTCATTAAATTTGTAGAGGGAATAGGAAGTAGCAGGTCGTTATTTTGATGGGTGGATCCATGAGTAATATTTTTACGAAACTGGGGTTCAAAAATAGTCCGATAAATTCAATCAGTTTTATTACACTTTGAAACACAAGTCAATGGTATATTTTAAAAATACAATACTTGTCCACAATAACAATGCTCAACAATATTCCCAGGACTATCTTCTGACTGACTGCCGACTTCTAACTGACTCGCCTATCGCATATGACCCGCTATATATAACAGCGGCGATCGGGAATATTCCATAACATCATCGCTGACGTTCGGTTTTTTTCTCGAATCTTCGAACATTTTTCAGTGGCGGTTATCGAGCATGTGGAGCATGATGTCATCGACAACCAGCACAGGGGCGTAACATACATTGATTTGTTATTATGTACCAAGCATACTGTTTCGAGAATGTATAGCGAAGGTAGTGTAAGGATTTTGTGTTCCTTGAAGAGTTCTTTGCAGGAGGTTCTAGGCCCTACTTTGTATAGATATCGAACATCTTTTAAAACTGGTGGTCGTGAGCTTAGAGGCGCTGGGATGTCCAGATGGTCCAAGTACGAATCTCGGCACGGCTACTGAAATAAAGAGTTTATTATTGTAGTTTCGTTGAGCGGGAGGAGATAGGTGACCAACCGAACATTCTTGGTACCTAGATATCAATCCTTCGGATGACACTTAAAAAGCTAAGGTCCCCGACTTAACTCACACAAGTCTCTGACTTTCGAGGGTTGCTTTGCAACTAAGTTGGCGGTTAAAAACTATAAAAAAAACAATTTTAAAGATCATATTAAAATGTTGTTTGTTACATGTTCCCCCAACATGCTACTCCATACCTAGCATGTGATTCAAAAAGGGCATGTTTTGCAGTTGCCACACCTATTTCATTCGACACTATACGTAGTGCATAGCAGCTTGATGATAGTTTTTTACTGAGCGCTACAACATGGTTCTTAAAACTTAGGACACTGTCTATCTGATTTATTTATGTGGGAGGATGTTATTGTGTCATTCTCTAAAGGTATGTCTTGGTATGTTGTAATGGAATGTCATCAGTTTTTTTTTTGTTATATTGAAAGAAGCTTAATTGAAATCAAACCCCTCCTTCACTACACGAGTCATTTTGCTATAAAGTGAATTTTTGTCATGCCATAAAATAGTTGTGTCATCAGCAAAAATAGTGAATATTCCCTCTATCTTTAAATAAGCGAGGTCGTTGAAGTATAGTAGGAACAGGAAAGGCCCGAGTACAGATCTCTGTCTTATTTTCTAGTATTTTTCGAAGCGTTGGAATAAGTGAGATTGGTCTAAAATTTGACGGCGCCCTTATGAAGAGGGATCGCTATACTTGTTTTAAGAAAGGAGGGATAGAACTTCGGCAACCGAGTCATTTATGAGTTGGGCCAATAATTCAGTGAGATTGGTCTAAAATTTGACGGCGCCCTTATGAAGAGGGGTCGCTATACTTGTTTTAAGAAAGGAGGGATAGAACTTCGGCAACCGAGTCATTTATGAGTTGGGCCAATAATTCTAGAACAAAAAGTGCTGAATTTTCAAAGATTTTTGATTGAGATATTTTCAGAACCGTTGGAATTTTTGTTTTTCATATATTTGATTGTCTCTATAAGTTCACTTAGACTTGTCTCGCGTAGGATAAATGTGTCAGCTATAAAGGTTCCTCTTAGGTAGTGTAGTGGATCTGGAGGGGTTTATGTACTGTTGGTTAATAGTTTTTCAGATATGGAACGATAATACTCATTAATTTGGTGTTGTGCTTGAACCGCCGTTATTTTGACCGCGGATCTCATGCTAGTACAAATTTGAAAGATGTCACTAAGGTGAACGTACATTAGAAACAAAAAATCCATCCTTAGAGGGTAAATTCTGAATTTTTTGTTATATTGATAACCTACAAAGTAAGTGTTTGTGATAGAAACAACGTTATGTGAATTTGGATCGATTATCCAATCGGAAATGTACCACATTGCGCTTTTAATGTACAAATAATTATTCCTTCTTTCGGAATTATTCGAATCGCAACAAACGCTATGAATTGGGTTGTAAAATCGATGAAAATACCAAATGGGAAAATGCGAAGTGAAAGGAGGTTAGTATTGCACGAAATAATGGCAATATTAGTACCTATTCAATTATTATTCTCGCAATAGCAAATTGGCAATTTGGGTTCTGGTGTAAAATATAGGTCATTGAAATGCATCACCACGACCAGTTGTGAGCTTTTAATGAATTGTTCAAGGCAATTCGAAATTAAACTAGCTTTATGAATGCATTAGGACAGAGAATGAAATGCCAAAGTGAACAGTAATCGTTTAACTCACACCACTGGCAATATTTTTTGGTGCTGTAACAATAAAATGCAGTGTCTTACCTGACAAGAACCATTCCGTCGTTTTCCTTCCGAGAAAATAAATTAGCATGCCGCTGTTACCGGTGTGTCTCTCTCAATGTATGGATATGCCAGACAGGTATAATGAAACCTGTATATAAAATATTGACTGATTGACTGGTGTCACAAAATTATATTAGTACAACTGCCATTAAAAAGGCCGTTATTAGTTCATAGGTATGTGAATGAAAAACCGACGATTTCACATAATGTGTCAAAATTACTTTTAACACTAGTGTTAAAAGTAAAATGATGGTATATACTCAATAATATAAATATGTTCAATAGAAACCTTTTAATGAAATGTTATAATATTAATCAGAACAAAGTAACCTACTTATGAGGAATTATTTATAAACATTAACATGTATTTGGCAGTTTGAACAATTGGTTATAATAATTCCCTGAGAAGTAACTGAAGAAGTATTCAATTCAACTGCAGAGCGTTCGTCATCGCTGAATAATAAGGGTGCTATTGATGTGGGATAGGCAAATAAAGCAGGTGCAGAGATAGAACTAGTACTTGTACCAGTAAACATTTTATCAGCAATTTAATTTTTATTTTCAGTGGAACCCTCGATGTAACGCTCAGCTACGGTTGAGGACTTCCATCCTACATGTCGTTTTATTGCAGTCAAATTTACTCATGAATTTGCTAACAAAGATGCTGAAGATCTTCGAAAACAATGGCCGGTAAACTGCTGCGGATCTGGTAATTTCGGCATCTTCCCAAAAGTATTTACTCCAACTGGTTAAAATGCATTTGTTGTTAGAATAGAAAAACCGACGATTAGTTATGGAAGTTGGGCGTAATGCAGCATATTCATGGTAAAGATTCATGTAGTTTCCAACAACGCAAAAACTTTGTTGAATGTTGGTTTTGGTGTCCGAAATATGAATTAGTAATGCGTTTGTTGTTTCTTCAATATCATCCACGCTCAATCTTCAGAGTTCTTCACGACGGCACGCTCCGAATAATCCAAAAATGGTTGCCACTTTTATCATAAGATGTTGGGTATCAGGAGCTTCATTCAACTTTCTTCATTTGACTTCATTCGATGAATCCATTATAGGCAATTTCATATTGTAAAGCGATTTTTTAGGGTCAAGAATAATGAAATTTTTAAAACTATTTTTATTAAACTAAATTTTTACCCTCGTGCCCCATATTTTATAGTGGTTTACTCCTCTTA
The DNA here is from genome assembly GCA_018342105.1 of Gonioctena quinquepunctata. NCBI lineage: Eukaryota > Metazoa > Arthropoda > Insecta > Coleoptera > Chrysomelidae > Gonioctena > Gonioctena quinquepunctata. The sequence continues at coordinate 217,571 of JAFIRS010002348.1, read as the reverse complement.
CCAGGGGTAGCAACATATGGAGATACAGAATGTCCAGGGGTCTGGTCTTTTGACTTAATTGAAATCTCCAAAGGTCTATAGGCTTCAATTACAGCCCTTGGGACTGGATTCCGGTTGTTTTGATTGCACAGACAGTCAGACAGAACTGTCGTTATCTTAACTTAAACACTATTCGGATTATATCGTTGATATGCTGGCAAAGAGAAAGGTACTTTCCATAGAAGCTTTCAAAGGTAACCACAATATAACAATTTTATTGAAATTGTAACTTAGTAGATTTTCACAATTTTAAATTTATTACAAACGGTTATCAGAACTTCAATAACATATTTTATTCACTCAATTGGCTAAGATCACTGTATCCATTAACTTAATCAATTTTCACAATTTTTGAATTTATTACAAACGCTTATGATATCTTCAATATAATAATTTTATCGAAATATTAGATTTTTGCTGTACAAGTATCAGGAGGATAATTTATATTATGAATTCTTTTCCCTACAATTGCTGTCACTCGGTCAATGCCAGAATTTAAGCTACCGTGAAAACTGACATACGAAAAAAAAAGAACACTCCAATTACTCCAATCTCAAACCCGGACTTAAACCCATCCTTTTGGTGGACAACCTCGAATCACGGAGCTCCCGTTAATGGGTCTCAGCACACAAGAACAACGAGCTAGATGTAATATATCAGTTTATATACTACGAACAAAATGCAATACCAAACATCTCTCAACACCTGTTACAGTTGAAATAGTAAATTTACAGTAATTATAATAGAATCAATAAATCGTGAAAGTCACGAGACTGGTTTATTTTACACTTATGCGATTAAATCATTTCTACAGCTGAATCGCATTTTTAATGCAATATTTAAAATATACGAAATAAAATCGAATAGGCGTTTCGCCAAACTGATAAACTCAAACTGCTATCAAATACAGTGGGGAAATTATATACAACAAGGCAATTAGTTATTAAGATGTCTTCATGACACACTAAGATTAACAAATTATCAAAGGTTTCTACACAATGTTTCACTTACGGTTACCTCACTATTTAAACAAAGCTTTTGCATGAATACTTATGCTTCACGGAAAACTATTTTCTTTGACGGTCGCAACTCGCAGAACGATTTCAATCGCTTGTTCTGGAGAATAAAAAAACTTGTTCTTGGAACGTAAGCCAAACGGGTTCTCTCCCGGACGGGAAGTGAAGAGCTTGTGCTCCACACGGAAGTAAAGAGGGCGATCCTGATTAAATCTCGGCTTTTATATCCACCGCATTTAAAAGAAGTGTCGACAAAAAGCTTATAAAGAAAGACCCTCTTTTTGACTGATTCACATAAGAACTGGCTTATCTTTTTGTCCCCTTATGAAAAAGCATACTACGTTTTTACTGATATAAATTCACCTTTTTCTACTCTAATAGCAAAAACAGTAAGAAAAGTATTTTAGTCTTTTGTACAGAGCAAAAAGGCATTAGAACTTTCTTTTGCTCGGTTTTGTGCTTTATATATTGACACTTATTTTCTAAACGGCGCATTATTTTGTTGCCAATCCATAATTAATACCAAACCCCTAAATAGGCAGGGACCTACCAAAGTTACTTAAAAATGTTGGTTAGCCGTTCTTGGTAACGGAGATCGGAAAATTGCTTCGTTAATATTGTTGCCGTGATTTTTCAGACAACAGATTCAAAGTTCCTCTGTTTGCATCTTCTTGAATATGTTACATTGACGGTGTTTTGGAATGTTTCAATAATTATGCTAGGATACCCAGTTTAGTACCTAGGGATTAGATTAACCACTTTAGTCCTTGTTTGGAGGGACTAAAGTACTCACTTTAAATCCCGGAAGTGCAAAAAAAAAATTATATCACCACCTGTACGAAGGTTTCGGTGTTTTTTGGGAATATTTCAATTATAGCTTCGAGGCACAGATATATGCTCAAGAAATTAAACTTCTCAAAAACAATATCATAAAATGGTCATTTCTATCCCACTTGAAAAAAATTATGACTTCTTCGAGCACATGAATTATCTGAGAAAATATCCCAACTCCGTTGACAACACTACATATAACAGAAAAACAAATGATATACGTAGGAAGATTAATCATTGTATGAAAAAAGTCAATGACTATAGCAATAAAAGCAAAACTCTCTGGAATATTATTAAACAGCCATCCTCAAACAACAACCATAAACGTATAGTACTGAATCACAAACAGAAATTTATCAGTACTCGTACCTATATAGCTTATCAACAAATTTTGAAAATCTTATATCTCTCATAATAAATGATTACTTGGAAACATTCGATCTGATGAGAGTGTCAACACGGATTAGAAAAAATACTCGACAGAAACTGAAACGCTCAATTTTAAAGAACGCATACATGTCAATTGACGAAGAAAATATTGTTAAAATGAATATTTGTAGATTTCTGCAGGGTCCCCGACACTTACTAATTTGTAGCCGAAAAGCTTTCTAATAAACGTATCCGAAGTAATATAAATCAGTTACTTGTATCTTCTGACGAATAGATGTTTCCAGGTAAAGCAAAATAATGTATTGTCAGATAAGTTTTTTTGTAAAAACTAGAACTCCTCAAGGCAGTATTTTTGAATCACCAATATCTTTACTATATGTGAATAATCTTCCTAAGAACATAATATATTGAAGAATATACCTTCACGCAGATGACACGCCTATCATCCTATCAAGTAAAGCAAATGACGAAATGAAACAATTAGTCAATTTAATTGACTGGTGTAATAAAAACATACAGTAAACCTCAATAAAATAGAATGATGCAACTTGCCAATTCATCTGAAGTCTACGTGACCTCAATCTCAGTTTCCGAAACGAATCTCTAGAATTGGCCAGTTAGACAAAAAAGCAATGATTTACACTCAATCTCTCAAATGTAAGTTAGATACAAAATTACTGCTATCAGAATATTATGCTCTTCCATAACAAAAGAATGATGGACGTCATATAGCAAAAAGCACTGCTAAGATTGATTTTAAACCTGGATCATAGAACTTCTGTAGAGAGATTTTCCAACAAAATAAAATATTGACAGTAGCAAGTATGTTCATTTTGATAATATTAGCATATTATTCATTAAAATAAAGGTTTGCTACAACTGAGAACAAAAGTTAAAAATTAAGGAGTAAAAATAGTACCTACATAACATAAGGAGTAAAAATACTACATGAAAACATCACCACGCAAAACAAAAAGTCCGACATTGTCATCTCATATTTAAATAAAATAACTAAGAAAAAACCTTTGAAAAGACAAGCTTTTATATAAGCCGTGTACTAAAACGTATAAAATAAGTTTAAGTCATCGCTGACAATGATTTAATAATTTTTTGTTGAATTATTTGGTTTCAAAAAGCTTGTCGCGCGAAGTGTTCATCAAAGTAGCTACCAATTAATTTGATTAGGCAGTGATTGGTTGGTAAGTGAGAACTTGTCAGAGTATTTGATTTATAAAAGTAGCTACCAATTAATTTCATTGGACAATGATTGGTTGGGAAGTAACAACTTGTCGAATTTTGATTTTATTACAATTCGCGCGACAAGCTTTTTAAACCAAATAATTCAACAAAAGATAATTAAATCATTGTCAGTGATTTATTATTTTATACGTTTTAGTACAGGGCAAAGCTTGTCTTTACAAAGGTTTTTTATTAGTTATTTTATTTTTGGAGCATCGTTATTACAAGGTCACTTCCCTGTGAATTTTGAGCTGAAAGAAATCATGATCTCCCACCCCAAAATCTCCCACACACCAATTTGAATAGAATCTGACCATAATCACACAACTCATCCGCCAACGTGAAGTCGCCATCTTGAATTTATAGATTTTGTCGAAAAATTCATAATCTCCGAACCTGAAAACCCTCACATGCCAATTTTGAATAAAATATGACCATAATCGGAAAACTCGTCCTACATCTTGGGGCCACCATCTCGAATTTATGAATTTCGACGAAAACTCCAAAATATCCCACCGCGAAAACCGCTGCATACCTATTTTGAATCGAATCATAATCACAAAACTCGTCCACCATATTGGAGCCGCCATCTCAAATTTATGAATTTTGACAAAAAATTCATAATCTCCGACCCCGAAAACCACCACATACCAATTTTGAATCGAATCGGACCATAATCACAAAACTCGTCCGCCACTTTTGAGCCGCCATCTTGAATTTATTAATTTTAACAAAAAATGCATAATCTCCGACCACGAAAACCCTCACATACCAATTTTGAATCAAATCGGACCATAATTCAAATCTCGTCCGCCATCTTGGAGACGTCATTAGGTTTTTTTCTCTAACAAAAATTACATAATGCATTGGCAAGTTGTTGCATAATAGTTATTTATGCAACAAGTGCAAAAAGTAAATGTTTATTGCACTCGACGTGAAGCCGCCAGGCCGAGTTGGACAACACGTCGAGTGCAATAAACACTTTTTGCACGAGTTGCATACAATATTTTGTCTATGTCTATGTTCATGCAAAAAACAAAAAATGTTTTATTCCTAAGTGTAGGAAAATAAAAAGCGTGCTAAATATTGGGTCGATTTGACGTTTATGTTTGTCATGATCACAAATGACAGATGTAGAATGACAGATGAGTGCAATAAACATTTTATTGCACAGTGCAATTAAGTACAACTTTTTTCACTAAATACCGGGTGACCCAGGATATCGGGCCACCCCTGTAACTTCTGCATTCGTGAACGGATTTTTCTGGAATTTGGTACAGTTATATAAGCAACCATTTCGGATTTGATCACATTACAATCCAATATGCCGGACTTCCGGTTTTTCTGGAAATGCCAATAACTTTGTTTTTTCAAATGGAACACCCTGTATATTTTTACATATTCAAGTTCAACAGGTCAAAACAGGTCCAAACCCTATGTCAAATGTAATTTTTTTTTAACAATTGAAATTGAAATTGTTTTTTTATTTTACCTCGTGGATAAATGAGATTTGGTCGAAGCTATTCACAATGAGTCGCAAATAACAGAAAAACTTAATTTTCTCTGAAAAATTGTGTAAGTTATACTTATAAGCACGATAATGGTGTGTTTTTTAAATTCTAGAGTTTTCTCGACTGACATTGCAAGTCCCGCGTCGAAGCGGTTGGATCAAAATCAACATAAGCAAAACATTCATTTCTGCCTCCTCACTTACGATCATCTCCATTGTTGGGTTCTTTTGGGAATCTTCTCTCCACATTTTTGAAAAAGGTTCTTTGTGGGTGCCTTCTGTGTGGGTATCGTTCAGCGTACATCTGACAAGCGGCGACAATGTTTTCAAGACATTCTTCGTAAATTAATAACATATTAACCTGTTCACTTCTTGTGAACCTATAATTTTGATTTTACATTTCTACTAAACTAATTCCCGAAGTTAACTAATTTTCGAGAGTTGAGATGAAAGATGACAGCGAAACACAATTAGTTGACAAGATTCAGAAATGTTGTTTTCCACAGCTTACTAAGTTGTAAAATTATTCGAACTGAAGGAAACTCATGAACTAGTTGTAGATTTTTGAATGTATACAATTTGTTACTGCACCGAAATACAAAAATTATGTGTTTAATTTTTTTCGTTAATGAATGTTCTAGAGAGACCGGTAGGTGGTCCATAGGGGTTTCATTTGAAAAAAAATATAATTTTTTATCAAAATGTGATGTGACTGAATCAATTCATCAATAAATGACACAAAAAATAATTTTTCAGAAAAAAATTATGTTTCTCTGTTATGTGCGACTCATTGTGAATAGCCTTGACTAAATCTCATTTATCCACGAGGTAAAATATAAAAACAATTTTAATTTCAATTGTTCCAAAAAAATGACATTTGACATGAGGTTTGAACTTGTTTTGACTTGTTGAACTTGAATATGTAAAAATATACAGGGTGTTCCATTTGAAAAAACAAAGTTGCTGGCATTTCCAGAAAAACCGGAAGTCCGTCATATTGGATTGCAATGTGATCAAATCCGAAATGGTTGCTTATATAACTGTACCAAAATTCAGAAAAATCCGTTCACGAATGCAGAAGTTACAGGGGTGGCCCGATATCCTGTGTCACCCGGTATATGAAATTATTCAACAGTATTTGCAATCACCCATTGAATCTGACATTCGCTAGAATAACTGTAACTTAACAAAGCAGATTGAGCAAAACCATTCTTCATCAGAACTGAAACTGGAACAATTAATAATAATAATAAACGCTTTTATTGCTAGAACAGAGAAAGGAAAATATACATTAATGGCAATAATAGATATATTTCTACCAAAAGGCCATTGCTTGTTGTAAACCTTTGATTTCGAACTGTTTAATTTCACTTAAAGTCTTTTTAGTCGCTTTTCGCTATTTTTTGCTCCTGTAGTTTTGCGTTTTCAAATAAATCAGTTCAACGATGTTCCCTATTCGTAGTTATTTGGATAGGCAGTGAAATCAGTTATTGCAGTTCAACGATGTTCCCTATTTGTAGTTATTTGGATTTAGGCAGTGCATGAACCAGTTGAGGAGAGGAGACAACTTCGATTTTAGCTTGCATAGACGTAGGACCAAAGGAAGTAGGATGATTGAAGATCCGATAATATTGTTATTCAATGAAGATCTTGGTTGTTGATCTGTTTTTTAGTTTCAACAGCGTTAGTTATTTTGAACGATATTTTTCAAACATAGCTTATGTCCATCTGCATTCCGCATTGAATGATCTCATTAGATATACATTAACTTACACTACTTCTGTATTATATTAGTAACAATTGCTTTCATTATTTTTCGATTTTCCTGTTTAATCCAGCTTCGATTTGAACTTTTGGTAGTCCGCTATATTACTAGTTGGTACTTCGATTTTAGCTACTGGAAAAACACATTTCTCTTGACTGGTGAGTAATTGAGGCTGACCCCTTGGCAGATATGGGTTGGGGTGCTTTTGTCACGAACTTATTGAAATTTTTTTAATGACTTCACTGTCCCATTATTGTAATTTTAAAGGAAGTGGATTTTTATGGTTCAGAAAATGATACCAATCAGTCTCTAGCTCACAATTTGCGTAATATCTAAGGAACTCAATGTCAACTGATAACTAACAACCACAAGTGATAAAAATGGTGGACAATGTAAGTTGGGTCACCAGAAGTGGTCACATATCTTTTGTAGAAGATGAGAGCATTTCTATGAAAACAACTCGTTTATTAATAAAACTATTTAGTTTAGAATAAACCAAATTATAAAAAAAAAGCCCGACTGCATGAAAAATAATTAACTGGAAAGATAAAAACCAGCTCGATAATGTCTAGAATTCTGTTTCAGTAATGTAAAATGTACCATGCAATGTTACAAAAATTACAAAACATATCTTTTGTAAAAATTGGGATATATTTTCACTTAAAGACCACTACCAAACATATTTTGGTTATTGGTTTGCCCCCGCCTGTAATACCTTCGAACATTCAAGTTATATTTATTTATTATAGTATATTTTATTATTTGCTTAAGGAAGTATTGAACAAAAAAACATGCTGAAACAACATTCTATAGATCTAGCTTGTTTTTCTCTATTCTGTAATAAGTTAATTATTTTTTATAGTATCATCTTCGACTAAAAATATAGGGTTCGTTCAAAATCGTACATATTATAAAGATTATGAAGAAATCCGGATAGAGAAATAAATATGATTCCCCGTATGAGTATACAGTAGACCAAATTAAATGAAAACTATTCCCGCGTAAAAACCAGTCGATATCTTCGCTGACCGCTATAGGTTATACTTTATCGGGTGTGGGGTATAGTTAATAGAATCTATTAGTCGAACAGTGGTGTGGTGTGTTTGAGCAGAGGCAGCCAGCATGTATGGTGAACAACTGCAAGAACAATTTTGTGCAGTAGTCGAAAGTACCATCCACATAAAATTTCTGGCTCAAGCAAATCTGCTTTAAATTTGTACAACAACCTATATATATAAATATATATATATATATATATATATATATATATATATATATATATATATATATATATATCAGTAGTATATTTCTTGAACCATTTATTTGTATACTTGAGAGGGATTTTCTTTGGTTACGGTTCTTCAGACAATTTATAAAAACTTATTTAAAATTTATGGTTTGAAATTTTTTAAATTACGTTTCGCCTGGAGGCCCCCAGACTTCATCAGATTTCTACAAAAAAAAATGTTCTTTATGGGACATTGGCTATTTTGTGCATTATATTCTTACCTACAACACATATTCCGTTTTAAAATGGTTTATTGTTTAGCACATTGTGCTGTTTGGAGGTGTCTTCTTTCTTTTTTACCATTCTAGTGAGCAATAACAGTGTCTCGGAACAAAATTGGTATCTTTTGTTCTTATATGAGTTGATCGTATGGTTTGGAGTGAACTGAAATTGACCTATGTCAGAATTTCGACGTCTTCAAGATTATTGATGGTTTGTTCGTTTGTGTTTGTTCTTTTGATGTTTGGGTGTGAGTATATGTGGTTGTTCGTTTGGAAAAGATGTGGTAGAAAGTGTAATATTGTTCTTGTTTTTTTTTTGGTTGGGAGGGTCAAACAAGGAAAACTGTTGTTTAGTCTTATTCTTTTAAACATTTTGGAGAATGGACGTTGTTAAATTATGTTGTGGTATATTTTCTGAGTTGTTTGATATCTGTTTTGTCATTCAATGCGTTCTGGTTTTTTTGATATGAACCATTTCTAAAAATTCCCGTTTTTTGGTATTTTTTTCTGTAGCTAAAATTTTTGTATTTTCATAATTAAACTCGTGATTTGTCTCCTTCTTGTGTTTGTTTAATGCTGTGGAGCAGTTTTTTGTGTATTTGTGTGATTTGATTCTGTTTTCTAAATGTTGCATGGTCTGACCGATGTAACTCCATTACAGTCAGGGTTATTGCATGGGATTTCGTAAACAACATGTATGTTTTTACCTTTTGGATTTTTAGTTTTCAATTTGGAGAAAATTATTTTGTTAAAAGTGTTGTGGCCTTTATGACCTATGTTTATGTTGTATGGTTTTAGAATTTTTGTTAATTGTTCCGAAAGATTTTTTATATAGGGGAGCCCGATGTGTTGGGAGTTAGTGGTGTTAGTGTTAATTTTTTTGCTGGTTGTGTTATAAAATAAGTTTATTCTTTGTTGAAATATACCGTTTATTAGGGCTTTTGGGTATTTGTTTTCTAGCAGTGCTAATTTTTCCTTTTTTATTGCTTTCGGTCTATATTCAGGGTCTGATAAACTGATGGCTCTGTCGGCTAGTCCGATTACTACAGACTTGTTTTGGCTTAGGGGGTGTTCGGAATTAAAATGTAGGTATCTGCCCGACCAAGTGTCTTTAGTGTGCCATTCTGTTTTAATTTTTTCATTTTCTCTGTGAAGTGTGAGGTCTAAGGAGTTTATTTGTCTGTCTTTTTCTTCTTCTATTGTGAATTTTAATTTGTCGTGGTATGCATTGAATTTTGTTTGGGTATATTTGGATTTGTTTTCTGAAATAACTAATATACAGTCGCCCACGTATCTCATGTATAAGGGAATATTAAAATTTAGTTGTGATATGACGGTGTTTTCAAGGTCTTCTAAAACATTTGGGCTATTACACTGGAAATGGAGGCTCCCATAGCACAACCTTCAATTTGTTTGTAGTATTTTACATTGTACTGGAAATACGTGGAGGTTAAGGTGTATTCTATCGCAGTTTGGAATTCGTCGAGGGGTATAGTTGTATGTTGTTCTATGTCTTTCCAGTGTTTTTTTATAATGTCTTGGGCTAATTTGAGAGGAATATTTGTGTATAAAGAGACTACGTCAAGAGAGATAAGAATGTGGTTTTTTGGGATAGTTACGTTTTTTTGAATTCATTGAATTTTTTAATAAATGGATTTTTTTCTACGCAGTTTCCTAAAATATTGGCGAGGTGTTTTGATAGTTTCTCGAAAGGAGACTGAATACAGGAGACTATCGGTCTTAGGGGCATGTTTTCTTTATGGAGCTTTGGTAGGCCGTATATTTTAGGTGGTAGGGCATTTTGTATTTTTAACGAGTTTGCTAGTTGTTTTGTTATGATTCCTTTTTCTTCCCATCGTTTGATTAAATTGTTGTTTTTAATTTGAAAGATGTTTGTGGGATTATTTTTCATTTCCTTGTATGTGTTTTGGTCTGATAATAGATTATTCATTTTTTCATTAAAATCTTCTGAGTGAAGTAATAAGGTTTTGTTTGTTTTATCAGGTCTTAGTACCTTTATATTGTTATTTTTGGTAAAACGTTTGGTTTTTTTGATTTTTTGTTCTATGATTTAAGGTTATGGTTTTTTTCGGGATTTTTTCTTTCGAAATTTGTGATGGTATTGCAAATGTTGGATCTGAGTTCAATTTTTTCTTGTTTATGGAGGTGGGTTATGCTCGTTTCTATGGTAGCTATTTGTCTGATAAGGGGTTTTTTCTTTTGGGGTTTTTATTGCATAGGTTGGGCCCATGGCTAGGATTTCTTTAATGTCATCAGGAATTTCTATGTTTGTTTTGTTTTCTAACCACTCTTCTTTGAAAGTTTTTATTTTTCCTTGTTTGTTCCTATCAATTAGTGTTTCAAATTTCTTTAGTTGTTTTTGTTTGATTTTATCGAAAGTATATATATATATATATATATTATATATATATATATATATATATATATATATATATATATATATATATATATATATATATATATATATATATATATATATATATATATATATATATATGTATATATATATATGCGAAGCACATAACAAACATAGAACCTTGAGAGTAACGTGTACAACAAATATAAAAATATAGAAAAATTATAAAATATGAATAATACGTAGTCCGGACATGGTAAAAACTTAGCAGATATGAGTTAGACATTGATATCCAGATCATTAATCCAGCTAATCGCCGTTTGGGAAACTCTGTGTAGTTCCTGAATTCCTCCAGAGAATAATCTCGTTGGGCATTCCTTTAGGATGTGGTCCATAGTTTGTCTACGAGCACCGCAGTCGCATTCAACCAATGAAAGTTGATTTGTCGTTTTCTACCAAGTGTTGTTCATCCTTGCACTTCTCCACCGTACTGATGAGGGCCGAGAGCCCGAAACACGTGTCTACGGTTAGCACTTTTCTCTGAGGGCTATGTCCATTGAACTCCTTCCATTTTCTTTTTAACACTCCCCTCGATATTACTCTCTTTCATATTTATATTCCTGGACTCGGATGTCACGCAGGTAGCTATAGCTGCCTCCGTGGTGACGTTGGTTGTTGCCCTGGAATTCAGGGTCTGCTGACCGAAATCACAAATGAGCGGCTGGCTTCTGTTTGTTGACTCCGTTGATTTGTCGTTTTCTACCAAGTGTTGTTCATCCTTGCACTTCTCCACCGTACTGATGAGGGCCGAGAGCCCGAAACACGTGTCTACGGTTAGCACTTTTCTCTGAGGGCTATGTCCATTGAACTCCTTCCATTTTCTTTTTAACACTCCCCTCGATATTACTCTCTTTCATATTTATATTCCTGGACTCGGATGTCACGCAGGTAGCTATAGCTGCCTCCGTGGTGACGTTGGTTGTTGCCCTGGAATTCAGGGTCTGCTGACCGAAATCACAAATGAGCGGCTGGCTTCTGTTTGTTGACCCCGTTGATTTGTCGTTTTCTACCAAGTGTTGTTCATCCTTGCACTTCTCCACCGTACTGATGAGGGCCGAGAGCCCGAAACACGTGTCTACGGTTAGCACTTTTCTCTGAGGGCTATGTCCATTGAACTCCTTCCATTTTCTTTTTAACACTCCCCTCGATATTACTCTCTTTCATATATATATATATATATATATATATTGTAATGTTATCAGAATTTGGAAATATTTATTTTTTATTATTATTATAATTAATATATTTTTGCACCGCGTTGGGCGACACTTGTAATGTTTTGATGAATTGAAAAATATAAATTGTTTTATATATTGAATGAAGCTATTAGTTTTTGTTATTCTTTATGAACCAAATTGATATGATATAGATAGATATTTTTGCCCTGTATAATAATTTGTATGTGGTAATAATAATTGCCAACGAACGTCACTGTTCTCTCGTCACGTAGCTGACAATTGTTATTCCTTTTCTCACCACAGCTAGTACAGTTGGTACGCCCTCATCTCAGATAGTCGATACAAAGCAATTTAGCCCTTATTTGATATGTCAAACTCAAGTTATTCAATGGTCGTAGGTATGTTTGTTGATCATTGTGAAAGAACAAACAACAAAATATCAAAAACAATTATCTCCTTTATTCAGGAAGACTTAAAATACCTGGCCTACGGGAAATAACTTATACTAGTGGGAATATACAAATATTCACGGATAATCATAAAATTGCAATCATGGATAGATAAACAGAACCTCACTTTTTCCGTGTTATTGAAGTTTTCTGTTATTGTTCAAATTAGAGTGACATAAAGTTCTTCGAATGTGAAATTCGTTATTGGTGAAATAGTTCAGGACCGGAAAATGCACTATTAAAGTTTTTATACCTGTTGGAGATGTCGGTGTTTCAAGATATGCCCTGAAACTGGATACCTTGTCACTACAAGCGCTATCAGGAACTCCAATACCATAACTCAGGAACCATACAGATGCGGAAATGAGCTTTGGAGTCGTGGAAATGATATATAATTCAGGTAATACTAGTTTTGCTCTTCAAAAGTTGGAATTCTTTCAATTTTTGTTCTCTCAAAATGTTGCGTCCATTCCCTTCTAATTTTTTTTTTTCAATCTCCTCGTTGGCTTTGTTTTCTGTTGCCTCGATACCAGTTTCCCTTCCTGTTTTTCCATTTGAAATTTTGAATTCGCGCACTAAATTGTCACATTTCACTGTTTAGGTTTATTTTACTCAATTTATATATCCAACTATTTTTCCATACTTATTACTATTTACAAATTCTAATAATAATTGCTTATGATATCAACCAATTGCTATTCCTTCACAATTTCCAATTTTTACCTATGACCATCTATTCTCTGATTGGCTATTATCATGAAGACGTTTGCTGTTCTACCATTGGTTACTTTTAGTTATCTTCAATTTCATATACTGTATGTTTCATATTTACAAATGTGTTGATCTCCTTTTATTCATGCAAATTTTGTAAAATTTAGACTTTTTGTTGGCTTTTTTCCAATTATGGTTTATGATCATTATGACAGTGTATGAAATTGATTGTGTTATATTATTTTGACATTTTTATCTATCCATATTATACAAAGGCTTACAAATAAATAGAACTTCAAAAGTTATTCAAAAAAAAATCTCTTGGAACTAATAACTATTTAGTAATTATTATTTTTTTGTGGGTTTTTTCTTCTTTTAAACCTTTAACTGGCATTAACATAACATAACAACATTCCTAAATTTATATTCATTTTTTTTGAAAAACTTTGTGGATTTCCCAAAAATTTAAATTTTAAACTAGTACTACTTATTGTTGTTCCAGAAAAACTTGACTATGGACTTCTTTTCGGATCAAGAGAGAAAACTTTTCAAGATATCATCATATATGACATTTTATATTTCATTTTTATCATCTTACTTTCATTTTATATTTATACTGATATTATTTTCAATTATCAATTTTACAATTACTGGTACTCTTTCAATTATACTGATTTATCATTTTTCCTATCTTTTCCTTCAGTTGTTCTTTAAATTCATATTGAATTGGATATTTTATTTATCTGAATCTCTCATTTCATTTACTTTTATTTTGTGCATATACTCTTTCGCTTTTTCATTATTCATACATAATTAACATATTATAATCATTTATAATTCATTAATATACCTTTATTTCAATTATTAATATACCTTCATTGTATTTATTAATATACCTTTATCATCATCATCATCATATTTATTATAATATACTTCTTTAGTATTATTATTATTATCATACCCACTTTCATTTCTCACATACATTCATTTTATACACAAAATTTTTTATCATTATTTCTTTTCATTTTTCTTCAAAATTCACATTATTTATTATCCATTTCTATATTTTTCCTTCTTTATAATCTATATTGTTTTTCACTTTACTCCATCTAACTAACCTGTACCAATAATTTTATATCAACTTTTCTGTTTTTCAGTATTTTTATTGTTATTCAATATTATTGTTTTCTTTCATGAAATATTCACTTATGTGTTGTTTTTGTTTCCTTCAATATTTTCTCTCTTTGATATTTTTTTTTTTATATTTGTCTTTCATCTTTTTTTATTTTATTCAAATGTTTCTGAAATCCTACCTATCTATCAAATTATTTTTTTAACTTTTTTTTCATTTTTTATTCCTTAACTTACCTATCAAATTTGTTAGCCTACAATTTATTACTTTATGGAATCTTCTTGTTTTGTACTCAAGCCTTTTTCATTTTACAAATTTTCAATAGAAATTTCATGTTAACATTTTTATCTATTTTCATTTTCATTATTTCACTTTTTCTTGTTTTTGAAAGTAATTTTTTTTCCATTCTTTCCTATTTTTATATTCAACATTTTACTATTCGTTATAATTATTATTTCATTGTTTGTATTCCTTTGGTTCTTTTCAAAAATTCCATTCGCCCTGTATTTTTTATTATTTATGTTCCCTATTTTCAATTCAAAATTCATTTTCGCCATTATTATGTCATATATTTTCATTATCTTCACTTTATGATTAATTTTACCTTTTTGCAACAAAACTTTTTTATTGTTCACATTCATATTATATATAAACTCATTATTATTGTCATCAATATTTATTTTTATATTTTGTGTTTGTGTATCATTTTTTTCTAATAAATTATTACTATCTTTTGTTTTTTGCATATCTATCCCTTGAATTTTATTTTTTTCACAATTTTTTTCTAATGGTTTACATATTTCTTCCTTACTTTCTTTTATTTCATTTTTTTTTTTTCATTTTTTTTTTTATTTTTTTTAAAATTTTATTACTTTCACTCCTGTACTTTCACTTTTTATTTCTCTCTCTCTCACTTTACTACTCTCTCCTTGTTCCTGATCACCCCTATCTCTACCTTCTGCACCTTCTTCCAACCCAACTTTCTTACTATCTCTCAAATCCATTTTTTTTCACAAATATTTAGCCTTACACCTTGAAATGCCAATTGCCAATGTTCGCCCAGTGTTACGATAAATATTAAGAAATAATATATTGCCTTTACTTGTCCTTACTCTGCCTTGAAATGATATATTGCCCTTACTTTGCCACTACGTTGCTATAAATATTAAGAAATAATATATTTCCCTTACTTGCCCTTACGTTGTGGCGCCATTTGTAATGTTTTGATGAATTGAAAAATATAAATTGTTTTTATATAGTGAATGAAGCTATTAGTTTTTGTTATTCTTTATGAACCAAATTGATATGATATAGATAGATATTTTTGCCCTGTATAATAATTTGTATGTGGTAATAATAATTGCCAACGAACGTCACTGTTCTCTCGTCACGTAGCTGACAATTGTTATTCCTTTTCTCACCACAGCTAGCACAGTTGGTACGCCCTCATCTCAAGATAGCCGGTTCAAAGCAATTTAGCCCTTATTTGATATGTCAAACTCAAGTTATTCAATGGTTGTAGGTATGTTTGTTGATCATTGTGAAAGAACAAACAACAAAATATCAAAAACAATTATCTCCTTTATTCAGGAAGACTTAAAATACCTGGCCTACGAGAAATAACTTATACTAGTGGGAATATACAAATATTCACGGATAATCATAAAATTGCAATCATGGATAGATAAACAGAACCTCACATTTTCCGTGAGAGTGAAGTTCTCTGTTATTGTTCAAAATAAGGTGAAATAAAGTTCTTCAGATGTGAAATATGTTGTTGGTGAAATAGTTCAGGACCGAAAATGCACTATTAAAGTTTTTATACCTGTTGGAGATGTCGGTGTTTCAAGATATGCCCTGAAACTGGATACCTTGTCACTACAAGCGCTATCAGAAACTCCAATACCATAACTCAGGAACCATACAAATGCGGAAATCAGCTTTGGAGACGTGGAAATGATATATAATTCAGGTAATAGGAGTTTTGCTCTTCAAAAGTTGGAATTCTTTCAATTTTTGTTCTCTCAAAATGTTGCGTCCATTCCCTTCTAATTTTTTTTTTCAATCTCCTCGTTGGCTTTGTTTTCTGTTGCCTCGATACCAGTTTCCCTTCCTGTTTTTCCATTTGAAATTTTGAATTCGCGCACTAAATTGTCACATTTCACTGTTTAGGTTTATTTTACTCAATTTATATATCCAACTATTTTTCCATACTTATTACTATTTACAAATTCTAATAATAATTGCTTATGATATCAACCAATTGCTATTCCTTCACAATTTCCATTTTTTACCTATGACCATCTATTCTCTGATTGGCTATTATCATGAAGACGTTTGATGTTCTACCATTGGTTACTTTTAGTTATCTCCAATTTCATATACTTTATGTTTCATATTTACAAATGTGTTGATCTCCTTTTATTCATGCAAATTTTGTAAAATTTAGACTTTTTGTTGGCTTTTTTCCAATTATGGTTTATGATCATTATGACAGTTTATGAAATTGATTGTGTTATATTATTTTGACATTTTTATCTATCCATATTATACAAAGGCTTACAAATAAATAGAACTTCAAAAGTTATTCAAAAAAAAATCTCTTGGAACTAATAACTATTTAGTAATTTTTTTTTTTTTGTGGGTTTTTTTTTCTTTTAAACCTTTAACTGGCATAACATAACATAACAATATATATATATATATATATATATATATAAAGAAAGCTTGTAAACTCGACCTTCTAGGAGGTTTATAAATCAATATTAAACAAAAAGCCAGAATGTTAGATTAATTTAAATACTTATTATTTGTTGGATTTGTTTCACCGAATATCAAACAGTAGAAGTGAATGTCTTTTGCTTGCTATTTTGATGTGATTTTCGAATGATATCTCGTACATTTTCAAAGATGTATAGTTATTCTAATCACACTTGGAACGGTCATAAAAATAAGAGCACTACGAGGAGTGTTCATATGCGCTGCCCGGAAAATGGGAAATTTATATACTACCAGTGTTTCTACTTTCAAAGCGTTCCTGGTAAAATAAAATACAATCATAAAAAAGTTAAATGATGTGCCCCTAGTTGCCCAGATTATTAGTAAAGGCGCTATCAAATATATTTGAGGAATAAAAGCTCGGCTAGCTGGATTGGACATCTGTTATCCGAAGCCGCATGATTTACCCAGTTCACAATATTCCACAATCAGTGCCGTGTGTTGGTGAGGTTAGGAATTATCCATTGAAAATAATTTTATCCATATGGCTTTCTGGAGACCTTTCGAAACAAATAATAAAATTCGGTTGAGATAACATGTGTCTACTTTTACATGGGGTGATCAATTGCTATGATTGTAAGAATGAGTAATTGAAAAAATAGCACTGGAAAATAATATACCGACGCCTATGTCAAGGAGGCAATTGGAAAGAGAAATCCTTTACGAAACTTTTTATGTCGGTCCAATAGGGATTAGAAATACTATAACAAAAGTTCGAAACACTCTTTTTTAATGTTCAAAAATGACAATTGTGACGAATAAGAAAACATTGTACATTGACAAAGTGGAAAAACCCAGTTTTCCTCACGCGAAAAAGTGACTGCGGGGCGTTTATCGATTTTTTTTGAAATATCCGAACTTCCAAATCAGTTATTTACATGAACATAAGTAACAATTAATGCAGAAAAAAAATATTCTAAGAAAAAGTAGTCCAATCATTTTTGATTGATTTAAGAAAAAAAATTCCATAATTCGATTTTCTGTGACAAATGAAATTTTAATTCAGAAAAAGGTTTCTCACATGTGGAAATCACAATTGCGTTGGGTTGCAAAAGGATCACATTTTGTTTTTCAACTCAAGCAAATGTTTCACTAAATTGGGAAGTTAACAAAATTCATAGAAAAGGGGTTTCCACTCAACGGAAAGATCTTCTAAATCGAAATTTACGTTGGAATTGTGGAAAATTCCCAATGTAAGACAATTTGCTTCAATAAGAAACAAAATAAATTAATTCCTCATCTGGAAGAGTTTCCTCAAATTTCAAATTTTATTTTTCATACAAAATGGAGAAGCGGAGAACAGTTTCCATAAAAAAACAATTATACATATGTTCGAACGGATTTAGGCCATAGAATTATAATTATAATATACTGACTAGAATGCGTTTCAAGTGCGCGAAATGTCCCATGCACGGTGGCCGCCATTGTTGTTTATGTCCTCCTCGCAGTAGCGGAACAATTCCAGTGGCATTGCTTGTAATGGAAAATAGGGTATATCATAATAAAACGTTTTTTTTTTAAATAAATGATGCATTACAATTGTGAATATAAATGTTATATACCTATGTAAAAAATGTTTACTCTTCCACCCATCTATTATATGAAGATATATGAGACCTGTTTTACATATCCTTATAATTGAATAGGTATTTCTATCAAGATTTTTTATTGCACTATTACATCAATATTTGAAAAATGAGTAAGTGTGGATTCATGCAGCACAAAATAACAATTATCAAATAACAAATAAGAAATAACATTTAGTAATATAAGTTTAACTCTATAGTTTTCAATGACTATGTTCATGCAGACAAATAACAATTATCATTTAAGAAATAACATGTAGAAGTTGGCCAAGTTTTATCTTTTTACATTATTTTAACGAAATTTTCTTCTAGTGCGCAACTAGTACGCAGATGACCGCGGATTGGTCAAACCGATGATGAAAATAACCTCACTTTTTCTAATATTTGAGGTATTGTTTTTGTTTCATATTGTTTATTGGACATTTTGTATTTTCGCTTGTTTCTTATTATCGAGGGGACATGGAATTTCGAAAAAGTAGGATTACCTAATTTAAATGCCTCGGATCTCCGTCTTGTGCGCATGCTCACTTTTTATTTCTTAATTGTTATTTTGAGTGCATGAATGCTACATTTTCATTCTTGTTAATTGATAATTGTTATTTGTTATTTCTTATTTGATAATTTTTATTTTGTGCTGCATGAATCCACACTAAGTTATAAGGGCACATTTGATGTGGGTGCCAGATCATAGGGGGTTCAGAGATAAGAAAGAAACAGATTGCCTCGCCAAAGAATAACAAATACACAATTTCCTGACTCAGAAACCTTCTGTGGAATCTCTTAAGTCCATAAGAGAGAAGAGTTTCGAGGCTGGGAAACATGAAATGAAATCTCACTGGAATAAAGTGCCAGGATAAAGACAATAAGCAAAAAGGCTAGTGAGCAGGCTAGTGAACAGCTTCTCGAGTTGGACAAGAAATACTTGAAATTGGTAACGGGACTCTCACTGGACACTGCCCTCTGAGGTATATTTTTAACATTGTATTTATCCATTTTTCAACCGACGAAACCAAAAAGGAGGAGGTTCTCTAGTCGACGCGTATATTTTTTTTATGTATGACCACGCATAACTTTTTACAGAGGAGTCCGATTCCGATTATTATTTTTTCATTGGATAGGGCATACTCCGAAGTTGGTCCATTTGAATTTGAAAAAAAGTCCACTCCTAAGGGTAGCAAAATGGAAAATATTTATCGTTCACCTCTGAATTTTGATCCGTTAACCGATTCTATAAGGCATAACTTTGTACTGGGTTTTCCGATTTGGATGATTTTTTTTATTACCTAGGGTATACCTCATAGTTGATCATATTTGGGTTCGAAATGAATAAATCCACCCCTATGGGTAGAAAAAAAGGGGATGATTGATTTTTCACTCGTGAACATTGGCACACATATGTAGTTGACATTGACAGATCGCTATTGTCATTATTTCTGTTCTCCTACATCCGTCACAATAATAACATTCTATGGAAGGATGGAATTATATACAAAGTGATGAAATGAACTTACCAGAACTATCAAAAATAATTTATATTATATAACAATAAATAGTTGAAGTAGATAATCGTATTATTTAACTGTTATTAGTTGAAGTAAGGTGAGTAAGTATTTTGGAATTAATCAAAAGTTAAGTAGGTAGTAATTAGTATATTTCAGCCACAAAAAATTGAAAAATAAAAACTTTTTAACAAAAAACAAAATGAACTTCCTTAGTCTTGATAGGTAACTGATTTCGAGTCGGCGCCAAACGAATAATCAACGAAGATCATTAAATTACTTCAAAAAAATTATTAGAATGTCACCGTGCATCTCGATGCCATCATTTTACGCTTTACCTAGCTTGTTTGTTTGGCGCCGACTCAAAATTAGTTACTTACATTAGTTTAGGAGCTTAGTTATTAGGACTAAGGAAATTGATTTTATTTTTTGCTTTTCACTTACGTTTTTCGTCGGTTTAAATTTTTGTTAAAAAGTTTTTATATTAGTGATCTTTGCCTCTTGACTATACCGTATATTTTCATTGTTTGAGAATATTTTTTGCCATTTGTTTAATTCTGTATTGTTGACGCTTCAAAATGTATCATATTAAAACTGTTTTTTGAAAATGCCTTTATCTGAAAGGGAAAGGATTGAAATTTTAATTATGATTGGTGTTGGCGATATGATGCGGACTCAACAAGAGGTATGCAGATTATTCCATGAAATGCACCCAGATAGTGAACCTATTTCACAATCTACTGTAAGCAGAATAGAGCGAAAATACAGAGAATTAGGACACGTGAGGGATGCACCAAACCAAGGTAGACCTAAAGTTAATGAAAATAATCAACAAGACGAGACGTAATTTTGTCGGCATCTGGATTTCTTCCTGATATTCAAATAGCCAATAATTTAGACCGCAGAAGGCGCACCGCGACATTTTGATGCAACTTTGGTAGTGTATCCAGTAGCTGCATAACTACGTAATTTCATATAATAATTCTTCATACATTTATTCTTCATTTCGTTTTTTGCAAAAATACAGTATCGTATAACTTTCTAATAAAATTTTGAAAACACCTTTTGTATTGTTGCCCACCCTCTAACAATTTGACGCAGCTTGTGATATATTTTTGGAATCAGCTTAGCAAGTTAACTCATAAATAAAAAAAATGAGGGTGTTCATTTAATAAAACCGCTGATGACGTCATCACTCGAAGGTAGATCACCCTGTATATTGGATTATTATTTTAAAAACAGTAAATTAAAATAAAAAATCGACCCGTTTCGGGAATTTTTAATGATATTGTTTATTTAGCTAATAATTAATGAATGCGTTACTTTATGGACACACTGAAAAGGCGATATGTATAAATAAGCATGGCCACATGTCATTACCTACTACTACAAACTAATGTAACACTTCATTATATATAACAGTTTTTAATTTATCCACTATGATCACTATAACAAAAAAGGCAACAAAGTACAAAGACACATCCAAACCGAACACAAAGAAATTAAAGAAAATTGGAATGAATTGGCAACGCTTATAAGTGCCAACCGACAACGCCGTTATGTTTACAAATAGATGATATAAATACTACCATCATACGTTCAGTTGATTATCTTCGTCGCACGCATGTAATATGCTTATGAAGTCATACACTTCTTCATTGTTTGGTGTCCTCCTTGCCTATCGCATAAGGGTGCCACGAAATTCGGGTGCGCAGTAGACTAAGCGCGTTCTAGTCAGTATATTATAATTACAATTCTATGATTTAGGCAGACAAAATCTAATTGTTCATCAATCAACACAAAAGGAATCTAGAGAAAACAAGGATATGTCGTAGATTATTCTCTGGAAAGAAACGAAAAGTTTGATAAGGCCAGTAGAGTAGTGTCCACTTTGGACTCAATTAGCAAGACATTATCCGACTATCCTGAATATACCTTCCAAGCCCAGGGTGACATAAGAAAACGGTTACTATATTTTTGCTTAGATACAAAAAGTATAATTATTTCAACTTTTGGACCGTTTCTTATTATAACTCAATAGACCTACCAAAAGATGTTATTAGTGAAAATCCCTTCTTAATCCTTAAAACCTTTTCCGTTTACTGGCATTTGTTTTTAAACCAAAATAGTTACATTTGAAGTAAAAGAATAAATATCCTCCTATGATCGGTATTTTCTATCGTGCAAATCTTATTATGTTTTATCAGGGGTGGAAACCCCATCCTCATACGCAGTCGGGTTCTTTGTTTTTTTGCAGGAATTTGGTTTATCAAAATTGTTTTGCAACATCACACCACCAGTCGAATTGACGCGCGCCCGACCTGTGCTATCTGAACGTTCGTTGATCAGGCGCGACCTTGACTGTTTGGAGTTCCGTTAGTTTGTGCAAGGTCACGTATAGCTGCCGGGCTGCCGCATGCCGCTTTCCGTGTACTATACGAGATTTCATAATCCAGAGCGCGCTGACAAACCGACGACGACGGCGACGTTCATTTATTCTTAATGGCTGCTAGCGGCTTCGTGAAAATTCAATTGTTGGTTATTAGCCTCGATTTGACATGGCCAATAATGGCGCTAAGCAACCGTGGATATCGATGATTTATCGTCGATGATAAACTGCTCCACGTGTGGAGTGGGCACGTGTTGTTTTTTTGGGTTCAGGATTTTTATTTGTCAACCGTGATTCCCACGGCCAACACTACATCACAGATTTGTATGACGTCATTGTTGTTTGTTATACATTTTTTGGAATGATTTCAACTATATTCAAATTAAATTTAAAAATTATTTTATTCAAAATTATTAATAACTTTGTGGAAGTGATTTTCACACTGAGGTCTCAACCTGCCAACTTTTTTTTTCGCGGACAAAATCTTTTATGAACATCTTACGGTAGTTAGGCCAGTAGATATAGACAATCAATTAACATTAATTCCAAAAGTTTTCAAACTTCAATGGTATATTATTAGTGCATCAATGAAAACAAACTATGAAATTTTGCAGAAGTCTGCGATGAACGGAAGATTGTTTTAATTGCAAAAAACGTTATCATGCTTTATTATTGCACTGAAAATTGCAAAAAAGTTCTGCAAACTAGCCATACCTATAGTAATGGTGTTTTATAACATGCATTAAGTTTGCAACCTTGTAAAAGTTACGGAACCTTGTTTTTTGTCGTTTTTTAAAGTTTTTCATTTTAATTTGTTTAAAAAAATCACAATTACAAAAGTTCTGCAAATTGGATAAGTGAACGGAAAAAAATATCCACGTACATTTGCAACCACTTCTGAAAAATGCATCATTTATTTATCTATCTTTTTTATCGACGCTCCCATTTTCAATACACACAAGCATTTAAATAATTACAAAAGTTTTTTATTGTGGTTGTAAATAAAGAGATTGGTTGGATATAATTTGAACATACGAAAAACGGAACATTATGTTTTTGATCACATTGTAAACGAAAGTTATAATTTGGCCATAAATGCAAACATTGTGCAAATAGAAGATATATATTAGACCGACCTATCTACAGTGGTCCAGTCTGTTATATTTTGTACTGGTTGATTGAAATTGCATCGAAGAATAATACGGTTACGTAGTTAACCACCACAAAATTTGAAACTATTATTGATCTCAGAAGCCTTTACTGTTTTCGACTAATCAGCGAAATAAATTTCATCTAATATTTTCGAATACAACAATCGAAAGAATACAAAATTTTGCTAAATTCTGCTAAAAGACTATTGGAAGACATTCATATTTTATCGCATTAGAAATGACGTGCAACCATTCTTCTTTTAAAATTTTCACTTGTCACAATTATGACTTTATCGCAATCGACGAGATTTTAAAATAAATAATCGATGCTCTATGGAAGGAAGGATATCAAAACGTTATCGATTGTATATCTCGCAAGTACATAATTTTCATCATCAAACAGAAACGTTGCTGAAAAATAAAAATTTATGAAATCGATATTACATCTACAATTTAATTTTTACAGGTATGTATTTCTTGAATTGAATAAAATTATAATTTACCTTTCCACTCGATTTTCTTACTCCAATTGTGGTTTCGCATGAAAAATTCTATTGAATCCGAATGGAGCACCGAAATGTAATCGACACGTAAGAATCATTTTGTTGATTTATAAAAAAATTTAAAATAGAAAAAAATGTTGGTAGGCAATTCTATTTCAGTTGTAGCTCCAGCACTATTACATGAATGTGCATTGTTTTTGGTTTGTTAACTAGTTGTCTGCCATAAGAATACAATTGACAGTTTCTTGTTATTCTGGTAATAAATCATGTTACTAAACTGCTGTACATTCATTACTCTGTGAACAGAACACTGTGACGTAACACTGTTGTAGGTTAATCGTACTCATGTACAACTGTTCGAGTGTTTTTCAAATCTCAATATTTCCTAAATTTTTTAATGAATCAAGAAAATTATGAAAATGTGTCGACAGATTCTCGATCCTCCATCAAACGTACTCGAGAGTATTTTTTTATGCAAATTCCTACTTGTAATATGATGTATTGAATGCATATCGAAAACGTTAGCTTTCAACATTGAATGATTTCACCTACCGTTGACGATCCTTCTTGGTCGATAGTTAACTTGGTAACACAATGAATGGCATTTTTTAGGTATATAAAAATCGTTTGAAAAGGGAAACATTCTCAATTGAATAATGATAGAAATATTTTTCTTCCGGTCTTCCTGATGACCGTGGAAGCGTGAAATAGATTTTCGTCGACAAAAATGTATTGAAGACCTAGTGAGTCTCTCCTGCGTCAATGTTATGAATGATTTCTGGTGTGTACTCTCTTTTGGAAAACATTCTTCTTTGCCTCATTCATCTTTATGAGTTCTTAATTGAGACTGAAATAGAAAATCAAATAACTATCTGAATGAAAATGCAAATTTTCAATTTCAGATTTTTTCTTTAGAGTTAGGGCTTTTTCAGAATATCTATCAGATGTAGTTCAATGTCCAGCGTGGCTTTAGCCGGGGAAGTAGTTGTTTTCTGTTAGACATTCACAAAAAATAACTTCATTTTAATCGTGGATTTTTCAATTCACAGAAAAATCTTTCTATCAATATTCAATTGAGAATGTTTCCCTTTTCAACATGAATACCCCACAAGAGGTTATCTTGACGATGGAAGATAGTGACTGAGGTTTATCTTTCAGTCGCAGATGATTCCACATCTGATTTAATGAACATCCTGTTTATATTTTCAACAAATCAATCTATCATACCCCATGACAGGTTTTAATGTCAGAAAACACTAATTTCAAAGTGTCTCTCCAAAAGAAATGATTCTAACTTTTTCCATCTTTGCAAAGTGAGATTGCTTCTTGAAAATGTGTTTCCCATTTCTTCCGGTCTTCCTGATGATCGTGGAAGCGTGAAATAGATTTTCGTCGACAAAAATGTATTGAAGACCTAGTGAATGCGATGTCTCTCCTGCGTCAATGTTATGAATGATTTCTGGTGTGTACTCTCTTTTGGAAAACATTCTTCTTTGCCTCATTCATCTTTATGAGTTCTTAATTGAGACAGGAATAGAAAATCAAATAACTATCTGAATGAAAATGCAAATTTTCAATTTCAGATTTTTTCTTTAGAGTTAGGGCTTTTTCAGAATATCTATCAGATGTAGTTCAATGTCCAGCGTGGCTTTAGCCGGGGAAGTAGTTGTTTTCTGTTAGACATTCACAAAAAATAACTTCATTTTAATCGTGGATTTTTCAATTCACAGAAAAATCTTTCTATCAATATTCAATTGAGAATGTTTCCCTTTTCAACATGAATACCCCACAAGAGGTTATCTTGACGATGGAAGATAGTGACTGAAGTTTATCTTTCAGTCGCAGATGATTCCACATCTGATTTTTATGAACATCCTGTTTATATTTTCAACAAATCAATAAAAATCTTTATTATTCAGATAACACAAGTGTTGCAAAAATAAAAATAAAATTAATTTCAAATGTTCCACATTGTAATATAGTTTGCAAATTATTATACTGCCACCAATTGGTTAAATGAGTTGTCTGCCCGATTCGCAAAACGTTTGCTTTTTTTGGAGTACAAGTATGAAAATATTTTTCTTTTGATTTTACCCTCATTTCCGTGTTGCAGTCGAGGTTGCAAATTAATGAAAACATTCTACATCTCCACTTGCAACCATTAATTGAAACTCTTGTCAAGAACATTATTTTAGTTTGTTTTTCGAGTTTGCAGAACTTTTGGAATTTTCATCGAAAAAGTGGGACTAACTACAATTTTTTTTTCGATAAAACAGACATTTCGTTTTTTTCAGTGGTTGCAAATTTATCAGAGGATGTAAATTGCTATTTTTCAAAACTCGAAAGTTTGCAGAATTTTTCAAATTTTTCCGCGTTAACAATGTGAAAATTTATGAAATCCTAATTTTTAACATCTTCCGTTCAGAAAAAAGGGTTGCAAAATAAGACTGAATATCATATGAAAGTCCTCTTCACTCTACTGACGTTTTGAAACTTTTGTAATTATTATAAAATTTTGTGAAAATCATGTCTATCTCTACAGGCCTAAGTGTGGAAGTCCCTGAGTTCTGAGGCTTGTGATTTACTCATCAAAAACGTCGGGTTATGACCTCCGAGATGACACTTGGACCTGCCGACCCATTTTCCCCTCTTACACATTTATGCAATATTCATGTTTTTCCGTAACTAATGGAATCCGCTCAATGGATATACATTGCATAAAAAAGGAAACACAATGAACATAAAAAACTATCGCCAAATATCCTTAATATCGGAAACCTAAAAAATACTCGAATAATATGTTTGCAATATAATAAACGAATTTGCTGGGAAATATAATTTAATAACAGTGAGTCAACATGGTTTCAGAGAAGAAAAATTGGTTGAAACGGCCACTTCCCAATTATTCGAGTTTGTCTACCAAGAAATCGACATAGGTTGTTGTTTCTCTCATGTTTGATTTGTCGAAAGCTTTCGACACCTTGAACGGAGAAATTATAGTCGAAAAATTATCTGCTCTTGGGATAAGTGGTATTTTATCTAAATGTATAAAATCTTATATATCAAACAGAAAAATAGTTGTTAAAATTGAGAACGTACTATCCGAAATGTATCCGGTTTCTCTTGGAATTTCTCAGGGTTCCGTCTTAGGACCCCTGCTATTTTTACTTTACGTCAATGATCTACCTCAGTTCATTACAAATGGAAAACTCAGCATGTTTGCTGATGAAACCACAATAACAGTAACCGGGAAATTTCCCGAAGAACTCCAAGAAAAACTTAGCTGTACGATAGATGAGATGGACACTTGGTGCTAGAGGAATGCATTGATGATTACTATCGTTTCGGACGTCCATCGTCTTAATGGATTTAAAAGGTTTTCACGACGTTTCGAATGCTTGTATCTGCAATCGTCTTCAGGTGAATACTACAGTATTCACCTCAAGACGATTGCAGATACAATCTTAAACAAGAATAAAACAGTTTGCATGAATTTTCATTTAAAAAAAATCAGTTCCCGATTCACTCATGTTGAAGTTGAATCTCAACATGGCATCATATTCAAAATTATTTGGAACTTGGCTTGATTCAAAAATGACTTTTCATCACCATATAAATCACGTCTGTGGAAATTTGAACCAAGCTTTCTAAGCAATTTTCCAAATGAAGCCTCACTTGGACGAAAACAGGTTAATGAGTCTTTACTTCGCATTCGTTTACAGCTACTTATCATACAACGTAATGGCCTGGGTTTCGGCTACTGGAGGAAATAGGGTTTTTATCTCACAGAAGCGAATCATTACAAAAATCTTTTACCTTAGCTATTCCCAAAGTTATCGGGATATCTTCATAGAAAAACATATTCTGACATTCATATCTATTTACCTATTGAAATGTGTCACTTTCACAAAAAAGCAATTTCTCAAATTTTGCAATTCAGGGGAGCCACCATGAATATGACACGAGAACAAAGAATTTGAAAATTCCCAAATACAAAACATCAAATTTCGGAAAATCTCCGTTATACAACTGTGTTACCTTATACCAGTACAAATCAGAGAAGAACCCTTCAAAAGGAGTGTCAAACATTTTTTGATAATAAATTGCTTTTATAATTTGGAAGAATACTTCTCCCACAATTTGTAATTGTCCATTTCAAACGTTTGATTTGTCAACATTTGTCAATAATTTTAGTTTGTGTATAGTCATGTCAACATTCAACTTTTTCAATAATTTCAGTTTGTGTATTGTCATTTCAAATGATATTTGTCTTTTAGATATACTGTGTTTTGTTTACTGACTTGCCTTTTGTACAATGTATGTTATTCGAGGCCAATAAATACTTACTTACTATCTTGCCTGTTATTGTTGTTTACAGCACCCCTTCCAGTAATTTCATGCCTTGCGCAAGTTTGTACAAGTCCATTCCATCTTAGACACGTCTGCCTACTCCTCAGACATACTCACTTAAGATTTTGTGACTTGACGGCGGGGTCTCAATCTGCCTACTTCCCAGGTCTCGACACTAGTTCTCTTTAAGTTCTCAATCTGTTTAATCCGGAGGGAACTGAACCGTCCCCCCGGGACACTGTTTCCAGCCTACCAAAGACGAGTTACGGTGTACCTCAGCAGTGATGTGGTTCCTTGTAGCTTTTGAAACCAAGTTTTTATTGAATAACTCTTTACCAAAGTTCACTTTTCCACACAATTAAAGATTTATTTTACTCAATGCTTTTAATGAAAATTGAAAATGCAGGTTACAAGTGACAAAAATGGAATGACAATAAAAAAAATTGAAGTTCAATTTATATACAATACGAATAATAATGGTATTATGTCGATGAGATAATCTTCGGCGTATAAGATGAATTACGGTGGAAAACTTGGTCAGCAAAGATAACTCTCGGTAGATGTTTGAGTTGCAATTTGTCTAGCTGCCGTCAGGTCTGCAATGGGACAAGGTAGGACTCAGGAACGTAACTCCTCCCTCCTTAAGATGAAGACTGGGATAGTTCTAATTTATGTCCTCCAAATGGGTTGGTTGTTGTCGCTTTGGAAGGTATTATGGCTAGCAATTTTTGTAGTAGAATGCTACTCAAAAGAAAATAATGATGCATACAAGAATGCAAATAAGGATAATAATCAATACAGGTAAAAAGCGAACTTGTGGCTCATGAGGAAGCTGGAACAGATGTTGCGATTGTATTGTTGAGATAAGATGTGTGATTTCATCTAAGATCATTTTGGAAAAGGAAATTGGGGTTGATCTCAAAAGTAATTGGGAAAAATTCAAAGACGGCAATTTTTGTTGATGATAATTCGGCTGGTCGATGTTGAAATTTTTCTTCATTGATAATATAATGATAATGTTTAGTTATGCAGATGATTAAGCTTCCACAGGCTGGATTTCGTGGTTGTTTTCCATCGTACAATTCTCCGTGATGATGGTGTTTGATGGAATAGAAAACAAGATTGTTTATGGTGTCAATTGGTTTGCCAATAATTTGTCGAAATGCCTAGTATACAGTTAGCACGCAGTTTTCTTCTTTTCGTAGGTTATTCTTGCAGTAGAAGATGTTCTAGATCTCTTCACAAGATTCTTCTTCACAATCTCATTGAGATCAGGTAAGGTTTTGAGGGTAATATAATTTTGTTTTTCATAGGTATAGGATATATAACGTACGTTTTGGAAGAAATAGGTTTGAAATGGAAAATGGTAAAATGGATTAGAATAATAATTTTCTTTGTAGTAAATACTGTTTGTATTCCTAATATTTATAATAACTATGTTAATTTTTAAAATTTACCAGTTGATCTCGAGAATAAAGAATATTTTTTTGTAAATAACTGGATATAAATTTGTCAGAGAGAGGAGAGTAGGGTGAACCTTATTGATATTTGCAAAAGTAATGGCATTAATGATTTGGTCTACCTAGATTACTTTAAAAGTTATTAGAGAATCTATAAACAGATGTAAAGCATTGATTTGATTAACTTATTTTGAAATGTTTTACTCAATTGAAAACTTATTAATAGGTACCTTGGATTTAATTTGGTAAAGTGTTTCATTTGTTTTTGACATCATTTCTTTTGTTGTCGCTTTGGAAGGTATTATGGCTAGCAATTTTTGTAGTAAAATGCTACTCCAAAGAAAATAATGATGCATAAAAGAATACAAATAAGGATAATTATCAATACAGGTAAAAAGCGAACTTGTGGCTAATGAGGAAGTTGGGACTGATGTTGCTATTGTATTGTTGAGATGAGATGTTTGATTTCATCTAAGTTCATTTTGGAAAAGGAATCTGGGGTTAATCTCAAAAGTAATTGAGAAAAATTCAAAGACGGCATCTGGGCAATTCGTAACTCCTCCCATCTTAAGATGAGAACGGGGGTAGGTTCAATTAGCCAGGCTTCCTGTTCTTCATATGGGTAGGTCGTTGGAGTCGCTTTGAAAGGCAATATTGCCATAGATTATATGGGTCTAGTTCATCCATTATCAATTGCAGAAGCATAAAAAACAAGTTTTCCAGTTTTGAGGCGGAATCCTTTGAGCAGCAGAGGCGAAGACAACTAATTTTATTTAGATATTTAAATATTTTAAAAGTACGTTAAAAAAAAGTGCCATAAACGAGAAACTATGTATTAATAGGCAATCGGATCAACATAATTTCATTTTCCCATGGTCGAAAAAAGCCATATTTTCCATCAAAACACAAGACAGCTATAGAATATTTTAAAACCTATTTCGATCCCAGACCAAAGACGCTACTGGCTTTCTTTTTCTCAGACCTCCTGAAACTGGTGATTTATTAGTCTCAACGTATAGACACACCTACAAGCATTATCATTGGCTTGCGGTCACTCAAACAGCTGTCACTCAAACCCACGTTGACTATCGGCTCTTGTGATCTTCTTTTGATCTTCGGTTCGCCGACGGAGAATGTTTACGAGTAGTACACTTTATTTTTCATTCCGTTTCTTCGCATATACTCTCGTGTTAGCGAAGTGAGTTTTTGATTTGCTCCCTATAGAAACACCTTATGCAATTGAAAATGGTTAAACTATAGCAATTTTTGTAGTGAAACTCGTAAGAAAATAATGATGCATAAAAGAATGCAAATAAGGATAATAATCCATACAGGTAAAGAACTAGAGCGAACTTATGGCTCATGAGGAAGTTGGTACTGATGTTGACGTTGATTGAATATGCTATGAATTATTCTAGATCATTAACAAGATGTCGATTTCTAAGACTATTTGAAAATCTGTTATTTTCGAATATTTTTTCCTGATGATAAAGTATTGCTGGAGTAGTGTCAACTATTTTCACAATCATTTGGTATTTGTGATAGTTCAAAGATTTATTTTGCTGAATAAGGAAAAGTTGATATAGGAGTATGGGCTGTTGATGCAAAAGTTTCATATTCCAGAATGAAATCTTGATATTTCATCTGAATCCCCTAATTCATTTATAATTGAAGTATTATCAGGCGGGATTCTAGAGAGTGCACCATTTTCATTTGGGTATGCATTATCAACATCAATCTCTGCTTGATAAATTTCTGAATTTCATAAATTTTCAGCAACTGTCATAATCATCAAATAAGCACTCCATTCAGGAGAAGTCTTTGTGTTTCTAACATACCAGCTTTGGATAAAATGTTGTATTGCATTTCATGTTTTATAAGCTAATAAAACACTCATACAATAAATAACAACACAATCATATTCTCCTAGGATATAAATAAAATCGGAATGTTTTGAAAATCATACCACTAAGCGAAAGTAGACAGATTGAAATATCAAGTTCTCAAATTTGATTAGGTAAAATATTCGGAGGTAGACAGATCCTCGTGGTTAATGTTAAGGATTTCAATTACCCAAATTGGAAATGTTTTTTATTGCCATATTATCGTTTTAAAATGACTAAATTTGATTGGCTTTGAAATGAAGGTGAGGAATTTTCACTTATATTCTCCTATACCATGAGTCGGAAATAATAGTCTGTGACGTCAGTCACTAGTTCAGAAACAACACAATAAGAGCGGCAAAATAATATGATATTTTACAATAAAAATCTATTGTATCCCGAATCTATAATCATGATATGTCGCTTGTTTTAAATGCGGACACAGCGCACCGGTGCCAAATTTATTTCGGCACGTGCAATAGATCTTACGGAGCATTTGAAGCTCTATTTTAACGAAAGTTCGTGGTCGAGGTTAGCAATTGAACTGATATTTATCGACGGCGGCGGAGAGTTTGCAGCACTGAACAATCGAGCTAAGATGAGTCACTGACTATTATTTCCGTCTTATGGTATAGAGCATAAATTATGTCCGTATTTTTTTTCGAAAAGCGAATTTTTTGAAAATTTTCTTAGTTCTAAAGAAAAGAGAAAAAATAAAAGCCTGTTTTGTAAATAATAGTGGGCACTATATTGGTAAATCATAAGCAGTTTTAATTGCATTTTTACTTTCCCTATGTAAAACAAGGTTTTAATTATAATCTTAAATGAACATTATTCCTTATACACTCCATAATTTTATTCTACTAGAAACAAGGAAAAAGTTTCGAAAGAATTAATGATAATTGATACAAAATAAATGATTTGTACGCGTTATAATAACACAATTAAAGTTGGCTGTGGAGTGACAAGTTCCCTGTAGTTAATCGCCTTGTTGACGTTTGGGTATTGTAAAAAGCAGAACTAATTAAATATATAATAATAAAATGAATAGCGATATGTACTTTGTTCCTTCTGTACAGAATCTCAGCCTATTCAATTTTATCATAAAATGTAAGGTATTTAACGTATTTGGTGAATAACTCTGGCCTAAATCCTGAACAAGAAGATCTGTTTAAGGAAATAAGCAACATTTTTCGTGAAATCATTCCATATTTCATCCATAAGTCCAGTATTACTTTTATTTCATGAAGCATAGACATTTAATGAAGAAAATTAACGGTGCCTTACTTTAATCGCCATTGAGGAAAATAGTGATGGGAAAGGAATATTTGAAAGTTATAACTGATTTTGTCTTTGAATAAAATGAACCTATATATTTGAGTTAAAAATAAATATCTATTAAAAATATTTCACTGCTTTTATTACAGCTGTAAAGCCTGGCAGATTTCCACTTATTAACCTTACAGCTGAGTGCTTATGGGTAGGGTGATTTCCGGAAAAATCAGGTTGTTGTCATAGCAACATGTCAGAATGCAAGCATCTGATTGGCAAAAATTAACATGTATACAATTTTCATGGAAAGACATCTGCTTCGTTAATAAGTGAGATTAAAATGAGATTTATTCATAAATCTCACTTAGTCACGTTTAAACCACTTTAAAGCCGAAAAGGACCTTTCTACAGAAGCTACAACTACAGGACAGAATTAGAAAAAAATGTAAAATTAATTTTACATATCCAGTATACTCAAATCCAGGAAGTTTTCGTTTTTATATTTATTTTGCCATAATTGTAGCTATGACTCTATTTTTGAGTTTAACATGGCGGAATTTGCATTATCAAATGTCAGTGGCGAAATCGGACTAACTGGTCCAGACAGTATACCTTATTCCCATTTACTGCTGTGATAAAAAGGGTGTCTACAAAGTGCGATAGTTTAAATTTTTCGGTATTTGTATTGTGATTCGGCAGGTAAAAGCTTCGTATCAAAGATAGGTTGAGTGTCGAAAGTGCGCGTATAATAAATGAACGACAATGAACGATTCGGCCGCAAATAACCTCAAATCAAATGTTTGGACGTCCCTCGGTGAGCATTCATGTATGAAAATACTGCGTAGACTTATTTACAGTCGCCCCAAGCATTCACTATGCAAGTGCAGGAAATTTCTGTAACTTCTCTGTTACAATCAATGTACGAAAGGAAAAAAGGTCAATTGACCCATTTTGCAAGTTCAATTTTCACATTGATATGGACAATTACATTTTTTCATACTAATAATTACAGTAATCTAAAAAACATGCATGAAACATATTTTTATTCATGTTATACACATTCAAAATTATTTTTTTAGTCAAATTCTGATAGTGAACGAACAATATGAAAAATATGTGAAAATGTATGTATGTAGAAAAGAAAACAAAATTTTAAATATATTTTTTATATTTCTGCCATATTTATTAATATGTCTTTAACATTTTTTTATTCGTGTAATTCACTTTATAGTTTTAATTGAATTTTATTAATTGTTTGTGAAATGAATAAAATTCCACCTATAAATTTTTTTGAAATCACTGAAAAACTTGCTATCTTTGGACTCACCCTGTATATCGTATGTACGTGCAGGAATCATTGGTCTCTATAGTTTATACAAAATCTCACTTAGAATTTAGCCAGAGTAGATTGTATTAAATCCTGTTTTCTTGTTAGTGATTTCGATTAAGGCAATTGTCATATATGGATTTTTCGTTAGTTTATGTATACCTAATATAAAATATAATATCAATTTGACTTAACACATAAATAAATCACACACCTCAATTCTGATTATAATTTGTAACCTATTTGATTATACTTTCAAGCACTAATGATACTACAATTCAATCAGTTTTAATTAACAACTTCTCATTGCATAACCATCCATTGTTTCAGAACTTTTCTTCCTGATTAGACTTCTAAGCCCAATCTAGGAGCATCACGAATGATTGCTAGGTCACCAGGTCATCCAATTTCACTTTTAATTGTCTTCAAAAATGAGAGTATCTGAACCCGAGAAATGATACATGTTCAGTGAAAGTAGTGAAATGAGGATTAGCTGGTTCCTCGTTGGCTATGTCGAGAAAGGTTTTTGCTTATCGCTAGTTTCATCAGGCGAATTTCGAATAGATTGTAAAAAGTGAGTTTCATCAAATACATTTACCAGCTTCTTGCGATATAATTACTTGATGAACAATGAGTACATCGTTATATTCGCATTTCAATTTTTACTAGCTGAATTATTCCAAGAATCGCACTTATTGAATCGTTTTTTTTTTTCAATTAAAAATTAAAGAACTAAAAGCGCGTTCTCACTAGTCGATTTTAGTTGATCAACTGGAATCGAAATGAATTTTTGTTCATACGTGTAAACGAAAATTGATTCGGTAGTTGTTTAAAATGGCTGCGAACGAAATTGTCCAGACAGGCAAAGTAGCTATTTGCGAATTATTAAACGAAGAAATTAGAGATATTTTTTGAAAATTTGAAAAAAAACGTCGGTTTTGGGTCAGGAATTGGATAGTGCGAAGAAATAAATTGGGCGTTTCACGAACCCTGTTCAAGGAGCTGGCTTTGGAGGACAAGGATGCATACAAAAATCATTTGAGAATGTCCGAAGAACAATTTGAAGGACTTATTTCTAAAGGACCTCGCACCGCATCCATTAGAAATTGGCATTTGGTGAATTTGCTCGAATTTTTTATATCCTGCAGAACTCGTGATGCTGATCAAATGTCTCCATTGCACCACCGCTCTGAATTCAACAGTTTAGATCATTTAGGGTGCTAAAGATATCTTTTCCAAAATTTCAAATGGCCATTGTGGAGAGACTTTTTCGAATATATAAACCAAATCGAGTATGCATCGATTGTTCATACGTCCAATTTGAATACACTAAAGAGGCCAATGATTCCTGCACGTACATACGATATACAGGGCGAGTCCAAAGATAGCAATTTTTCAGTGATTTCCAAAAAATTGAGAGGCGGAATTTCATTCATTTTCAGATATTTTGTAGGATACCAATATCAATCGCGATTGATGATATTAGCATCTCCTGAATTAAACTGACATATCTTTTATGTATTTCTCATGAAACTGCACCAGTCCTGTTATTGATATATCCAAATGCCTGAAATTCCGGAAAAGTCGGTTACAAAAACTAGTGTCCTTTACTGATAATTTCCTTGAAGTAGTTATGATCGACATGTAGTGTCATTGAAGCATTTTTAGAAATACATTCTGTTCGAAACACATCGGCCGAAAGATTTTGAACAATATTATTAGTAAACAAAACTTTATCTACTACGATTAGTAGAACAATTCGAATGATGGTAGGAGAATTTCGAGAAATATTGCAAATAATTAAAACAAACCTTGATTTACAACAAAATAGGAAACGAAATATGCTCATATTCCATTGAAAAGACGTACCTATATTGAATGTATAGGTTGCTAATGAAGAACGACAGGAAATCCAGAATTATTCAAGTTTCACTGTTCAGATGTCCTCTTGGAAACCTTGGGCTCACCGCCGGACAACTGTCAATTGATCTTGATTGATGTTGTATTATATTACCCACTTTAATATCAAAACTGTGGAATTCTTTGAACGGTAAAACTATATATAACAGGGTACCAATGAACTAAAACGAATGATGACATGAACAACGTACAGAAAAGGATGATAGAGTCAGAACACCTGATTAACTTGTCCCTCTCTATGTTCAGCATCCTCTATATGGATGAGAAGGGGCATTCGATGGATACCTTATATATTGTTCATGACGTGCAGAGCCAATGTACCAGATGGGCACAACATCCAAGGGTCCTGGCTCCAGTTTTACAAGTGCAATAATATCCCAATATAACATCGTCAACATTATTGATTTGTTCAATGCCCTCCACATTTGCTTCGAATGCTATGAACAGTTGATATTTGGTGGCATTACGGAATCTTGAATGAACTCTCATTCGCAAAAATCCACGCTCATTCGTATTTGCGTCCATTTGAAATTCATTTTCATCATGATGATATACAGTATCTTGTATATACGATGCTGCCAATTCTACCTGGTATATGCCAACAGTTATATCTCGTACCAATTGTAAATCTAATCTTGGGAATTCATTGAAATTATCCTGTCTGAGTAATGTCCACTGACCACGTCCCATCTGCTTCAACTAGTTGACTCTATTAGCCTTTCCAACATTATATTGGCTAATTCTAGGTTGGCATCTCTCGTTTGAATAAGCGGATGGCACTTATTTATTATCGCACCTGCTTTTAGGAATCATTTTATATTTTTAATATGATGTGTATCAATTTGGTGACAAAAAAATTTGAACATGGTCTTTAAATAATCATTCCGTGCCCCATCTATCCATCTAGTTTTTGTTATGATTCTGGACTTGTTGGCTTCGTCAGTTAGTAGTTGTCTTTGTCCTCGAGGTAGAACTGAAGGCATTTCACAATGAATGCCGATATTCTGAAGAAAAGGAAGAACATCTCGGTAGCCCCTATCTACTTTAAAAATATCACCTGGATGAAACCATCTTCTCATTTGCTTGACATCTATGCTCAATTCATTCTGTAGTATGCGTGTTGAGAATATGATTGTCGTAATACCCGAAAAGTTGCAACTTTTGTCGATGTACAAATAAGTACCGTCTCTATGAACTATTGCTTTTGTTCATTGGGTTGTGGATTGTACAATTGATTCGCAAAAACACTAACATGTTGTTCTATAAATTGTTCTCTTGCTATTGCCGTAAATCCTATATTATCGGGTACGAAACGAGTCATCAAAGATTCTCGCACTTTAGTTATCATTAAACTTGTTGCCTGGCGGCTTGAATAATTGAATATGATGGTTAAAAATTCATCAGAAATACCTTTTCGGAGTTTGCATAAGAATGCCAATAAATCTTTTTAGAAATATTTCTCTCACCTCTATCTTGTCTTGGTACAGATACACAATGATTATATAAGTCACCAAACTGTTCTTTTGTGAGCGGAGCAATGGATTTGAATTATTCACCAGAAAAACTATTCCATGAATTTTACAGGAACTGGTATTTTTAACCGACGAAACCAAAAAGGAGGAGGTTCTCTATTCGACCCGTATATTTTATGTTTTCCATCATATTTTTTTATGTATGATCACGCATAACTTTTTACTGAGGCGTCCGATTCCGATAATTCTTTTTTCAGTGGATAGGGTGTACTTCGACTATGGTCCCATTTGTATTTAAAAGATGAAATCCACCCCTAAGGGTAGCGAAATGAAGGATATTGATCACTCACCCTCTGAATTCTGGTCCGTTAACCGATTCTATCAGGCATAACTTTGTACTGGGTTCTTCGATTTGGATGATTCTTTTCTTAATAGATAGGGTATACCTTATATTTGGATTTCGAAAGGAATTAGCCACCCTTACGGGTAGAAAAATAGGGGCTAATTGATTTTCACTAGTGAACATTAGCACACACATACGTAGTTGACAATGACAGATCGCTACTGACATTATTCTTGTTCCGTCAAAATCAGTATATTTTATGAGAGGATGGAATTATATACAAAGTAATGAAATAAACTAACCAGAACAACGAAAATAATTTATATTACAACAAATAGTAAAAGTAGATAATCATATTATTTAACTGGTAATAGTTGAAGTAAGGTGGGTAAGTAAGTATTTTGGAAGTAATCAAAAAACAAGTAGGTAGTAATTGATAGATTTTGGCCACAAAAAACTGAAAAATAAAAACTTTTTAACAAAAAATTAAACCGACGAAAAAATCAACTAAAAAGCAAAAATAAAATAAACCTTCTTAGTCTAAATGATAATTGAGCTCCTAAACTAATGTAAGTAACTGATTTTGAGTCGGCGCCAAACAAACTAGCAATTGAATTAGGTGAAGCGTAAAATGATGGCAGCGAGATGCACGGCTGCGTTTGATGACTTCTTTCAAAGATAATGATCTTCGATAATTGTTTGTTTGGCGCCGACTCAGTTACTTACATTAGTTTATCATTTAGACTAAAAAGGTTTATTTTATTTTTTGCTTTTCAGTTGATTTTTTCGTCGGTTTAATTTTTTGTTAAAAAGTTTTTATCTGGTATATAGATGTTCTGATTTATGAACACGTTGACTCTGCATTCTATTGAGAGTCTTTGAAGATCAGCTACACCATTGCAAATGAGACATTGTGCCTTGAGGATTGTGTGAAAATATTCAATCTCAAACATCCTGGATCTTCTTGAATTCGAGTAACGAGTATGTTTTGCGAATTGGTAGTTTTGCTAGTCATTGGTGGGAAGTCGATTGTGGTTCATTCTGAAATTCCATATGCAACATATATCTAGAATCTAGAAATTCTCCAAGGAATATTGAAATTGATTGTTGTTACCCGAATGTGATACACTCTGTATAGGTACGAAACATTTTTTGTTATGAAATATGAGTATATTCAGTTTCCTATAACATTGTTATTCAATGATTTTGTTTAATTCTTTGATATTTTTCGAGATTATTTTACCTTGACTTGAGTCGTTCTACTACTCCTAGTATATATAGGTTTATACATATCATTCAAAATATCCCAGAGAAAATTGTTCAAAATCTTTCAATAGATATGTGTCGACACAAGTTTTGTGGAAATGCTTCAATGACATCAACATCAATAATAACTACTTCAAGGAAATTATCAGTAAAGGACACTAGTTTTTGATCCACTCTGTATATTTTATGTATCTGCAGAGTGAACTTTCACCGTAAACGATCGAGTTTGTAACTGACTTTTCCGGAATTTCAGGCATTTGGATATATCAATAAGCAGGACTGGTGCAGTTTCATGAGAAATACGTAATAGATTTGTCAGTTTGATTCAGGAGATGCTATTATCATCAATCGCAATTGATAATGGTATCCTACAAAATACCTGAAAATGAATGAAATTCCACCTCTCAATTTTTTGGAAATCACTGAAAAACTTGCTATCTTTGGACTCACCCTGTATATTGTCTGTACGTGCAGGAATTATTGGTCTCTTTAGTGTACTCAAATCGGCCATATGAACAATCGATGCATACTCGATTTGGTTTATATATTCGAAAAAGTCTCTCCACAATGGCCATTTGAAATTTTGGAAAAGTTATCTTTAGCACCCTATATAATCTAAACTGTTGAATTTAGAGCGGTGGTGCAATAGAGACATTTGATCAGCATCACGAGTTCTGCAATATATAAAAAAATCGAGCAAATTCACCGAAAGCCAATTTCCAATGCGGTGCGAGGTCCTCAATGTTATTCAACTCGACTGCCTACAGTTCACACGCTTTAAACGCGTTTCAACTTGTCTGAAAATCGCTTATGATGCATTAATTGATTGATAAGTTTTGAATGGGTCAAACTTTATTTTCGATTTTGGTTGATCGTTAAAAATCGTTCAACTAAAATCGACTCGTGAGAACGCGCCTTTATTCATCCGAATGGTAGAGGATAACATAGGCATAATTTATAATTTAAATAATGAATCCCAATCGGTGAAATTTTTTGTTAGACGAATTCATCTATACTAAAATAATTCAAAAATTACTATAATCATTCAAAAAATATGCTTGTTTTGTGGCTACTATCTACCTATGGACTTGGACCACCTTTGTAAGTGGCGTCGCAGTGGCGGAATCGGGCGAATTATCCGTATTTGCCCCTTTGATAAATAGAGTGTTTCTAAAGTGCAACAGTTTATATTATTTTATTTTTTTATATGTTCTGGTTCCCACGAAAAGGGATATCCTGTAATGTTCAGAGAACATCGTGGGAACCAAGGGAAAGAAGGTAGGAGTTGGTGTTCTTCTTAAATTTCTGGAGGTTGTATGCCTCGGGGAATACCTCCCTAGGCAATGAGTTCCAAAGCCTCGCAGTTCGTTGGATGAATGAGTCTTTGGAAAGTGATGTTCTGCAGGTCTCCAAAGTGACCACGAAGGGGTGTGAAGACTGAACTTGACGGGTTAATCTCGAAGAGACTACCAAAGGAGGAACGATTGTTGATATTTCAGAAGAGCATCGCCCATGAAAATATCTATAAAATAGAGACAAATCGCCAACTTTTCTACGGTGTTCCAGACAAGTGAGCGAGTTTGTAAGCGAGGCATCACCGACGAGACGAATTGCCCTTTTTTGGACAGAATCCAATAGCTTCAGGATATGTTTAGGTGCCGCACTCCAAATATGGGAACAGTATTCCAGGACAGGTCGGATCTGTGCCTTATATATCATAAGCAGCTGACTGGAGGTGAAATAGCTCTTGGCACGAAACAAAAAACCAAGTTTTTGGGATGCACTTTTGGCAATGGACCTCACGTGTTTGCTACAAACGTGAAAACTACGGTTGCGTTGTGATTCGGCATGTATAACCATTGAGTTGAATTGACCCCCGGTTTCGGAAATTGCCCTAGTAGTGAAGAAAATGCAGATTGAGACGAGTAGTCTGCGAACCGCATTTAATCGATTGAACGCATTTAAACGACTGTCATCGTAGTGTTTACATGTAATTTATTGTCAAGTTGAAAAGTGTTTTATATTAATGATGGATTAAGTGGTTGCAACTGGGTCTTTACCCATTTCAAGCCACATCGTTTCACAGTCTGTGAAAAAAGGAGCAGCATTGGTGCGATAGGGTCATGTGTGTCAGGTGCGGGAAGATACTCTGTCGAATTAGAGGTGAATGAATATTTTTAAAAACAATTAATAAAATTTAATAAAAACTATAAAGTAAATTACACGAATAAAAAAATATTAAAAAAACATTAATAAATATGGAAGAAATATAAAAACATATTTTTAAAATTTTGATTTTTTTCTACATACATACATTTTCAAAAAAAATTCATATTGTTCGTTCACTGTCAGAATTTGACTAAAAAAATAATTTTGAATGTGCAATTTTTCTTTTTTCATTTTGTACATTGATTGTAACAGAGAAGTTACAAAAATGTCCTGCACTTGCATAATGAATGCTTATGGCGACTGTAAATACGTCTACGCAGTATTTTCATATATAAATGCTCACCGAGGGACGTCCAAACATTTGATTTGAGGTTATTTGCGGCCGAATCGTTCATTGTCGTTCATTTATTATACGCCCACTTTCGACACTGAGCCTCTCTTTGATACGAAGCTTTTTCCCGCCGAATCACAATACAAATGCAGTTGTGACGTTTACGGCCGAAAAATTTTAACTATCGCACTTTGTAGACACCCTTTTTACCACAGCGGTAAATGGGGATAAGTGATACTTTCTGGACCAGTTTGTCCGATTTCGCCACTGACATCTGATAATGCAAATTCCGCCATGCAAAATAAATGTAAAAACGAAAACCTCCTGGATTTGAGTATACTGGATATGTAAAATTAATTTTACCACTTTTGCTATTTTGCTAACTCTGTCCTGTAGTTGTAGCTTCTGTAGAAAGGTCCTTTCCGGCTTTAAAGCGGTTTGAAACGTGACTTAGATCAAACATGACTGAGGAATGTTTAATAGATATAGATAAAGTTATAGATTGTTTTGCAAATATAAAGACACTCAAAACTGAGTTTGTCCCCTAGTTGTGATTTTAATCTTTTTAACAAAGATTTAGTTTATTGTACTTTTTATTGAGATTTTGTCTCACTAATATGGTTTAAATTTGCCTCTAGAATTACGATTTTGGTTAGTGTTGTTCCTATATCGTTTCGTACTGAATTTGTTATTGATTGAATTTTTTAGTTTCAAGTTCCTTTTTTACTGAAAACCAAAATTAATGAGCCAGTTTTTAATTCTTAGTTTGGTTTAAGGTTTGAAATGTATTCAATGTTTAAATGTAGCAGACACAAATGTATTAATTTGGGTTAAAAAACGATAACTGATAAATTAATAAATCGTTTTTATGTTTCGTGTTCTACAAAATGCATTTTTTTTTCCAAAATTGGAGCGAATATGATTATGTTTTACCCCTCCTTTCAGAAAAGTTGCCTAGATCCGCCCTTAGATAGATCAATACAATATTGTTACGAAACTGGGCCCGTTTATTAAAAATACTCGATTAATTTCATGTTTGTTTAGTACACTTCGAAAACACAACATAATAATGCACTCTGACAATAAAATGCTCAACCACAGTGTACTACTTAAATGTACCGCGTACCGCTCTGCACTAAAATCACCTTGAACTCACTAGGACTGAATTACTACTTCATAAATGAATGACTAATTCCATTGGTGGTATGCCCGACTTATACAGGGTCACTCTCGGTCGATGGTAGGTTAGACGTTTACGGAGAACAGGACATAGGATTATTTTGAAATTTTGGTTTCTTGGGTAATTGATTCTGCTCTATTTTCTACTTTGATATTCTGAATGAGACACCATGTATATTATTGCATTTTTCGCTTTGCTTTCCGAGTATGATACTTCAAACCAGCGGTTTTCGAGAAATCAATTGATTTATTTATTTTTGTGCAAAACATAGCTTCAATTAAATGTTTATTACTGCGGTGTTTGGATTCGTAAAAAGCTGAAATTGGAGTTTATTGTATAATATACAGGGTCGTGCAAAATTTGTAATTTTACCGATAGATACAAAAATGGTGAAAAGTGCATTTTTTCAAATGGAACACTCTGTATATCATCGAACATCCTTTCAAATGGTGTATCATGTACCCATACCTAGTCAGATTTCCAATATAAAAGCAATTTTCTATAAACATCGGATTATTTTGACATATTTTGTATTGCTATGAACTGTCATGGAATAAGTCGTTATGAAAATTCGACAATCATCAAAACTGTTAAACAGCAATTAACAAAGGTAATACAATAACATATATTTACAAATTTAGATAACGTTCATAATAATTGTTCGAAAGGATCACCGTTGGTTTTCAAACATTTTAAAATCCGGATACTTGTAGAAAAATTTGCGGTCCTCTTTATATCACTGGCATCTAGCTTCTCGATGCAATTGATTACTCTTGGCGCAGGTCTTATTTACTGGGAGCCGATGTCATGTAAAGTTATCTTTTCAAATTCCCCCACAAGTAAAAATCAAGTGGCGTTAGGTCGGGTGATCTCGCAGGCCTCGGTCCTAAACGTCTAAACCAGCGATCTTCGAATATTTGGAACAACTCAGTGCAATGAACCGATGTCCCATCCAGTTGAAACCAGCAGGTACGATACTCGACAGATTATCCGAAAAATCGTTCACCAATGACCTTAGAAGTTCATAAAAGTGGTACCAATTGATTTGATTGGGCAGTGATTGGTTGGTAAATAAGAACTTGAAGTATTTAATTTTTACAAAGTATTCAAAAAAGTAGGTACCAATTAATTTCATTGGACAATGATTGGTTGCTAAGTAACAACTTGTCGAAGTATTAATTTTATTACAATTCGCGCGACAAGCTTTTGAAACCAAATAATTCAACAAAAAATAATTAAATATGTCAGCGATGACTTAAACTTATTTTATAGTTTAGTACATGGCTTAAAGAAAGCTTGTCTTTAAAAAGGTTTTTTATTAGTTATTTTATTTTTTGCTTTTAGTTAGTTCGCCTTAATCTGTTCATTTCAATAGAGCATCGTTATTACAAGGTCTCTTCCCTGTAAGTTTTGAGCTGAAAGAAATCATGACCTCCGACCCCAAAAACTCCCACACACCAATTTTGAAGAGAATCTGACCATAATCACAAAACTCTTCCGCCATCTTGAATTTTAAATCAAATCGGACCATAATTACAAATCTCGTCCACCATCTTACAGCCATCATTTTGTTTTTTTCTCTAACAAAAATTCCATAATGCATTGTTACCGGAATTATGAACATCTGCCAAATTCCAAATTAATCGGACGACTAGAAGTCGGTCAAAATTCACTTGCAAGATTTGATCCTAACTAACGAACTAACTCATAAGTGAAACTAAATAAAAGCTTGTAAAAAACAAGTTTTTGTTCTTTTAATCCAAGATCGGGAAGTTAGTTTAAAATCGATTGCAAAATTTGTACCGAACAGACAAGAAAGCGAGTTAAAAAAACATGGTGAAAGATAGTCTGAGTATATCGATTTCGTTGGATTTTCAGTTCAGAATTCTTCGAATGAAATATATA
The DNA here is from genome assembly GCA_018342105.1 of Gonioctena quinquepunctata. Taxonomy (NCBI): domain Eukaryota; kingdom Metazoa; phylum Arthropoda; class Insecta; order Coleoptera; family Chrysomelidae; genus Gonioctena; species Gonioctena quinquepunctata. The sequence continues at coordinate 172,581 of JAFIRS010002348.1, read as the reverse complement.
AATAAAAAATGATTCAATAATTTCAATGACGAGGACACAATGTGGGACTACATTGATCGATGTTCTGGTACCTACATAAATAACTAGACATAGGTACGCATAATTGTGTATTTTCTCCAATTACCAATTAATAATATTCCACGTATTTGCTGGAAAAGCAAAAAATTAGAGAGATAAAATTAAACGCTGCCACTGATTATGTGTGTATGTAATAAACATAAAATCGAGCTATTTTCGTAAACTCAATGCCAAGGCCCAAGGTCAGAACGTGTTCCTATTGTGTGCAAAATCATTAAATAAATTCCCCAATATCGTCGTCGTAATGAGAACTTTGAATATTTTATTGGAAACATTTAATATTTGGCAGAGTATCTAGGGTTACATTAGTGATGTTTCCCAAATTGCTACACTCTATTTGTTGACATTGCACTTTATTTTTGCGTTCAAGGTTTTTTGTCATTTTCAACAACATGTTTATGCTGTTCTAATCTTGTTTACAGTTGAAAAACTATTGCAGTTTGCGATCGATATGTCTGGTGTTCGTTCTATGAAAATATTTCTTCTGCACTATTTCATTAGCCGTTGTTTTTTTGATATGATTATGTAACACCGTTGTTGAAGAATGATTGTGAATGTATTGAACAATTAATAGGTATTTGGGTGGCAAATAATGCTATTTCACACCTTTCCTTAAAACTGAAATGACCATGTTACTTTTAGTTTATTAGTGTTTGCTGTAATCCGAGTTATACCTATATTTGTGACATTGGCTAAGATATTTTGTAATATAACAAAGAAAGAGTGGCGGAATATTCATCTATACTCTTTCTGCTTTTTAGAGAGTTCGTGAAATGTTCGTGACCCGAATTTGGGCTATAAACGGAAATGATTGCCGAGAGAAATGGCAATTGCGCCCCAGATTCGACGGGCCATCTAAAACCTTGTGCGAAATAAACACTGATAATCAGATGCATCAAGGATGCTAAATAACACGTCCTTATTTTCAACAGAAGTTATCTGAGGCTTTCGTAATCAGTGTATTATGATGAGTAATTCAAACATGTATACATCATTTCCTATGGTTTTCATACTATTTCTAACTGACTTCATAGATATATATGGTTCTCAATTAAATTTTACCACGTTTTTATTAATTATTTTTGTCTATTTGTCTGTTCGGTACAAATTTCGCAGCAAGCATTTGCAAAGTACCTTGTAGGACTTTGCACGTTTATCCATAGGATGTCATTCAACGTCTGTCGAGGCATTAGCCAGGGAAGTAGTTGTTTTTTTATGGATATGCAACCAACATACACCTATTGTATAGGTTTTTGTAGTCAGCTGACTTGAGGAATAAGACATTTTTCATTTTTAATGAGAGACTTAAAACTTTAAACAGCTCAGAACTGGATGACAATGCAATATTAACTCGCTTTCTTTGTCTGTTTATTTGTTTGTCTATAATAATAATAATAGTAAGGAGCAATCGATTTTGAACTAACTTCTCGATGAGCTGGAGACATAAACCACTTCGAAACAATAATCTGAGCTCAATTAATGCTTTAATGAAAGGGCTCTTATATTTCGCTGTGCCAAAGTAATTCACCGTGAAGTTACCATTGTAATACGTGTCAATTTTTTTCTTCAAAGTTTCTTCACGCGCTGTAAAATATTTGCCTAGCTTAGAAATCACAACAACTCTACTTCCAAATAATCCTGTCAAATACGACCCGATGGTCACATCCATATGCCATATAAATAATATTTCTCAACCGAACTTTTGTATTTTATAGTGCCTAAAAAAACTAATTCCCTTGACTTGTTTAAATATTCAAATGTTCAATTGTTCAAGTATTCACCCTCGTATTCTAATGAAAGCTTCGTACTAAGGTTATTTTCATTGGTTACTAGAAGCGTCGCAACTCACCACATCTGCAACAATTTTTCTTTCCATAACCCCGGCTGCCTGTCCCTTCCTCAGGAAATCCCGAAGGTATTTTCATGTTATTTTCGTATAACATTCACTAACGATACTCAACACACGCCTCAATTTCCGTTATTCAATCTACTACAAACTCCCGTTCCCGAAAAGGTTACTCAAAACAAATTTTGATCCATTTATTCCGACGATTCAATTATTTAGGATTAAACTCATTGGGGCCGCGAACACTCTGTTCGAGCTTTCGCAATCAACCCCCTGAATCGACTGACTCTTTCCACGTGTCCTCAGGACGCCACCCTCAGTCTGTTTTTTCGCGCTATTTTTTCTGATTGGCTCTCAAGTCCCTCACAGCCTTATAATATTGTCCAAAGTCCTGTTTTGGCGTTCTTGCCATTACCCGACTCAACAAATTCAACTAGCTCGATCCCACACGAAGGAATTAATGATCCCTTGTTAAATATTTCTAGACCATACATCCGATGATTATTTGGCTACAATGTAACAAATTTACCTGCGCTCAATGCCGATATAATATGATTTGTCCTCGTGAAAGGCATGATATTTTGTATATATTCAGTTTGCCGTTTACGAATATAAGCTATTATTAATAATTCCACTATTTCTTCAAATTTTGGGAGGCGACTATAATTTCTAGGTGGCTGAGATATAAGCTCCTTCATCATTTTTCTTCATAGACAAATTCAGTAGATAAAAAATCGTTACCTACCCTGGGACCAAACTACTGTTATAAAACAATAACACCATACAGGATGTTACACATGCACCTCATGTTTTTCGTTTTAAATCTTACATATCTATTGAAAATTTACAATTACAAATTTCTGGACAATCTGAATGGGTTTAGGAATCTATATGGGGTTATAAATCTGTATGGGGTTAGAATAAATTATTTTATACTTTTCAGTCCGTGGTATATTGAAAAAAAATATTGAAATATTTTTTTCAGTTTGCTCACTTAAACAGTTTGTACATTCGAAATGGTCCAAGTACGTTGCCCTAAAAACTGAATAAGAAGAGGTAGGTAAAATCAAATATGACAAAGGGGATTTAAAGAAATCCGCCGCCCGGGAGGGGAGATCATTTCCATCCTGGTTGCCCTACAAATAAAAATCGACCTGTGCGAGTATTATTTCTAAAAATATTCAATCTCAAAGTTATTTGAGGTGTTTCTGGATGAATTGTTGAAAAATTATGGAGTACATTTGAAAACTTTTAAAGTTGATCTCGAATACTAATTAAACGATTTTTCAAAGTGATTATGGCCGTAAACAGATTTGAAACATCTCCCAAATGAGTTATCATTAAACGTAGGTTCCATTTGGAAATAAAGGCTGTAACAAAAATTTTAGGATTTTTTTTATTTTTTAAGGGTTTTTTGTCGTGAAGTTTTTGTTTTTAATTCTTATTTAATACATATTGATAAACTGATGATTTATCTATCAATATATATTTTATGTAGATTCTCACCACTCCACGTCTTTAAAAAAATGTTGGTATATCTTCGCCGATTATGTCCCCGAGAACCCAAAAATACCATCGAAAATGTATACATCTAATTTATATATAATATATATATATATATATATATATATATATATATATATATATATATATATTCTTTAGTTTCTTGACCACATATATATTTTTATCAATTTCTCGGAATAAAGGTCTGACTCAGTCAATTCATATAATTTCTTTTAAGAACGATTCGACATGGTATTTGTCATCATCATCAAGTTAAAACACTAAAATAAAAAATATGGAGTTTGAGACATATTTAACTCAACACAATATCGAAATGTATGCACCATTTATTCAAAATTAAAACCAAAAATACTAAAAAACAAACAAACTCATACAGTATATAGAATACCGTGTAAAGACTATCAAAGTACCTATATAGGTCAAACAAAACAATATTTGCAGAAACGAGTACAAGCCCACAAGTACTCAAAAACCGACATTACAGCCTTATCCAAACACGAAAAAGAAAATCAACATAAGTTTGACACTAACAACATTGAAATTTTGAGCAAAGAAAGGAACCCAAGAGTAAGAACATTCCTTGAAATGATACATATTAAAAAAGACCCCAATAGAAATGATATAAATAATTTAAGCCAGATTTATAACAACCTTTTTTTCTTTGTTTATAGTAATAATAATGAAAACTGATCTTTACATGCTGCCAAAAAAAAATACAGTCTGCTCATATACTAGAACTCAATATAAACAATCCGGTGTACTTATGAAGAGGGTGAAAATGCATGAAAGATAAACAAACCATTCCCGATAACTTCGACTTCGAAGTCTCACACCTACAATAACGTTCGTACAATGCGAAGGCAGAAATTCAAATAAAATAATTTGTACTTGAATTCTCATATATATTACAGATATTTTTATATTGTGTTGAATAACGTGTTAAATTTCGAACCATATGTTTTAAAAAAAATATTTTGGTGCATACATTTTAATATTGTGTTAAGGTAAATATGTCTCAAACTCCATATTTTTAATTATAGTGTTTTAACCTGATGATGACAAATACCATGTCGAAACGTCGTTAAAAGAAGTTATATGAATTGACTGAATCAGACTATACCAAAAATGAATCATTTTGAGTTATTCGAGTTTTTCTAAAAAAAAGTGACAAATGCGGCCTATCTGACATACGCCAATTTTCATGTGAATTACAATTTTTAGTGATATGCAGTGACTGAATCATGAATATTGAAGTTTGAACGGATCACTCACCATAATCACATCCACTGAATAAGTTACAGGGTGAATAAAAAACAATGAAAATCTCAATTTTTTCAAATGGAAACCCCATTTTTTCTTCTTATTGATTTTAATTATATTATGAAAATGAGCCCTAGTTCTAATTCACTTCCCTATACCCAAAACCCATCATTTCGGAGATATTCCATAAGGGTACGTAATTCTGCATATTAACTGACTGAAGTTTTGATTTTTCTAGTAAGCTGTGCATATTTACCGACAAATGAAATGAAGTTGTTTGTTTACTGTCAGATTCATCATCTGAAAAAGTGCAATATGGCTCGTGTTGTGTGTAATCAAGAATTCGTTAATTTATTAGTGATTTATGACGAATGTAGTGAAGTTTTCACAAGAACATGTGATCATATGATCATTCCCATTTTCATGGCAAAAAATGTTCAAACACATTTACTTCAGCGTCTTCGTATGACATAACCTTTAGCTCGTCTTATCATTTCAGGTGGAATAGAGTTGAAGGCTGTGCGAACACTCTGCTGAAAATCTTCTTTAGTTGTTGGCGTATGGAAAAATACCCTTTTTATATAACACCAAATAAAAAAGTCGATTGGAGTTAAATCGGGAGATCGCGGTGGCCATAGTTGCGGACCGTCGGTTCCAAACCATTGGTCATAGAAAGTTCCATATAAATAGGTTTTTACCATCCGCCGATTATGTGGGGGCCCTCCATCATGTTGATACCAAATTCTTCTATGGTCGGCTAGCGTCAACTGTTCCAAATAATCAGTATCAAGAAATCTCAGGATGTCTAGGTATCGTGAAATTCCAACGGCCTAGAAATTGATGTTCCCGAACAGATTGTGGATTGTTATCGCTCCAGTAGTGAGAGTTTCGCCTGTTGAATATTCCATTTTTGGTCAATTTCATAGTTCATAGTTCGTAAGATTGAATATTAATCTTCTGATGATGTCTGGAGATGCTTTTGGTTTTCCTGGATATCTTGTAGCAAAAGTATATCATGTATCTGGCTGTAAACAACTTCATTTCATTTGTCTGTAGATATGCTCAGCTCACTAGAAAAATCCTAGATTTCAGGCAGTTAATATACAAAATTAAATAATATTATGGAATATCTCCGAAATTATGGGTTTTGGGTATAGGGAAGTGAATTCGAACTAGGGCTCATATTCACGATAGAATTGAATCATGAGGAGAATAAATGGGGTTTCCAATTGAAGAAATTGATATTTTCATGTTTCTCATTCACTTTCAGAATCCACATTTTGCGCACTCTGTTAATTATTCAGTGGATGTGATAATGGTGAGTGATCCGTTCAACCTTCCATAGTCATGATTCAGTCACTGCATATCGCTAAAAATTGTAATTCACATGAAAATGGCGTATGTTCGATAGGCTGCATTTGCCATTTTCCCCAAAAAAAACTCAAATCACTCAGAAACGGTTCATTTTGGCTATATATGGATGTCCTCAAGATCACTAAAGTTCCACCAATACATAAAAATGGGCCAAAAAACAAGACTGACAACCACAGACCCGTCTCTATGATATATAGTAACCTATCAACAATTTTAAAGATCATTGTAAAAAACGCATTGTTAAGTATATTACTAATTTTGTTGAATTTGAAAATATCAATATGGATTCCTCGAATATAGCGATACTATGAGTGCCACAATAGACTTTGTCAATTACATTTCCTCCGCCCTGGATGATAAAACGATGTCTTAACAGTTTTCGTTGATTTTCGAAAAGCTTTCGAGTACTGGACCACACTAATTTACTCAGTAAATTGGAAAATATGGAGAGGAAGAGTCCACTTTCTTATAAAAACATACCTCCTAAACAGACAACAATTCACAATGTTAAATGGGTCAAACTGACAATACAAAAGCGGGAGTACCACAGGGCTCAGTATTGGGACCACTATCATATATCGTATACGTATTATCATTGAGAAATGCTGATCTTCGAGGTAGATAATTCAAATTTGCTGATGATACTGTACTGGTATATAAAGGCAGAGTCCTACAATTACAAGTTAATAAAGATCTAAAACACCATCATGCATGGCTAATAAAAAACAGACTACAATTGATCATAAGTAAAACAACATAAATGATCTTCAAAAAACTATACAAGTTTACAAGACATCACAATAGAAATAGGAGAAAGAATAATTGACAGTATTGAAGGCGAAATACCTTGGCCTTGAATTAGATGATAAGTTGAACTGGAGTGAACACATCAACACATTGAAAACAAAATATCACCCATGGTTGGTGATGGCACCAACCATGGGTGATATTTTGTTGGATATCGATGTGGAGATTGCTTAGCAACCTACTAAAATACTGGATTTGCGTATTTTGGGGTCTGAAGTTGCTCCGAGAAAGTAGGCATTCTTGAGCGATTTCAGAAAAAGTAAATTTATATACTATGTAATCCAAGAAAATCTTAAATGTAATACAACTTTCAATTATGTAAATCAACTTCACAACTATAATACTCCTACCCAAATAAATATACTCCTAGAACCAGTGAGAACAAACATAGGCCTCAAAACTAACGAAAATATTTTAGTTGGATTCCCAATGTTTCCTTCACTGTTTCTATACATTTTCAGAATCATGCTACTTTTAGTTCTCTATATATAAATCGCGTTAACTCATGAAGATATACTGTATATATAAATGACATTGAGATTGAAACTCAAGAAAGTACTGTTGTATGCTTTTGTCCAATAGCTGACTAAACTTTTATATTTTCAGAAGTCTTTCGAATTTGAAATTTTCAAGGTTTATTTAAAATGAAATTCTGTTCGTGTTCTCCAATGAAAAGATGTACAATTTTTTCTAACACGTGATTCCTTAGCTTGATTTATAGCAATTAACTAAACTAGAAATGAATTCTGAAATCTACCTGTCCGACTGGCCGCACCATAGCTTTTTATTTTATATACTAAATGTCTTTCTTCAGGTGATTCATAGTGATACATCATTAGACCAGGGTCGATAATTTTTTAAACAAAAAAAAAATAGAATGAAACCCATTGGAAAAGGAAGAGAATATAACAAAAATGAAAGGAAAAATAATTTACGGGCGATCTGAGGTCGGGCAGTGGAAGGGGGTGAGTTTTTAAGGGTGAAAAACGGTTTATCTCGATTTCCGGCAAAACTACATGTCCTATGGAAAAAAGTTAAATACCAAAGTTGTAGGTAATAAAAAGATCTACATTTGTATTCACACTTCCTTCACAAAACCTCAAAATTTATGTGAAAAATTCAAATAACTAAGTTTTTGGTTCTTTATTTTTATATTTTACAAAAAAATTTCTTTTTTCACGAAATTTGATATAAACTTACCTTTTTATGTCCCAAACACACTGTGATTTTTTGGATTTAAAATATTTATTTTTTCACCTTATTTTGACTTAATATCTAAAAAGTACCCTAATTTTCAATCGAAAATTCTCCCCTCAAAATATTAGCTTTTTCAAAAAAGTCGGTGGGCTTTTTGTTAGTTGAAATCTCTACTTTCTGATGGTGTAAAAAAAATATACATTACTATGGTAAATGTTCTCAAAAAATGCAAAAAAACGAACAAAACTCGAATCTGATTTTTTTTTAATCATCATGTACAATTTTGAGCTATTTATTAAAATTTACACTTTGATTACTCGAAAAACATAAGATTCCATGTTACATTGATGAACAAAAAAATTACAAATCCATAAAACATAAGGATTGCAAAAAACCTGCGAAAACAGTTGTTCTAAATATTAAAGATAGGATTTAAAGGAGATTTCATCTAAAAAATGTGACTGCTGCAATTTTTTTCAGTAAAAAAGTCGATTTATCAAATTCTAATTACATTTATGTCATAGAAAATCTCATAATATATAAATATACATGTAAATCGTACTATTGAATTTAGATACTTTATACTGATTACGTTATTCATTATAATATTTTTAAATACATTAATCTTGTTATTTTTAAATACCTTATCTTGAATTCTAATCACTTATCCATAGTTTTTGTCTCTTTGATGGCATTTTTTCATCGTTAGATTCGACAAACCTTCCCGATTCTAGTAGATCTTCGAAATCTTCAAGACCATCACCGTCTTCGTCTCCAATATTATTTCCAGTCTGCATTGGTTCTTCATCCACAATTTCATCTGAATCATTAAATTCCTCGTAGGTTTTTTCTTCCACATTGGAGCATTTTTCAGAACCATGACAATTTGAGCATAAATTTGTGCATTTTAAACCATGTTTTCGGCAGCCACATTTAAAACCGTTACATCCAGTTTCACAGCTGCAGAAAATAGTTTTGAGCAATATTTCCGGAATTAATTCCTTTTCTGTAAATTTGGGCATAATGCCACGTTACCCAGTCAAGTTTGAAGCTGATAATATGCCCTGTAACATTTTTTTTGTTTATCAATGTAACATGGAATCTTACGTTTTTCGAGTAATTAAAGTGTAAATTTGACATAATGAGTACATAATGATTAAAAAAAATCGGATTCGATTTTTTTCGTTTCTTTGCATTTTCTGAGTACATTTACCATAGTAATGTATATTTTTTTACACCATCCGAAAGTAGAGATTTCAAGGAACAATAAGCCCACCGACTTTTTTAAAAAAGCTGATATTTTGACGGGAGAATTTTTGATTGAAAATTAGGGTGCCAAAAACTTGATTATTTGAATTTTTAACATACATTTTGAGGTTACCATTTTCAAAGGCTTCAGCCCTGGTCTACATGTACAATGCGCTTTTTAGAGTCAAAAACATAAAAGGATGAGTCTATGGACCGGATAAATGCCATTGCATATTCACAACGTCCTCATTCGATTTCAATACAATTTTTATCTCATTGTGGGTCACAAAGAGAAAACGACTCAACAGATCAAGGGTAATAATTTTCTAAAAGGCTCTCTCTCCCACACAAAAGTTTCTACAATATTTCAATGGCAAGGCAGACTGACATTAAAATGAATCGAGTCATTTGAGATACATTTTCCCCGTACGTTGATAGCCGTCGTTGTTGAGGAAAGCAAAACAATTGCTTTCACTTTTACTGATCGCTTACTGCGATGTATGTTTCTAGGTCAACGCATTCTTGTTTACTTTCTCTTTCAAAATCTGTTCACGAAAATTGATAGTTTCGTCCCTAGATCGTGGGAATCAATGGAGTAGCCTTGGTGGGACTAGTTTTTGTCGGAGGTATGTTCGTGTACAATAGTCGACTGTCGAAAGGCCGATTCGGTTTTAGGACGACACCGAATTAGTGTGCCTTGACCTGGTTCTTGACCTACTTTTCGATTACCTACATAAGTTGTGGAAACTATAGCGTCTTCCAACGTGTCTAATCTTAACGAATAAAATGGTTTTTGTTACATTAACCCAAAATTTGTTGACTTGTTCAAAATAGGGTCAAGTGTAAGCTTTACACAATGAGTACACTTTATTTATATTTTGACTTTGTAATGTTCGTGACAACAGATAACCCATTGAATACTGAAACAAATTTGAAAAATGGATGTAATTCAAGTACATCATAATAGAAAATGTGAGTACTTTAGGATTGGACGCAGGATTGATTTTAACTGAAAGATCATTTAACAATTAACGTAAATATGAATTTGTGACATATTTTTATTTATAAGTTGACAAATTCACATGGAAAAATAATTTTTCGAGATTCGCCGGTCTTCGACAGAATTTTGATTGGAGTTTGAAATAAACTGTTTTCATTTTTAAATTTAGAATTTTTCGAATGTGTTATCCATGTGCATTCTGAGAAAATTGATGAAAAAATTGAACTAAAGCCACTTATGAAATACTGACCCAGTTAAAATTATACCAAGCAGAGGCAAAATGTCCTCAATAAACTCAAATTTACTTATTTATGACAATATGGTTTGAATTGTATGTCGTCATTCAGGTTGTAAAAACGATGATTAATGCGAACATATCTTTTCCAAAATACGTCAACTGCATAGGCAAAATACTCGGTTAGTATCAATTCCAAACATGATGAAGCATAGGATTGATTCACTTCAATGCTAGAACATTGATTTCCGTCACCTCATCAATGATATAAGTTTCATGGTAGGGAGATTTTTGTCCGAGTTATTTTTCCACAACAGGGAAATATTAAAAACATGGATGTGTTGGTATACCTTATACATACAAAGTTGTTGCGATTGAAAATCCGAATCAGTTTCAAAATGAAATGAAAAAACTAGATGAACTTTGCAACAACAAAGACGAATTTCTGGAGGTGCATTTATTTAATTTTTTTCTGGTAAGAGGCCAATGTGGGTATTTTCTGGGCAAGATATGATATTGAAGCCTCGTATTCATCAAAATTATGGAATTTGAATCATGTTTCGTTCAAATCGGTAGATTTTTTGAGGATTTTCGAAAAAAATGTCAAATTTGACAGGTTTAGAGTGGCACATGACAAAAAGAAAGAGGCTGTTTTTTACAAACTAACTGCGAAGTCAAATTTTCATTATATCTATTAATAAAAAAAACTTCCATATGTTGCGAACTTTATGTGTGACACTGTATGTAGTAGTAGTTTTTTATTCTTGAACCATGTATTGTATAATTGAAGCGGGTTTTTTTTTGTTTGGGGTGCGGTTCGTCGGAGGAATGATTTCGGATGCTTCTTTATAGATTCTTCATATTTTATTACTTTGGCTTCATCAGATTATATCTAAAAAAAAAACAGTTTAAATACCCCACTTGTGTGGAATGATTTCTTACCTACCAACACAAATTCATTAGTGGAACCGGTGATTTTTGTGCTGTTAGTGTTGTTTATTTCTATTCAACATTTTTTTTAAAGGAAAGTGGTGCTCCAAACGAAATTTGCTTTGTCTTTTCTTCGATAGAGAATATTTCTGTTTTGCCGATGATGGTTGGAAAACCGCGTGGATTGAAATTTGACATTTGACTGTTGTTTCGACGTCTCCAAGTTCAATTTGGTTTGTTCGTTTGCTTTGGTTTTATGATGATCGGGGTTGACTATCGTAGGTTGTTCCTTTGGTTTGTTGAATAAATAATGAATTTGTGGTATATTTTACTTAGTTGCTTTATATCCGTTTTGTCATAAGGGTATTTTTTTATATGAATCATTTCCAAAAATTATTTTTTTAGTATTTTTTTTTGTTGCCAAATTTTTATGTTCTTGTAATTGAATTCATGATTTGTTTCCCCTTATGTTTGTTTAGCGCTGTGGAACAGTTTTTCGTGTATTTGTGGGCTTTGATTCTGCTATCTAAATGTTGAGCGGTTTGGCCAATATATACATACACATTGTGGGTTTATTGCATGGGATTTCATAAATAACATGTGTGTTTTTACCTTTTAGATTTTTTGTTTTTAGTTTGGAAAAAAATATTTTTTCAGTTTTGTGACCTTTATGACCTATATTTAATTGTATGGTTTTAGTATTTTTGTTAATTGCTCTGGAAAATATCCTGTTAGCAACCTCGAGTTAGTAAGTTTTTTATAGTTATAAAAAAGAGCATAGTTACAATGTGATTTTGTTCTTTTCAGATGTCTTGATATGAAATAAATATTGTTTTTGTGTTTCCTAAACTCAGTTTTTATATATATATATATATATATATATATATATATATATATAATATATATATATAGGATTAACTAATCATAAAAATATTCAAAAAAATTCTTAATTATATTAATAATAATGGGAAGTAAGAAGCCAATGATCTTTCTCAAGGTGAATTTTCCAATAGTTATTTTCCTCCACATAAACACCATTGGAATAAAGAATTAGCCCCAGTTTCATTACTGGCACGCTCTTCATTCTCAAAATAATATTCACCCATTATGGAAATGAAATCGAAAACAGCTCGATGTTGATAATTTTCAACAAATGAGCCATCTCGCGGCAAAACATGCATGAACTGGGATTGAGTCGGTGTAGTGGAAACTTTATGGCCATTAGAAAAATTCATTATATCAAAATCTCAACCAAATGAAAAAAACGCGTGCCCTTTTGTCGAAAAAATTAATATTACCTTTTATGTGTAACATGATTCGACTAGTGGCAACCGCTGAAAAACGAGCAACACTTTTTTCACTAGAATCTTCCCAGGTCTGCACAATCAATGAGATGCTCATAATATTGAAAAAAAAAACGTTGCCTGAAATGAAAAGTTATATTTTATGTCATTATATAATTGTTATTCATGAATTTACAAAATATTACTGTCAATAATATGGAGTTCTACTGAGAAAAATATTTGTAAGATTTACCACTGGTCACCAGTATTATTGAAAATAAGCCTCCTCCTTTTATGTTGTCTGTTTGTTTGTCTGTTCGGTACAAATTCTACAACAGGTTGAATAACAAATGTCTAAGAGAGAGAGAGAGAGAGAGAGAGAGAAAGAAAAAAAAAAGAGTAGTTGAGAGAGAAGAGAGAGAGAAAGAAAGAAATAATAATGAGAACAATAGTTAAGTGAAGGAGGAAGAAAGAGAGAAAAATATTAATAGTGAATAGTGCGTTAGTGATAATTTCTACGATTCTACTAGTGAGATTTAAAATGAAAAACATGCGGCGCATGCGATAGATAGTAAAGAGTGTAGGGAATAGCTGTCATTGCGAAAACTCAGACGATAGTTCATATCATTTGCAGTGCAATAAAATTATCAGTTACTTTCCATGCATCATTTAACTATTGCATGCGCCCCACGTTTTTCGTTTTAAATCTTACGCAAGTATTTTCATAGCTATTAAAAATTCACAACCACACATTTTTAGGTCAATCTGTATGAGATTATAAATTTGTATGGGACTAGAAGAAATGATTTTATACTTTTTTATTCGTTTTAAGAACGTGGTATTTTTTTATTTCAATACATAATTATTTCTTCCTCGCGCACTAATGAGATAATGTCACTATATTGTTTGGTAATGGAGCAGCAAATGGCACATACTTCAACTTTTGTAGTTTTTCTTCAAGTTTTCTAAAAAAATATTATTGTTAATTGAATATTTTTTAATATAATATGAGATTTACTTCTACATAAATCATCAGTTATCAATCCATCCCTCGTTTGTCGGAATTGAGAAATATGTTTTTGATTGACTTAGGCACCCAATGTGTAACCAAGTTTTTGCAGTTTATTGAGCTTTTGGTCGAACAGATAATTTTGTTCACAGCTCGCACCATATTCGACCATTTTTTTGACCATTCTGTTAAATAGTACTTAGATTTGCTTAAATCCCAACCTGCACATCAGGAACATTTGTAGAGAGTTATTTACGGAAAAACAATGTTTTTTATGTTTATATTGACATGTTTCTGAGGTGTGTAGAAGGACGAACTAATAAGGCCGTGTCATAATAGGCGAAATCACAAACTCGTAAATTTGCCTCATATGTGCTTGGAGTTGAAATATAGTGATAAAATATTATGTGTGCATAGTTTTTCCTAGAAGATATTGTGCTCTAAAACCCTCAAATTCAGTGAGACATTCAAACACAGCGTTATTGCCGCTTCTTCTGACGTCATATGTCCAATGATTTGGCATTTACTTGAGTTGCCAGTGTCACTATTTTGTGGAACTTCTGAGGAAATGTTATTCTGTTTCATCCTATGAATAAAACAGAACTTGTGTCAGCATATGTGATATTGAGAAGAAGAAGAAAAAAAGACTTCGTATTTGATAGCCATTCTTGATTTAGTTATTCTTTAGTAATATGTATGTATACCGAGTGCTATGTCATTATTTTTTCGGCCTGCTCACATTGTAAAGAAATATTATGAATAACACTTGGCAACGCTGTGAATCCTGGTAATGTTATTCTGTTTTATCCTATGAATAAAACAAAACTTGTGTCAGCACGTGTTGTATTGAAATGAAGACTTCGTATTTGATAGCTGTTCTTGATTTAGTTATTCTTAAATAATATTTATGGATACCGAGTGCTATGTCATTACTTTTTCAGCCTGCTTACATTGTAAAGAAATATTATGAATAACGCTTGGCAACTCGGCGATCGGCCATAGTTCGGAACTTGTTACGTCATATCCTGAACCTCAAATGTGATCGCAGGATGGAAGACGTCGCTCGCTTGGTTTGTTTTGATCGCGTCGAGTAAATCGCTCTGTCGTTTTGAGAACACCTATACTTAAAGGGGATGTATCCTGATTGGTTACCCTCGTCGAGCAGTCAACGTGACAGCAACGCCTGATCGCTTAGAAACAAACTGGTTTGTTTTTGATCGCGCTATCCGACAGTTGTTAATATGGATTTTGAGGATTTAACACAATTTTATGGGATGAACGTAGTGATACATAGTTACAAATATATATCAAAAACTGTGTGGAACAGCGTGGCAGAAAAGCAATTATAAATTAATAATCCCTATAATTCGTCACTTTGAACATAAAACACCAATTACATGCTTTGTTGATTAATTTTAAAATTTTTCAATATGTCTAGTATTGTTTTTTTACTAAAATATACAAATTATTTATTTTGAGAATGGAAACATTCTCAATTGAAAATTAAATAGAAATATTTTTCCGAAAATTAAAAATTTTCGACAATAAGAAGTTATTTGTAATATCTACAGAAAATAACTACTTCCTGCTATCCACGCTGGACATTGAACTACATCTGATAATATTGTGAAAATAATTTAACTCAAAAGGAAAAAATCTGAAGTAAAAATGAAATGTTTGTGGCTTTAGTCGGAAAAATAGTTTTTTTCATTTAGATATTACAAAAAATAACTTCATTATCGTCGTAGTTTTTTCAATTCCCAGAAGAATTTTTCTATTCGATATTCAATTGAGATAGTTTCCCTTCTCAACATGAATACCTCCCAAGAGGTTATCTTGAACGGTTGAACATAGTGAGTAAAGTTTATCTTCCAGTTGCAGATGATTCCACATCAAATCAACAAATCACAAATTATAATTTTTTTTAATTATTAAAACATTTAGGTAAACAAAAACTTTTTATTTTCAGTGATAATGTTTTCTACAAAATATAAAAATATGCTTCCCGTCTTCTTTGGTGTTCATTTCAAGAGGCTGGCTTTTCAATGTATTTTTTTAATATAATTGTTGCAAAAATCGCCGTACGTTCGCTCGCGCGATTGATGTCCAATTAGACAGGCCTAATCACTACGTTTCCAAAAGTATTTTCTTTCGTGAAAGATATTTATTGTACCAATAATTTCATGCGGCATTTTTTAGGTGAGCAATTTTTATTTTTTTTTGGAAAGCAACTTAAATAGAAATTCTCCGAAATGCTCCAAAAATTGGGTTTTGCAACTTGTGCACATAAACAGGAAAACTTTTCTCACATTATGGTTATTGTTTCGAGGTTTTTGTTTCAAATTTTAAAATTCAAGTATCAAAGTCATTCTTTTCAAACTAAAAAACGATAACTATTGTATGATATATTCTTGTAGACTTTAGTTACTTTTGAGGCATACAAAATTAGTCAAAAAATACAATGCGATATAAAAATATTTTCTTATATTCACTGGATTGTGAATCAAAATGTTAAAGACAGTTGCAGATCACCGATAAAAGCAAGACTGTACGCAGATGACTTGCTAATCTATTGTTGAGGCCAAAACCTAACATCCACCCAAACTGCCCTGCAGAATACACTTGGACGCCTAGAAGAATGGTCACTTAAAACAGGACTTAAATTCTCAATACCGAAAACCAAAGCTATGATATTCTCCAAGAAGCCCCAAGCAAAATTTTCTAAGCTAACTCTTCACAATAGCCTCATAGAATTTGTCGACTATATCAAACTCCTAGGCATGATAGTCGACAAAAAACTAAACTGGAAACACCATGTCATGCATCTGAAAAAATCATGCCAGAAAAGACTGAACCTTATGAAATCCATCGCATCTAAGAAATGGGGTGCAGATTCAACAATTTTGATTATGCTATATAAAACACTGATAAAATCAAAACTGGAACTGATGTGGGTACCCTCTCACACGGGGATCAGAGGGAATGAGAGAGCTGATTGTCTGGCTAGAGCAGCTATCTATGGCGATGCACCAACTACTACGACCGTCATTCATACCGACATGAAACCCTTCCTGAAAAAGATCCAATCCAAAGCATGGCAAGCCGAATGGGATATCACTGACACTAAGCTATCCGAAGTGAAGGAGAGTATACTCCCTCACAAAATTACTCCAAAAAAGAGAAGATATCAAGTGATGATGACACGCCTACGGTTGGGACACACTAGGTTAACCCATGAACACATTGTGACATGCTCCTCACAACCCACCTGCGAAATTTGTGAAGCTCGATTAACAATAAAGCACATTCCCTGTGATTGCCCACTTCACTATCGAGAGAATAAATCACCAAATTCCTGAAACATTGAGGGACATTTTAAGTGAATAACATCAACTCTCTGATGTTTTGTAAGTTTCTATTGATGATTTCCTAACTTGTAATATTCCACCGCTATTTATTATTTAGCGTATGGCTTACATGGATTTAGTTCTTGAGAGAAATGTCACAAATACAAATTCACATAATATGAGAGGATACAATAGTACAGACACCTTAATAAAATTTTATGTGCAGCACAATTAAAAATTTAATTTTAAAAATTAAATTTTAAAATCAAGGCCATTAATCCAGTCCAGCACAGAGTCGGTGGCCTCAAAGAAGTCGCTCTCCTCTCCTCCATATGCTGTGAGGGGGCACTCAGTTGCAATGTGGTGAACAATCTGGCGAGGTTCTCCGCAGTCACAAGTCGGGGTCACAGTCCCCATTTATAGAACGAGTCACGGCGGATGCCGTGGGACGTTCTTATCCTGTTGAGTGTTTTCCACTCAAGGCGAGGCAGTTCCATTCCTGGTAGGGGTACTATAGGATCGGTTACATGAACTGCTTGGGCCGGCTTCGAGGCTTTCCAGTTTTATTTCCATTTATCGGCTGAAATTCTCTCCCACAAGTTGTTCTGCTAGTGGTAGGGGGGAGTCACTGTGCACTGGGAGTAGGGGGTTTGATATTATTTTATTACAATCCCTAACTCCGCTTGTCTGCGGATGGTGGGAGGTGCAATATTGCTCAGAACCGGGAGCCAGGGCAAGGGTGTGCTTTTCAGACATCCGCTAATCGTTCTCATTGTCTCGTTGAGTTTGGTGTCGATAGTCTTCACATGGCAGCTGTTCAGCCAGATTGGGGCACAATATTCGGCTACGGAGTAAACAAGGCTAAGGGCTGATGTTTTGAGGGTGGATGCTTTCGCGCCCCAAGTAGTACCGCAGAGTTTGTGGATTATATTATTTCTGGTGTTTATTTTAGCTGCGGTGTTCTCTAGGTGTTTTTTGTATGAAAGAGTTCGGTCCATTGTTATACCTAGACATTTTGGGTAGGGATTGTAGCGTAGTAAATTATTGTTGAAGTACACTTGGGGCTCTAGTCGTGCTTGTTTATTATTTAGGTGGAAGCACATCACTTCAGTTTTATTCATATTAGGGATTAGTCTCCAGTCGGCGAAGTATCCCCCCAGCATGGCCAGATCTTCCGTCAGTGTGTTACTGGCCTCCTCTATGGTTTTACTCCGCGATGCGAGAGCCAGATCATCAGCATATCCGAACTTTCTTGACGTTGTGTGTGGCATGTCGGAAATGTATATATTGAACAAGACAGGTGCGAGTACCTAGCCTTGGGGCAGTCCGTTATTATTTGGAAAGGCCTGTCGCATAGCATGTTGTTCAACAGGGATGCTATTCGGCTGCACGATACCATGCACGGTACCTCTCTCCAGACCGTGTCGTATGCTGCGGTCAGGTCGACGAACATTACAGTTGTCTTCAGTTGTTTTCGACACCCTGCTTCAATGCTGAGCACCTGGTCGGCACAGCTACGATGGGGCCTGAACCCGGCCTGTTCAATGGGAACATGCTCCATTATCGTTGGTCATAGTCGGTTTAGTAGCATCCTTTCCATGAGCTTGTAGCATGAGCTCAATAGGGCTATCGGGCGGAAGCTTTAAGGCAGGTTCTTGGGTTTGTTTGGTTTCAGGATTGCGATTATTTTAGATTTCTCAAGTTCCATTGGGACGTGGCCTGTTATTAGGATGTCAGAATAAAATTTGCTCAGCCACATTCTAGTGTGCTTTCCACAGTTTTTAAGGAATTCTGGGTGAATTCCGTCGAATCCGGGTGCTTTGCCAGATTTTGTGTCTTCCAGTGCCTTATATACCTCTTCCACAGTGAATGGTCTGGAGTATTCAGGGTGGGCTGCTGTTGTATGGCGGCGGAGTGTCAATTGTTTCTTAATATGTGTATTTTGTTGTCTTATGCTCGGGGCCTTAGAGCAGCGATTTGGTCAGCTGATTCTTCCGGTGGTTCGCGAGTGGGTGGGTTAGAGCTACCTAGCTTCTTCAAGAGGCTCCAAGCCTTCCGACTGAATCTCCATGTTGCCTGTCGTTTCTTCCTATTTTTCAAGGCGGTCTGTGTCTAGGCGGTTGAGGAGCTCATCAGCTATCTCCGAGTCTCCACTGTTCTGAAATTCCTGGTAAATTTGCTCCGTCTCAGCATTCCATCCTGGCACGTATTCCCGGCGGAAGCCTCGGGGTATATACTTTTTCGCCGTTGTTATTATAGCTTTTGCGAATCTGTTATAATTACTGCTTACTGGGGGGATCCATCTGACGACTTTATCGAGCTGGGCAGCAAATTTATCCCACTGGTCCTTCCCACGCTTCAACCTTGGCCTGGGTACGGGTACGGAAGTCGTCCAGGACTTTCCTCGAGATTGGTACCGGCCGTTTTCGGGCATTTTCTGAGACGAAGCAGATGTCCGGGTTGGTTTCGGTGTTCCACGCAGCTGACCTTAACGTATTTCGATCCTTGGCATCGAAGATTAGGTGAAGATCGTGTGAGTCCGCACAGTGCGCGAGGCGCTCACCGTTCTCGTCAGTGATTCGGTATTTCCAATTGGTGTGGTGGCTGTTGAAATCGCCTGTATATATTGCAGGATGTGGGTAGATATTAAGCACACTATCAGGCCAAAGTGTCTGTGGTGGCTTGTAGATGTTGGCCACCGTGATGTCAGCTATTTTTGTTATTACTTGGTGGACATTTGAGTTTATACTGGAATTTATCAGTGTAGCGTTTTCGATGTCTTTCCGGATATAGGTTGCGTTGCCATAGGAACGATGGTAGGTAGCCCCAAGCAAGTCGAAACCTTGAATTTTGCCTCTTCGGCGCTGTTGGTCTTCATTCTCTATGTGGGTTTCTTGGATAATGACCATGCCAATGTTTTGGTCTAGCAAGAGCTTTGAAATGTACTCACTCTTAGCTCTGCTGAGTCCTTCATTTTAGAAATTATGAACTTTGTATTTCGGAAACTGCTTTAATCAAAATATACTTGGCAGTACAACGTACAACTTTTTCAGAATTCTTCAAGTAGTTCACAATCAATCTTTTATTACATGGTTACCAATAGTAATACTATATGATATATCCAACAGAGAGGGCGCTGATGGTTTCGTTAAACTAACTACAATACAGTGATTTCTATCACCCCTTCTCAATTTAAATGTTAAAAGAAAACTAAACAAATAAACATTTCAATTGTTAAACAAACATATATTCAGTGGCCTAATATACCCAACCTACACTTTGAAAATTTTTCTTTGTTCAATGGTTTTGTAAACATATCAGAAACATTTTCATTTGTTGGAATATATTGTAAAATAATTTCTTTTCGCAAACACAAGTCTTTTATGAAATGATATTTTATATCGATATGTTTCGAACGTTTCGAATTTTCAAAATTTTTAATTAGAGATATTGCACTCAAATTATCGATTTTTAATACCACTGATTCACAAACTTTGAATTCACTCAAAATTCCTTTAAGGTTGACGAGTTCCTGTGAAGCAATATCAGCTGAGATGTATTCCGCTTCCATTGATGATTGGGCAACACACGTTTGCTTCCTGGAATGCCATGCTATCGGGTTTCCAGCATGGAAACATACGAAAGCACTTACACTTTTTCTGGTTTCTTGGTCTCCTCCCCAATCAGCATCACATAAAGCCATTAACTCCTGCATGTTCCCCTTCTTAAATTGTAAACCATATTCTTTGGTATGATTCAGGTAACGTAAGATCCTCTTACCAGCTTCCCATGTACTTTTTCTTGGTTTGTCCAGAAATCTACTTGAGTAAGCAACACTGTAAGAAATGTCTGGTCTGCTTACTAAAGAAAAGTACATTAAACTGCATATTAATCTTCTGTATGGAACGTTATTAATAATAGGTTCTTCTTCTTTGACTTGAAAATTAACTTCCATGGGTGTTGCTACATTTCTTGTTTCTATCATTGAAAATTCTTCAAGTAATCTTGTTATCATTCTAGTTTGGGTGATTTTTAGACCTTTTTCGTTCTTACTGATCTCCATACCAAGAAAAGTTTTTACCACGGTCATTTCTTTGATGTTGAATTCATTTCGCAAATCTCTTAGTAGCTCTTGAACTTGGTCTTCTGGCCCTGTAATCAGCCCGTCATCCACAAACAATACCAAATAAACATCATTTTTCATATACAAACAATAGTCGTAATCAGAACGATTAAAATTAAGTTTTGTCATGACTTGGTTGAATTTTATGTTCCAACACTTTGGAGCATTTCTCAATCCATATAGTGCGCGATTGAGTTTCAGATATTTCGACTCTGTTTTTAAACCTTCTGGTGCCTTTATGAAGACTTCAGTGTTCATTACTCCATTTAAAAATGCTGTCGGTACATCGATTTGGTGTAACTTCCAATCTTTTTGTACTGAAACCGACAAAAACATTCTTATCGTTGATAATCTACAAACTGGAGCATAGCTAAATTCATCTGCATTGTTATAAGGCACTTGAAAACCTTTTGCAACCAATCGAGCTTTCTTTGTTCCATCCTCTTTAGTTTTGAAGAGCCACCTGGTGTCAATAGCACGCTGACCCACTGGCAGTTTTGCAGGTTGCCAAGTTTCTAATTTTTCGTGAGAGCTTAATTCTTTATCTATTGCTTGCTGCCAATCTAACATTATGCTTGCTTCTTTATAGGTTTTTGGGTCCTGATCTACTTTGGTCAGCAAACAGTAGGCTGTGTAAATTTCATAATCTTGCAGATTTTGGGGTATTTTCACAGTTCTGCCAGATCTCGTCACAGTCGATTCTTGCTCATTGTAAGTAAAACTTTCTTCATTTTCATCACTCGAACTTGAAGAGCTGTCAGAGGTCCTCATTTCTCCCTCGTTTTCATGTGCACTTTCTTTGTCTTCCTCGGGAAATTCACAAATCACTTGTTCTGGCTGATTTTCTGTTGTCTTCTGCAAATTTTTATGATTGTTCAACATTTTATATTCCATGATGCTTTCATCTACTCGTACATCCCTAGATCTTATAACTTTTCGTTTTTCTGGAAGCCATAGTCGATAACCTCCACCACAATAACCAACTAGAATTCCTTTTTCTGCTCTATTGTCTAATTTATTTTGCTTTGGCAACACTGTATACCATGCACGACTTCCAAATATTTTTATTTCATCCAAGTCACCTTTTCCATGAAAAATTTTTGCAGGTGTTTGACCTTTCGGTAGGCTTTTGGTGGTTAATCGATTTAGTTCATACACGGAACACTTTAGTGCCTCGCACCACAATTCTTTTGGAGCTCCTGAGTCTATAAATTTTGTTCTTATTTTATTTAGCAGTGTTCTGTTCATTCTCTCGGCTGTTCCATTTTCCTGTGGAGTGTAAGGGATGGTGTATTCTAAAATTATACCATTTTTCCGACAATATGATTTGAAACTATTTGAAATATATTCTCCACCATTGTCGAGTCTCATAGTTTTTACTTTAACCTCCTTTTGTCTTTCAATTTCTTGTACAAAATCTATTAGGTTCTGATTTGCCTCATCTTTTGTTTTTAATGTTTTGACAACAACAAAATGCGAATAATCATCAATTATTGTTTGGAAATATCTTGACCCATCAAAAGCTACTGGATTGAATGGTCCACATACGTCACTGTGTATTAAATCTCCAATATTTTTGGTTCTCCTCTCAGACTTCTTGAATGGTAATCTTGTTCCCTTGCCTTCGACACACGTTGAGCACATTTTGTCCAAATTTGGTAAGCCAAGCTCTGATAAAACTTCTTTACTGGGATGGCCTAGTCTTCTGTGCCATAAATCACTAGCTATGGTCCCATATTCACCCTTATTTCCAGGTTTTTTCCTCATTTAACACTTTGTCAGCTGTTAAAATATATAATCCTTTTGTGTATTCACAACTCAGAAGAAAATGTTCTCCTTTTATTTCCATCTTATGTTTATCCATAATTATCTTGCATCCTTTTTCTGTAATTTTTGATGCAGAAAGTAAATTGTACTTCATATTCGGTACTATTAAGGCTTCAACTGACACCTTTTGACCTTGGCATTCAAATTTCAAAGTTCCTTTCTTATTAGTTTCCAAATTTTCACCATTTGCTATCTGGATTGTTACATACTGGGACAAATATTTTATTTCAGTCATGTGTTCTTCAACATCTTCTTTCACGAAATGATTACTCGCTCCTGAATCAAGAACAAAGTATAACTTGTCTTTGAGATCACATAAGTTTGCTGCATACAACTGTATTTCAGTTTCTATTTGTTTCTCATCAGCGTTATTTGCCTGCTGCTGATTATGATGACTGTAACCTCGACTTCTCGTACCTCGATATCCTGGTCTTCCTTTACCCCGGCCTCTAGTATTTTTAGGACATTTCCTAATAAAATAATCCATACTTCCACATCTATAGCATCCTCTATTATCATTTGCCTTGAGACTTGTCTCATTATCATACTTTTGACACATTTGTGATTGTAACTTCAGTTCTTCATCTAGTAATCTAGCTTTTGCAAAATCCATTGTCAACTTATCAACTGTTTCTAGAGCTGTTACGATTGTGCCATATTTTGGAGGTAATGTCAAAAACAAATGGCATACTCTATCACTTTCATCTAAAACAGTTCCATGTTCTTTCAGTTCTCGAATGATTGTGTCAAACTTTACGAAATGATCTTCTAACTTTTCACCAGGTTCTGACTTTAAATTTATAAGCCTTCTCCATGTTGACAGTTTTGTAAATGAACTCGACCTGGCAAATACAGCTTTTAGAGCTTCTACTTGCTGTTTAGCAATTTTACAGTCTTTGACAATGTCCAAATGTTTATCAGATAGTCCCTGAACTATGATTGACTGTGCCTTTGTGTCTTTCCTATGCCAATCCTTCTTTTCTGCTTCTGTTGCCGTTATACTCAGCTCTGTTTCCAAAATATCCTCGCATAGTTCTCGTCTCAGAATTGTTTGAATCCTGAACCACCAATTATTGAAATTGTTTGCCTCCAGAATTGGAACAAGGAAACTTGACAGTCCCGCCATTCTTGACAAGTCAATAATACGATTTCTTGTCAGCGATTTTACCACGTTTTTCTTTCTTTCACTGAATCTCTAGAGCCGACACTACTCTGGGCCCATAACCTTTTAGAAATTATGAACTTTGTATTTCGGAAACTGCTTTAATCAAAATATACTTGGCAGTACAACGTACAACTTTTTCAGAATTCTTCAAGTAGTTCACAATCAATCTTTTATTACATGGTTACCAATAGTAATACTATATAATATATCGAACAGAGAGGGCGCTGATGGTTTCGTTAAACTAACTACAATACAGCGATTTCTATCACTTCGGCGTTCATTTGGCAAATTCGGATTATTTCTCCGAATTTATTTGTCTTTTGGTCCTGAAGAGGACCATTGTTGGGAGATTTTGAAGTGCGTGATTCCATGTATAGTGGCCAGGCGATCCGAAGATATAGTCTGGCTGCCAAAGTTCGCTCTAGCTCATTTAGCGTTGCCCAGGGTGCACCACGAGGAGGCGAGCTAAGAACCCTTGATGCGATTAATTTTTTTTTAAAAGATGTAGACACAAACAGAAAATCGTTATAAATTACCTACCACTGATGTTTTTCAGTGAAGTAATGATTTCCCTATTTGCTCCTTTCATAAGAAGTTGAAATTGTGGAATAAAAATCGACAAGATTACGGGACAAATAGATATTTTAAGAACTTCACGTATACTGAGATTAAAGTCCAAAAATAAACAAACTTAATTTATGTCGAATTGGAAAAAAATATGGCCAATAAAAAAGTTTATAAATAATTTGGAGATTTGTGTGATCAAATAAACAATCAATCCCTCTATGTTTGAAAATGCGAATAATTTCACTGAGGAATATTTTGACAGGACCAGAAAAATCAAAATTGTGGCCGTTGTCCCTAGCGTGTTCAACTAGAGTAGTATGATTGATGGTATTTTTTTTTTAGTATCTCGTTCATATTCCGATATCCTTTTTCTTCAAATAACGTGCTGTTTGGCCTATATCGCATTTCGTGCAATTATCACCATTGATGTTTTTTCTTGGCATGACGTTCTTTTTAGTTAGCAAATCAAGCTTGTGCGACCAATTTCGTTAACATTTTTCAAGGGAATCAATGCTTATTAATTCATTTCCCGGGAGAAAAGAAATTGGTTCGTCTCTGCCTGGATGCCCATGGGAAATTCACCTAACCTCCGACCTCGCCTCGTGTCATACAGTTGGGGCAATCAAATATGACGCCGAATCGGAATGTGTTCATTATTTGAACTGACGATAAATGAACGAGCTTGATAAGTTTCTGAGTAATCGAGACGGCCTTGATCGTGCACTTCAACTTGTCGTTATGGGTACCGGGAAATTCAGGAAACGATTCGTAAATAACATGCTCCAACAATTCATTTATAGTTTCTATTTTTAGATAATTTCGGGAACTGTGACTTATCCGAGTGTTTTTGATTCAGATACAGGGGGTTTGATCTTTATATGGTGACGTATATCTTTTATGTCATTATTTTACGTGAATGTCTTTGTTCAATACTCAGGCAGTTGTTCCCGTGTCTGTAATCAATCACCAATGAATTGCTTCTTGTAAAGTGAAAAATAACACTACCCCGGAGTTATAGTAAATCCATTCTCAGTTGAATAATTCATTTTCGACTCGAAATATATATTTCGTTCAAAATAGAACATATTATAATGTTGAATTATGAAGGAAACCGGAAAAATAAATAAATATCATTCACCGTATAAAGTATATAGTAGACCAAATTGAGTAAAAACTATTCCCGCGTAAAAACCAGTCGATAACTTCATTGACCGCTTATAGCATAAATTACCGTAAACCACTACAGATTATACTTTGTCGGGTTCGGGGTATAGATAATAGAATCTATTAGTAGTACAGGATGTTAGAAAATTTATTTAGAATAATACATAGATATAAAAATTAATTTAAAAATACAAAAGCGAAATTCGTCAAGATCATTTTATCATTCACCTAATTTAGTTTTTATATTTGGTTTTTATCTCAACCTGTTCTATTGGTGTTTATAATTATATTTTCCACAAAACGAATGATGTCGGATGTGAGGGCGGCAATTGATTCGGAAGCTCTGGAGTTCCAGTGTGGAATATGTGGAAGGAGATTCAAGAATGGAAGGGTTTGAATATTCATAAAAAAAGGATGCAACTCCTTATGATAAAGGCTTGGCTTCGCAAATGTGTGATGGATCTTTGACTTGGAATGAAGGTTCTTTTCTAAAAATGCATCTTTCTCTGACAGCCTAAATTTCCGTTTGTCTTTCCCAAAAAGTTGAACTCCCATCTTATAAGAAGAATTCCAAAATCAGCAAGAGTGAGCGCTGCTGAAAGACATGTGCAGAAACAATTGACAACTGTGTTGAGTATAACTCCTTAGAAGCCTGGGAAAATCTGTTTTTTTCGCATATAAGTCTTTCTATCTTCCAACATCCAAAAAAAAATCGTAAAGAATTTTTAACGTCGATCATAAAAAGTAATATAAGAAACAATAATATTCCACAATATATATCTGAAGATATTCAGTCATTACCACCAACCACGAACCTTGCTAAGTGTGATCAATAAAGTCTCTGATGGGGATCTCATATCTGCTGTTCGAATCTTGTCGTCATCTGACACTATCGCAATTTTTGACAGTCTACTTAGCTGAATTACGTTTGAAACATCCAACTGATTCAGAGTTGAGTGAAAACTTTATTCCATTACAAGTCAATGAAATTGAAGTTTAAAAAGCAGTGAAATCTATCCGTACTGGATCTTCTGGTGGACTTGATTCGTTGGCCAATCGCACTTTCAAGATTTGCTTTACAAAAGTTCTGGATCCATGGGCGAAAAACTTTTGAGTTCTTTGACTTCGTTCTGCAACTTCTTACTCACTGGAAAAGTCATACAGGATGTGATTCCCATACTTTACGGAGCCTCATTGGTTGCTCTTAAAAAAAAGATGGTGGCATTAGACCTATTGCCGTCGGCTTGATTTTTAGACGGCTTGTGGCAAAACTAGCTTGTTCGAAGATAAAAGAAACTTTAGGTGAATTATTTCGCCCTATTCAATTCGGTTTTGGAACCCCAGGAGGATGTGAAGCCGTTGCTCACGCTGCTCGTCGATTTTTAAATCAACATCCAGATCCTGTCTCCACAGTATTCCTGAAAATAGATTTTCAGAATGCTTTCAATATGATTCATAGAAATATCCTTTTAGAAAGAGTAGAAGACAAGATTCCGAATCTATATCCTTCCATAAGACAATGTTATAAGAAACATACCTTTTTAAATTTTGGAAATAACACTATTTTGTCAGAAAGAGGTGTCCAGCAAGGAGAACCTTTGGGCCCAGCACTCTTCTGTTTATGCATTGATAATTCAACCAAATCAATCAAGGCTGATTTATTTCAACTGTTGGTATCTTGATGACGGCTCCATAGGTGGTAAATCTGATGTAATTTTAGAACAGTTCAAGAAAATAATTTCAACATCAGAAAAAATTGGTCTTAAATTGAATTTTGAAAAATGCGAACTATATTTCTTGGACGACCTGAAAGATGACATACCAGAAATTTTTTACAGTTTTGCTCCTGGTATGAAAATTATGAATAAAACCAACTGGACCCTCCTTGGTGCACCCATGTCAGAAGAATCTTTGGCACAATCCCTGAACCAAAAGACTAAATCTTTAAATTTGATGGCATCCCGCATGGATTCCATTCCAAAGCATATTGGGTATTTTCTTCTGAAGAACTGTCTAGCTATACCCAAATTGATATATACATTGAGATGTTTCCCGACTTGGCACTGTCAAAATGAACTTGATCTCTTCGACTCAACACTCCGTATGATTTTGTAGCAGATTACTAATAATAATTTCAGCCTTTCCACGTGGCTTCAAGCAACACTTCCCGTAAATAAGGGTGGTCTGGGTATACGACAAGCATCTTCACTTGCTTAACCAGCTTTTCTTTCTTCGTTGAACAGCATTCAACATCTAGTTGATCAAATTGTACCTGATTATTTTTCCAGTGTGTCCGATGTTTACTATATAGAGTGTGAATCTGTATGGTGTTCTAAAACTGGAACCTCTGCACCTGATATAAAATTTCCAAAATCCTGGGATCTTCCTCCATCAATTGTCATCAAACAACCGACCGGTGTTAATTCTCCCTTTGAAAGGCCGACTGAAGGCAGTACGAAAGAATCTGAGCTTGGCTCAACGCCTTCCCGTTGCATTCCTTGAACTTTATTGTGATAATCTTCAGATTTCGTTTTACGTTTGGCTTTTATTTGTGTGGCAAATGCAATGGATTATCGTCAACGAAAAGGACGCATGGATTGAGTTGAGATCAGTTCCGGCGTTCGTCTGTCATTCAACAGTAAATGACTTGATCAAGGAGGCTTTATCAACTGCTGATATTCCTGCTGTCTTAGAACCTTTGGGAATCATTCGTGATATGGTAAGGTCCAGATGGGATGTCTCTCATCCTGGAGTCATGGAAAACTTTAGTCTGGGACTTCACCTGCGTAGAAGTTGCCATCACATATTGATTCAACATCCAGAAATGCTGGTGGGCTGCAGATTCGCTGAAAGTCCAAATTGAAAAATATTCTACTTTAAAAGATCAATACATTTTTTTTCCGGTAGTAATTGAAACCTTCGGGTCATTTTGGTAGTTATGCCACCGAATTAATTAATCATATTGGACAAAAATTGATCAATAAAACAGATGATCGAAGAGCAAGGACTTTTTGATACAACATATCAGTATCGCCATCCAAAAGGGAAACGCAACGTCAATTTGGTTCCCATTCCTGCTATTCAACGTTTGGATGATATATTTATTCGTCCACAAAGAATAAATATGTCAAGTAGTATCCATAAGTATATTATTCGGAGCCAAATACCTGAAAAGTATAATTTGATTCAAACCACTTCCAAAAAAATAACGCGATCTACCATATTTTATCCAACCGATTTCAAGCAGCCTCCAATCGAGTTCCTTATTGCGGCGCTCCAATGATAGAAAAAAAACATTGCATAAGAGACTGTTCCTTTGAAGATAGCAATAGCGGTGGCGCATCTCCCTCAGTTTTGATTCCATCAAACCACTTGTGTTTGAAGCTCCAAAACTCTTTGGTCTTAATGGTTTGAAAAACATTGGCAATACCTGCTTTATGAATAGCGCAATACAATGTTTATCGAATACCAGATGGTTGCTCGAGTATCTGAGAAAAGACGAACATTTGAAGGATATCAACACAAGCATATCAAGTATGAAGGGTGCTTTGATAAAAGCATTCGAAGAAGTGGTAAAAGAACTTTGGTCAGAAGATTCGTCTGATGTGGTAGTTAACACTGTTTCTTTGAGAAGCCTGATACAAAGATTTGCACCTCGCTTTATGGGTAATGCTCAACAGGATGCCAAGGAATTTTTCAGATATTTATTGGAAGGTCTTCATGAAGATGTAAACAGAGTAAGAGAAAGGCCTAAACCTATGTTCATAGAAATCGATGAAAATTTGAGCGATAATGAAAAGGCAAAAGAGTCTTGGTCAAGATATCTTAGAATGGTCAACTCGAAAATTGTCGATAACTTTGTTGGTCAACTGAAATCAACGTTGAAATGTACTTTCTGTGGCCATTGTTCTGTCACTTTTGACCCATTCTGGGACCTTTCACTCCCTATTCCAGAGAGTACTGGCAAATGTTTAGACTGTCGCAATGTTTAGACTTGTTTACTAGGGAAGAAATTTTGGATGATGACGTAAAACCCACTTGTTCTAAATGCAAGGAAAAGAGAAAATGCACGAAGTCATTATCTATACTTAAATTCCCCAAAATTTTAGTAATTCACTTGAAAAGATTTTCGCAGATGGAGAGATTCAGAGAAAATCTAAATGTTTTCATTGACTTTCCTCTCGATGGATTAGATATGAATATTTATGCAGTAGATAACGCAGCTCCGTATCGCTACAACTTGTATGCTGTATCCAACCATAGTGGAACAACTTTTAACGGACACTACACGGCTTACTGTAGGCACCCTTATGCAGGCACTTGGCACGAGTACAGTGACTCGAGAGTATCACCGCTATCACCAAAATATATCGTGAGTGGAGAAGCATACGTCCTCTTCTATGATCAAGAGGACACCAAATCACAGTTCTAAATAGAACATTTTACTTATTTACATTATTTATTTTATATTCATCTTTACCTAAATATTGTTAATTAAATAAACAATTAAATTTTAAATATAAAATAATAAAATAATATCAAGATGAAAATCTTGATTGAAGTTCGGGACTCGAAGTGATGGCGCATTTGCTGTTTCAGTTGGGGAAAAACCCACAACACCATCAGAATTCAGATCATCAACTTTCTCATAGAAAAACTTTTTAACAAAAAATTAAACCGACGAAATACGGAACTGAAAAGTAAAAAATAAAATAAACCTTCTTAGTCTCAATAACTGAAGCTCCTAAACTAATGTAAGTAACTAATTTTGAGTCGGCGCCAAACAAACAAGCAAATGAATTAGGTAAGGCGTAAAATGATGGCATCGAGTTGCGCGGTGACATTCTGATACTTTTTTATTTTAATTTAATGATCTTCGTTGATTGTTCGTTTGGCGCCGACTCAAAATTAGTTACTTACATTAGTTTAGGAGCTTAGTTATTGAGACTAAGAAGGTTTATTTTATTTTTTAATTTTCAGTTCCGTATTTGGTCGGTTTAGTTGTTTGTTAAAAAGTTCTTATTTTTAAATTTTTTGTGGCTGAAATCTACTAATTACTACCTACTTGTTTTTTGATCACTTCCAAAATACTTACTTACCCACCTTACTTCAACTATTACCAGTTAAATAATATGATCATCTACTTTTACTATTTGTTGTAATATAAATTATTTTTATTGTTCTGGTTAGTTTATTTCATTACTTTGTATAGCAATCCATCCTCTCAAAGAATATAATGATTGTTACTGATGTAGGAGAACAAAACTAATGTCAACTACATATGTGTGCCAATGTTCACAAGTGAAAAATCAATTATCCCCTATTTTTCTACCCGTAAAGGTAGATAATTCCATCCGAAATCCAAATATGATCAACTATGAGGTATACTGATTTGTTGAAAATATAAACAGGATGTTCATAAAATCAGATGTGGAATCATCTGCGACTGAAAGATAAACTTTAGTCACTATCTTCCATCGTCAAGATAACCTCTTGTGGGGTATTCATGTTGAAAAGGGAAACATTCTCTATTGAATATTGATAGAAAGATTTTTCTGTGAATTGAAAAATCCACGATTCAAATGAAGTTATTTTTTGTGAATGTCTAACAGAAAACAACTACTTCCCCGGGGAAGTAGTTGTTTTCTGTTAGACATTCACAAAAAATATCGTTTGGTGATGGGTGATTCTCTGCACTCGCCTTGTTTAAATCTTCATGTAAACCTACCAGAAGGTATCTTAAAAATTCTTCCGAATCTGCTGGGACGTCATGATTGAAGGCAGGAGCAACATCTCTGAATAGACGCACGAAATGTTAAGTATCCACCATTTGCCGAGAAGTATCAGGACTCCAGATATTTTCCATCAAAGATATAAAATATTTCACTAGATTTCCTTTTATTCTTGATGTAGTATTTAAATCCTCCATACAAAAACCATTCTTGAAAAATTCCAACAAAACCTTGGTGTTCGAAAGACACTGGATCATGCTATTCATAAAACAGGTATTTCCTACATTCTTCAATCCTCTTAGGCCAAATGAAGAAATGGAGTCTTTTGTTGTTATGGCATGCTCACTCATGTTTAACGAAGAATCTATAGGTTCATTGTTCCTGTACTTCAAAGAAGGTGATAGAGAAACTGTTATTGATTTTTTGGAAGGTACTGAGTGATTATCTTTGATAACTGATATGTATCTCGTAGGAAAATTGGGACGATAAAATAATTCATCCAGTAGATGCGATGGAGGAATTGTACCCATTACAGAAGAAGCATTGCCCCTTTGAATCGCTATACTAATTCTTTGCATAATAAATAATAGTTTGAAAAAACTAAAAAACACGCTTTCATAGTAAACCAGACTAAAAAAATTAAAAATAAGAAGAAATGTATTTTATTTAAAAAAAGCGTAGAGTGCATGGTATCGCCTCGGTGTGTAATGTACTATATAATTATTGATACCATGCACCCCACGCTTTTTTTTTAATAAAATACATTTTTTCTTATTTTCAATTTTTTAGTCTGGTTTTCTATAAAAGCGTGTTTTTTAGTTTTTTCGAACTATTATTTATTTTCCACTTTTAAGTGTGGTTTATTTATAGAAGCATGTTTTTTAAGTTTTTTTTAAACTATAATTTTATTATTTTTTTGCAAATAAAAAAATGGAATAATCTTATCAATTTAGGTATTCATAATCTCCGACCACAAAAACACCCACATACCAATTTTGAATAGAATCAGACCATAATCACAGAACTCGACCGCCATTTTGAAGCCGCCATCTTGAATTTCCCAATTTTCACAAAAGAATCATAATATTCGACCCCAAAAACCTCCACATACCAATTTTGAATAGAATCAGACCATAATCACAAAACTCGGCCGCCATTTTAAAGCCGCCATTTCGAATTTTCTAATTTTCACAAAAGAATCAAAATATTCGACCCCAAATACCCTCACCTACCAATTTTGAATAGAATCAGACCATAATCACAGAACTCGGCCGCCATTTTAAAGCCGCCATCTTGAATGGCCCAATTTTCACAGAAGAATCATAATATTCGACCCCAAAACCCCCACATATCGATTTTGAATAGAATCAGACCATAATCACAAAACTCGGCCGCCATTTTAAAGCCGCCATCTTGAATTTTCCAATTCTTACAAAAGAATTCGACCCCAAAAACCCCCACATACCAATTTTGAATAGAATCAGACCATAATCACAAAACTTGTCCACCATTTTAGAGCCGCCATCTTGAATTTTTCAATTTTGACAAGAGAATCATAATCTCCGACCACGAAAACCCTCAGATACCAAATTTGAAGCGAATCGGACCATAATCACAAAACTCGTACGCCATATTGAAGCCGCCATTTCGTTTTTTGCTCACACAAATTTCTTAATGCATTGTCACCGGAATTATCTACACCTGCCAAATTTCAAATCATTCGTACGTCTGGAGGTGGGTCAAAATCGCGCCCAAAGGAGTCGGTTACAAACAAACAAACAAACAAACAAACAAACAAACAAACAAACAAACAAACAAACAAACAAACAAACAAGCAAGCAAACAAACAAACATACAACTGAAGCTAATATAAAGCGTGTAAAAAATGACGTTGAACGTTTATTTTCCGTAGTGCGGCTCAATCTCCTTTCAATTTCATAAATAAAAGACAGATTCAGGGCCAAATACACCAAAAGTTTCGACAGCTATTGGATGGGAAAGATAATTATGTCCAAGATTTTGATATTTCTTTCTTTTCAATTTCTTGCTGGATATTGCACCATGTATGGTGAACATCTGCAAGAAAATTTTTGTGCAATAGTCGAAAGTACCATCCACAGAAAATTTCTGGCTCAAGCAAATCTGGTTTAAATTTGTATAACCAATGAAAGTGTTAATACTACTAATATTTATTATTTAATGGTCCACATAGGTTCATAATAGCAGGAGATTTTGTTAACGAGTTTGAAATCTGCAAATCGACCTTCTAGAAAGTTTGGAGATCAATATAAACAAAAAGAATACTTGCTTAGATTAATTTAAATACTTATTATCTGTTGAATTTGTTTCACTGAAGATTAAACAGTAGAAGTAAATGTCTTTTGCTTGCTATTTTGATGAGTTTTTCGAAAGATATCTCGTACATTTTCAAAGATGTAACAAAAGTTCGGAAAACTCTTTTTATTTATTTATATTTATACTCGCTTTATTAGCTTCACCTGTATGTATGTATGAATGTAGGTAATGGAATCTTTGAAATTAATTTTCACCCGCTTCCAGACGTCCGAATTAATTGAAATTTCAAACACGTATTAAGGACCGATGACAATACAATAATTTCATATGACCTGGTATTCTCTCCAAGATCGTCAATAATGGGTCCGGATGATTGTATTCCCTGCCCTGACTCGCATTAACCCGCTCGGGCACTGACATCCCAGAGCCAGTAGCTTGTCTTATCAAGCGGCCCCACCGGCACCATAGCTGTAATGATACGGTAGCTATACCATGAGTCGGAAATAATAGTTAGTGACGTCAGTCACTAGTTCAGAAACACAAGAGGTGCGGCAAAATAATATAATATTTTACATTAAAAATCTATTGTATCCCGAATCTATAATCTCGATATCCCGCTTGTTTTAAATGCGATATGCCGCTTGTTCTAGATGCGGACCCAGCGCATAAACTTGGCACCGTTTATTTCGGTCCGTGCATAGATCTTACGGAGCATTTGAAGCAGCCTCTATTTTAACGAAAGTTTGTGGTCGAGGTTAGCAATTGTACTGATATTTATCGACGGCGGCGCGGAGGTTGCAACACTGAACGATCGAGCTAAGTCACTGACTATTATTTCCGTCTTATGGATTACTTAGCCCGTTGATCCGGCGTATCCGGATTATCCTACATATCGGAATCCTCGGAGCAGCTAAGCCGACAGGGTGGGGACTGCTCATATGGGGATGAAGATCAGGATTTGGTGACATTGCCATCTCCTTCCTTCCTCGAAAGGAACCGTGTGTCTGTCTGTAATCAAATCGTGCAAGTATTTGGCCCACTTCTAATAGTCCGATTGATTAGAAATTTAGCAGGCATTATGAAATATTTGTTAGGAAAAAATAAAATGGCGGCTCCAATATGGCGGACAATTTTTGTGATTATGGTCCGATTCTATTCAAAATTGTTATCTAGGGGTTTTCGGGATCGGAGATTATGATTTTTCCGTCAAAATTCGAAGATAAATTAGACATGAATTACTTAACTACTTATTCAACATCATAAATACTAAAAAATTAAAAATAAATAATTAAAAAAAAAATTAAATCAAGTTTTCATTAGTCGTTAATAAAAAAAACTAAAAAGTTGAAAATAAAAATAATATTTTTTTTTAAAGATCTTTTATTTATAATAATGACTAAAAGGAAAAAATAATTTTTCATTGTTTGATCTAGGTGAGTAACAGATTCGAAAGCTTGCCACGGATACAAACTAGGTAATCTTGCGCGGCATGATTTTGAATCTGTTTCTCACAGAATAACCTAGATCAAACAATGAAGAAACTATGTTTTCCTTTTTAGTGCATTTCTATAAATAAAACTTGTCTTTAAATATTTTTTATAATTTTTATTTTAATAAGGCTGAGAACTGTTCATTGCAATGCAATTGGAAACCACAGCAAAGAAATCGCCACCTATTATTTGTACTTAAAATATCAAGATGGTGACAATTGTTTTATCACTGTAAATTTTTGACGTTTTTATTGTTATAATATTATTTAAGGCAATGCATTAGCTTGAAGAATTTCCCTTTGGTGTTTTTTAGATGGGCTCAGAGGCCAGAAGTTCTAAGTAGTTCTGTTCTTCAGTGGCCACGTTTATACCGTATGTGAATTTGGTAACCTTACCAAGTGTATGTTACCAAATTCAAACCAAATGTTTTAGTAATCGTTTATTCACATCGTGTTTTGTCAAATGATTAATTAACCAACTTGGTTCTGGGTTGGTGTTTATTCAGTCATGTAATTCGGAATTGTGTCATCTGTCAATGACAAGGTCTGGTTGTCAGTGAGCTCAGGCTCAGTCATTTTAAATTTCATTTGTTCAGCAGTTTCTGTAAAGCCCCTACTCAACATGTCTTCTTCAAGGCTCTTGTAAATGTGTAGGTGTTTAAATTTTTTGCCATCGAAAATTGATATAATTTTCTTGCCCAAAAATATTTGGAGAAACGCACTGGTTTTTCCATCTGTCCAATTAATACCTTTGGACTCTTTTATAGGAGGTTCTGAACTACAGCAACTCATTTTATATAAAAAAATACTAACAAAAATATATAAAACAATTTTCGAGGTAATGATGCGGAAACTAAGGTTAGGAATCACAAAACATATTTTTCACCAACTCTCTCTCGCTCTATATTTTATAGCTATTGTTACCATTCGGTTTATTCAGCCAGTTCGATAACCACAACAGAACGCTTAGCAATCTTTCAAACCAAAATTTACAGTCACGGTTGGTAAAGTTTATCATACTGTTTACACCATCTTAGTCAACTTAGTATTATAGTCTGGTATACATCAAATTTCGGTACCAAACCAAGCTAGTTTATACCACACTGACTAACAGAATTTGGTTGGAATATAATCATTAGTCTGCATACCAAGACACGGTATAAACGTGGCCATTGTATTGATAGTTACAAAGTATATTATATCTCCACTCTCGACTATTTTCATTTCTTTCTCTTGTTTATTTAATTACATTAGTTACCTGTTTATTATACATTTTCATATCATTTATCTGATTCTGAAATCAAATGGCTCAAAATGAATCGATGGAATTCGAAAAACTCCTGATGGGGGGAATATAGAATTAATAACTCACGTGTAGGACGACCATCCTCATGAGTTTGAATATTGTTTACGAAGTTTCGATCGCTTGTATCTACAATCGTCTTCAGGTGAATGAGCGGTTTCCATACGTTAATTGGGATCACGCCCGTTTATATTCAATAATAGTTCTATATTTTGGAAAATGAGTTCAGTCGTCATATTTTGGGACATTCTGTTATGTCTTGTTGTTTCCGAGCCACTCGATGCATTGATATCTACATTTATTGCGCACAATTATAAATGAAAAGTATTGCGGAATTCAAGGTTATCATACATCAAAACAG
Source organism: Gonioctena quinquepunctata (assembly GCA_018342105.1). Taxonomy (NCBI): domain Eukaryota; kingdom Metazoa; phylum Arthropoda; class Insecta; order Coleoptera; family Chrysomelidae; genus Gonioctena; species Gonioctena quinquepunctata. The sequence goes on along the minus strand of JAFIRS010002348.1, from coordinate 135,417 downwards.
ATGGTTTCGATAAGGTGGAGTGTGGACGGTTTTGATAAGGCGGAGTATGTTACGGAAACCAATTTAATTCGAAAAAAAACCTGTTATGGAAATTTAGGATAAGAATGTTGATCACAAAATTGAAAAAAAAACTTGAGAGGTGTCAAGGGACACCCGGATGGAATGGATTAATTAGTGAAGGAATTGTAATATATTTTTTTTTTAAGTTATAATAATATTTTATATATATATATATATATATATATATATATATATATCTATATATATATGCACTCTGTCTATTCTTTCGTACACGTCATAGATGCGCGGGACTTTGTAAACACAACAGAGTGTGTATATATATATATATATATACACATATATATATATATATATATATATATACTCTCTCGACTTCGTAAACACAACAGCGTATAGGTTAGAACACGCACGGCTTGCTAAATACATACGCATTGATATTGTAATATTAAAATATAATTTGCTTTTAAATTTATTAAAGTTATGACGCGTACACTTGCTAAACACACAATAATGGAGAGATTATAACGCGTATGACTTGGTTAGCACAATAGTAAAGAGAGGTTATAATGCGTACTTGCTAAAAATACATAAACATTTATTATTGTCTGTATAAAATCTCTACTTACCTAACTCCATCAGCAATATCCGGAACTTGTGCAGAAACACTGTCAGGATTCATTATTGTTATTATTTTTTATTATTTATTATGTACAAAAAACCTGTATACACTCAACAAAAATAATCGTCGTGACACCACACTGTTCAACGTGAAATAGAAAGACGAAACGAACATAACTGGCTTGCTTTCTATGAGAGAGAGAGAGAGAGAGAGAGAGAGACAGACAGAGAAACACGCGCACGCCGCACGGCTTATAACCATAGCGAAAGTCTCGTTACAACTTTTGGTCTTAATTTATTCCGTCTAGCCCCCGTTCGCAACGCGCGATAAGGAACTACGTTCCAAAAAACGTGTGCGATCGGGGGATCCCCGTCATGAATGAAGTTCCTTTAGGCGGATTGCGGTAGGTGTTGACTGGTAGAAATCGTCACGTAATACCAAGCAATACTATACATTTTTCCAAACTCCTCCTCCCCAGTAAAAGGTATTTTATTCCTGATAATAATATTTGTTATATTTTATCAAATTGACGTGCCCACATATCCAATAAAAACCATTAATCCAACTTCGACATACAAAAACTATGAGAAATTATGTCAAAAAAAGGATATAATCATCTAAACACACGTTATATAGTTTCTCAATATTTTTCCCTTTGAATGTTGACGTTTTCTATTCAATTACATACATTTAATTGTCATTATACCATGCAATAATATTAGAGTAAGATCCTAGAGGCGGCAAACCTACGTCATTTTAGAAAAGCTAAGATTTTGAGAATGAATAGTGTGAAATGTAGTTCAACAGATTTGACCTCTGAATCTCGAAACGGGGCGTGGGTTCAAATCCCACCACTGACGGCTTTTTTCCCCTTGAAATTGAGAAATGACTTGTTTTGGGATGAATATTCATAAAAAAAATCAAAACAAATAATTTCGAAGGGAAAAAATTAAAAACCTTCAGGTGGTGGAATTCGAACCCACGCTTTCGAGATCCAGAGCTTATATCTGGCGCCTCGCTCGGCTGTCTCAGTCTATTAAGTTTCAGAACATCAGCATACTTTAACGCAAAAATGCTAAAATGACGTAGGTTTCTTGGCTCTGGGATCTTGGACTATATACCTATATACCTGTACTCACTTTGACTTCAAAAGTAACTGAAGCTTTGAATGAAAGCAAAACCTGTCTGTGTGTGTTCATAGACCTTTCGAATGCTTTTGACACTGTCAGTCATCATCTTCTACTTCAGTCCTTGGAAGATATTGGGATACGGGGCAACACATTGAAACTATTTGAAAGCTACTCAACAGGAAGGAGCCAAGCAGTAAAAATCGATGATATATTGAGCAGTTATAAGGAGATCGACTATGGAGTACCTCAAGGCTCCGTGCTAGGACCGACATTATTCAATATATATATATATATATATATATATATATATATATATCAACGGACTTTTTACATTAGGAGATGGAAACATAGTTGGTTTCGCAGATGACACCGCAATCTTTTATAAAGCGGACAACTGGCATTCCTTAAAAATTAAAGTAGAAACAGAGTTCTCCCCTATTAAATGTTGGCTGGATAAAAAGTTACTAACGGTGAATATTGATAAAACACACCACCTACCATTCTGTTGTAATACAGCTGGAGCACCCCCATTCGATCAACTAACGATAAAAACTGATACACCCCTCCAGATTTTTCCTGAAAAGAAAATTAAATACTTGGGAATAATTCTGAACACACATTTGAAATGGGACCTCCATATTAAACACACCGTCAATAAATTGAGGACCATCTTATTCAAATTCAGGAAACTCAAAGAACTCCTACCGCTGACGAGTCTCAAAACACTATACTACTCGCTAGTTGAAAGTCATATCCGCTACGGAATAGCAGTCTGGGGAGGAGCGTTAAATACTCATATTCATCAGATTGAAATTATGCAAAGGCGTTTCCTCAAGCTAATGATCTCAAAAAATAGCAGGTATCCTTCTGACAGTTTATACATCGAAACTCGTACGATGGATATAAGACATCTGTACTTCTTATGCTCTAGCACTAAATATCATACAAGTTGCTCCCTTCACAACAGTACTAACACGTCAGAGAGATCAGTACATTACACCTCTAATGGTCAAGGTCACTGCACAAAGATCATATAATTATTTTGCGCCTAAACTCTACAACAACATTCCCGAAAATATAAAATCCATTACAAACATCAATCGCTTCAAAAAAGATTTGAAAAGACATATTCTTCAAAGTCAAAGACATGAACTTCTACATCTATTTGTGTAGATGAGAAAAACCATACGTACCTCTGCTATATTGTTCGACTCTGAAATGTATTTGTATTTATATACTAAATTGTCTACTTGTATTTATGTATTTATCAAACTAAATTTTTATTTTAAATTTTTTTTTTTTTTAAATAATAATTGTATTTGGACTGAATGTTTCTATATGATTAACCATTACCACCTTTACTTGGATTTTGTGTTTGATTTTTATATTATCTGTCTGCTATCTTAAATCTTAAATTTATATATTAAACAAATTAAAATGGATATGCAGGCTATTATATTAACTTATATATGCGAATTCATCTTCACCATTCTTTATTTTTGTTTTTTTATTTTTTATCTATAATTAAATTCAATATTTATTTATGTCAACTTCATACAATATTTAATTTTGCTTTGAATATATTTTCTCCACATACAAGCAACATGTGATGCTTCTGTGGTTTCTACCATGTTTATTCAGCTTATGTATTACCTTCTTGTTACCTTTTGTGATCTGAACCTGAATAAACATTATTTATTATTATTTATTATTATTATTATTATATATTCTTTTTCCAAACTCCTTCGCCACAGTAAAAGGTATTTTATTCCTGATTCGTTCTATTATATCAAATTGACGGGCCACATATTCAATGTCTCATTATATTATTTTAGAATACAAATAATAAGTGGCGACTTCTTTGCGGTGGTTTCCAATTGCATTGCAAGGAACAGTTCTCAGCCTTATTAAAATAAAAATTATAAAAAAATGTTTAAAGTTGCACTAAATGCACTAAAGAGGAAAACATAATTTCATTCATTGTTTGATCTAGGTTATTCTGTGAGAAACAGATTCAAAATCATGCCGCGCAAGATTACCTAGTTTGTATCCGTGGCAAGCTTTCGAATCTGTTACTCACATAATAACCTAGATCAAACAATGAAAGAAATTATTTTTTCCTTTTTAGTGCATTATTATAAATAAAAGATCTTTAAAAAAAATATTATTTTCATTTTCAACTTTTCAGTTTTTTTATTAACGACTAATGAAAACTTGTTTTTTTTTGTATTTTATTGTATTTATGATGTTAAATAAGTAGTTTAGTAATTTATGTCTGATTTATTTTCGAATTTTAACAAAAAAATCATAATACAACTTTGGCATACAAAAAACATAAGAAATTATTTCAAAAAAAAGGATATAATCATCTAAACACACGTTATATAGAAATATAAAAGAAACCAAAATATCTTCCACCTACCGCTCATGTATCATTTTGAATTTACCGCAAGCAGAACAGCAGTTCGGATGATTTCGTACACCTTCGGAATCATATGAGCAAGAGCTGGATGCTTGTCACACAGACTCGTATTTAAGAGAAAGAGCCAGATAGAGAGAGAAATGATTTCCAGCAGTCAACACCTACGTGACGATATCATAGCTCCCAGGTGTTAGTTAAAAAAAAACACACACCTGATCACCAAATGTCATAGCTGCTCGTTAGTTTTTGTTAACTTAGCTATGCCTTAACCATACTGAGGGTTATCAGTCTATTGACCAATAACGGAACAACATCTCAGAGCGGCTTGAGATTTTGTTTCACTCAGTATGTAATGAAGCGGGGGACTTAATTTGACAGTACAAAGACCAATTTCAGATTGTTCCGGAATAATAATACAATTAAGACTTGTAATAATATATATATGTATTTTCTAAAATATAAAAACAACTATTGATACACCTGGTATAATTTACTGAGAAAAAATGTATAGAAAGTCAAAATGAGATTGAATAAACAATAATTTAAAATGAGAAGCAATATGAGCTGACAATTAAAATAACTGTTCTTCAGTTATTTTAAACAATTGATAATAATTTTACTTTTGTTGAATCAATAATTTCTTCTACTATGAAATCAATAATGCAATATTTTCTTATTACTCTATACATATATACCTTGCCAAATAAACAGTTTCATTGCTTACCCTCCACTGAAGTAATTTTTTCCGAATTATATTAGCGTACACTTGTTGCAATATGATTATTTAGCTTCTTGATAAATATTAATTCCTTTCATTTAGTTATTACTGAGATGAATTCTGATGCGTTACACTTTCACTATGATTCTGCATATGGTTGATTAATTTGCTACTTCAGATAATCTGAACGGAGTCTACGCTTACTTAACGTAGGAAGATGAGACTTCATCTTCTCTAATTGAAATTAAACTTTACTTCTAGTCGCTTCATAATGAAGCAGAACTAGCTCTGTACTGACTGACTCGTTCGACAACTGGATTCTGAATGAAGAGAGGAGAGAGAGTTCTAGTATGGAGAATCTTATATATATAGTGTTGGTATTCAAACGATGCCGCCCTAAAACAATAAAATTATATTTAATGAGTCAGCGAGTACCCCGTTTGAGTTGACACGCCGCCATGATATATCACCAAGCCTATTATCGCTTCCAAAAGACCGCGGGTCATTCATCTGTCCCGACGTACTATTAGTTATGAATGTCTGAAAATATGGTTGAAATTTCGATTGAGGTGCCGACACAAATGATAGAGGAAGTATCGACTTTATGAGTTGTCATATAAATTTTACTATTAATGCGACCGTTTTTGATTTCGAACGAAACTTGTTTATTTTATTGGCATTCTTCAGTTTCAGTTTACATATGGCTATATTTAAAATACTTGATAAGGAGTGCTCATAACAACGATTTCTACCAGTCAACACCTACCGCAAGTCGCGTAAAGGAACTCCGTTCCAAAAAGTTATATAATTGTTTTTCCAAAAGTCACACGTTTTTCCAATGATTGAAAATGAGAATGTTCATCAATGCCGACCGCCGCCAAGCCAAGCTCCACTCGTCCAGTTGAAGTGCTTAGTTAGTTAGTATTCACGAGATAATTTGAGGCCATAAGTTAAATTTTTTGTCGCGATGGCTTCGTTTTCTATTCGAGAATATCACGATATGCTAACTACCAACGATAGAGCATGTATGTGTGTGCGAATGGAGGGTATTTTATGTAAAAGATTAGTGATATTTTCCTTGTGTTTGTGTAGATAAATCGATGCAGTCACTTTCTGAAAATTTTTATGAACATTGTATGTGATATTATTCGACAGAAAAACATAATTTTCAAAGATTTTTCTTGGAAGCTGAAATAATTAACCAAAAGTAGCGCTCTTTTACATTGCCCCATACACTAGGAGCAATCATTTTTCCAAATAACACGGTGCACTGAGGAAACCATTTGTTATAATAAAAAAATATGTATATACAAAGTTCGGGTTGACCCATGTCTGGAAATTTCATAATTTCTACGTTTCGGCTCCCATTTTGGAGTTATTTTCAATAAAGCAAAAAAAAACTATTAATTACGGTAAAGAAAGTAGGGATTTTTACCCTAAAGTCTCAATGTGCCTACTTCTTTGATATCATTACTTAAAAAGGATAGAAAGTGATTTCATACTGACGCCTCAATCTGCATACCTACTCCTCAAATGTAGTCACATAGGCAGGGTTTAGGATTTTGTGACTTGTCGCCGGGATCTCAGTCTGCCTACTCCCCAGGTCTCAAACTGCCCACACCTTAGAGAGAACTGAGGATCCGAGGGTAGTTGTGCAGTATTTATCCCGCGTGAAGTCAATTAAATTGGTTTGGAGGTGGGAGGGGGGAATCAGAGGTTTCCACGTATTGGGTCCATCTATCATACGGTTTATTGAGGCAATTGGGCGTTTTCCTGTCCTATGTGTTTTCTCAGAAGCAGTAGAATTGGTAGTATATATATATATATATATATATATATATATATATATATATATTCCACCTTCTTCCAAACCAACTCTTTTACCATCTCTCAAATCCATTTTCTCCACACTTATAGAAATATGTCAATGCAAAATTCCCAAAATGTCAACTTTTTATTTTCCGTGTATAATATTATTTGACTTTAAAAAATTTTTTGTTTTCAATTTTAATTTGCTTCTGATTCTTATTTTGACAATTCAGCTCCGCGTTGGGCGACAGTTGTTATGATGCATATTGCATTATAACAATTTCGCCTTTTTATTTTATTTTTATTTCGCCCACGTTACTGTTATCTCCCCACGTTGCTGTTATCACTGTTATTTCCCTTATTCGCCCCGCGTTGGGCGCCAATTGTTATGATTGGTTGATTATATGATTTTAAATTTGTATATATTTTTGGTGAATTTATTTCACAGATTATAATTTCTGAATCCCTATCATAACAAATAAAAACTCCGGCTATGTTATGTTACCTTTCTCTTTTTCAACCTCTTTTACCTTATCCCAGCTCAGTCAGGTACGCCTATGAACATGAGTCACTCCTTCTAAGCAGTCGATTCCTGCGATCTGTATTGCCGACCTGGCACTAACGATTCGATAAGGAAAGCTGTTCAGTGGAGAAAAGTGAGGTTAGAAATTGAAAAATAAACACCAGTTGCAGAGAATAATCAAATTGATTGGTTTTTTATTCAAATCAAAACTTATAAATACCCTACTCTGCGGTAGATACCTTATACTAGCAAAATAATGACATAAAATGTTGCAATTTAGATGTTTATGATAATGAAAGATTGATGAAGAAAGTTTGAACTTATTATCAGTCTTTTTGCATGGAATTTATGATGAGTGTTCTGCCCAAAACAATATAACCAGTGATTTAACACGCAAAGTTATTGGTTTACTGTGAAAAGTTGCAATTTGATGAGTTCAGTTATTGAATACCTTGTGGCTGCTTTTCTGTTGAAGTTTCCATTCCCGTGGACGTATTTCTGGGTTCTCAATGACAGCTTACTTGCTCTCCTTCCAAGATTTATCCTCTAGACCAGGTAGGTGGAATTTTTATTTTATTATGTATTTCTTCTGTTCAGCCTTTCAAGAATTTTTCGTCGTTCGGAAATTTTATAGCAGGTTTTCTTATATTATCTATGAATGCTTCTTTTAAAATTTTGTACGTGGCTTCTCTTTTTTTTCCAAATCCCCTCCAAACTTGTTATCTCATCCTATGGTAACACTCACAAATTTTTATTTTTTCACAGATTTCCGAATTTGCATCATTTCTTACCTAATTATTTGCTGTTCTGATTAATATTAATGATTTTATGAATGATATCTAATTCTAACTCGTACATACTATTTACAAATTAATATCAAATTATATTTTTTCAATTTCTGCCATTACATTTTATTGTATATCATCACTTTTCCCACACAAACTCTTTCGAATCCCATTGGTGGGTTTTCTGTTGATGTGAATTGTCATACAGAATGTTCAAAACTTATCTATACGTTGATCTTACTTTAATTCAATGTTTGCTAAAAATTTCAATTTTGATATGATTTAATCGTGGATATTTATTAGATATATCGTTGGTTATATATTTTTGATGATAGAACTACTTCAGGAATGCCCTCTTTATACACATGTATGACTAGAGCTAGTATAAGGTTCTATAGTCATGAAAAAGGGTGAAAAAAATTGTAAAATAACATAGCATTAACAATGATAATAAAAATAACTAATAATAATAATAATGATAATTATAATTAATATTTAAAAAAATTTCCTAAAAAAAAAATAATAATAATAATATATATATATTATATATATATATATTAAATATATATATATATATATATATATATATATATATATATAATTTTAGGGGTCATTGGCAAAAATAAATGAAAATTTTAACGAATTTTCCAAAGACATAAAAGAGTGATCACTGCGATATTAATTAAAATCTGCCACTAGCATTGCTGTCATTTAATTCCATTTTATCTCGACCTTATTTTACGATTAGGACAAGCGGAATCCGCAATGTTATGGAAATATAACCTTCGCAGTTGACAATATCTCGAATTTACGATTCATATATGGTTTGATACCCTAATAAAGTTAATTGGATAAACGGTACAAATCATAAATGGAAGATGAACGTGCAAAACTGAACACTTTGTTATCTAACGATTATTTTCACGGTCAAATCTTCATTGTTGTACAGGGACACACTGAGGACATCCTCACTTCCCGGCAAAGCAGATGATAATTGTAGAGCACAATGCCCATAAATTCCCCTTCATAGTAATTTGTTACTTGGCAAATTTTCATAATTCTTCCGATACATTGTTGTATATTACTTACACTTCATTGGCGTTTATAACGTTCTCCTAGTTCTAAGTTTGATGCATGTTTTGATCATTTTGAAAATTGGGCAGAAAACATTTTCACTCAACAATACAAATATAGGAGATTTCAATTTAAACTTCTTTGATGTGAATGATAGTATGGTGAAAAAAATCCGAAATCTTATTGAAATATGGGGATCGAGCAACTGATTCGAGAACCAACAAGAGTCACCAATAATAGTAGTACATTGATTGATTTTGTCTTAAGTTCGTCGAGCTTAAATCAATGTTCAGTCAATGAAATTCCTAAGATTACCGATCATAATATAATGACTGTTTCAATCAAATCCATTCAGCAACAGTAGGTACCTAGCACTGTAAAATTATATATATATATATATATATATATATATATATATATATATATTGTTATGTTTAGAAGTACGTTAAATATTTAAAGAGTTGAAATAAAAATTATAAATAAAAATAAAAAACCCATATATAAAAACATGTTCGTATTTGGTTATCTATGCTGTTATTTTACAGTTTTTCTGAAGATTCTACCGTTTTCCTAAACCTACAATATTACAACAATTGGCATAATTTAAAATTTATAGAAATCAAAATTTTCTAATATATATTTTGAGCACAAGCAGATAACAAAATGATAAAAGTTCGAACATTCTGTATATGAAATTGGATCTGAACACAATAGCCAATTAGATGCCAGGAGATCTTGATGCAAAATTAGAATTTTGAAAATAGGAAAAGCAGAAACGTCAAAAGAATGATTTTTACATGTCTAGTGAATAGTATGTAGGTAGTTAGAAATGTTTCGTAAATAAAACGGTCAAAAAGGTGAAAATAATACAAAGTGCAACAAAAGGTGCGTGAAAATCGAAAATTCGAGAAGAAAACAAACGTTGTTGGTATCAGGGGAGATAAATCAACAAGCTAAGTGGGAGAGAACAAAAAAATAATTTGGAAGAAGGAACTAAGAAAATTTTAAATTTGAAAAATCAATCAATTTTCGTTAGAAAAATTATTACTTGCCGATACAATAAGGAAATACCATAAAGAACAATAGCTGATAAAAGAGCCCAGAAGCAGAGCGAATCTTACCTTTTTTCGTTGGAGATTTACCGGTACGAGGCGAAGTCATAGTCGACAAAGGTGCTGCAGTTTCCAGGAACGGGAGAAAATCCGAAACACTGAACATTCTCACTACTAGAGGTCACAGGTATTTTGAAACCATAAAAAGTTACTGCAGTGCAATTGAATTAAAGCTTTTAAAGAACCCTTTTTGATAGAACTCGTTCATGATTTAGTATATTGACGACATAACCTATAAAACTAGGTTAAATTTTACTTTTAGTATCAATAACTTCACATTTCCTGTATATATTTGCTAGAAGCACTAATTAGGTTATTTATGGCAGAAAGGTGTAGTAAGTTTCTCCTGAATAAGGAAATTATTATTTTTATTGGATTTCTGCGTTCCATAAATTTCAGTGGTTATACTATCGTACCAGCTCAATTAGTTTTGATACTATAGATCGCATCAAAGAGGGAAATTTGGTTTTACTGTGTTATGTACATGACGTTATGACCTTGTTTATTGTCACTGCCAAGTTGGAAGTTGATTAAATTGTGGCACACACATCAATTCTCCTAGCCACGATTTCAGCTTTCAAAGTATGTTGGCTGTGACAGGAAGTTCAGCTAGTTATATCTCCAGTAAAGTTGCGAAAACAAGAAAATTCAAATTTTCGCGGCCAATACTTGATGAAAATCCATAATTAAAGTAAACTTAAAACACTTCCCTACGATTTTCACAAAAAATTGGTTTACAAAACCCACGACACGTGTTTCGCTATACTATAGTTTTTTCAAGTGGAGATAAACTAAATTATAATGACTGGGGTTCGATATAAATAATAAGAGCAAGTAGTCAGTTGGATATTATATAAGTGATTATTGGATGAAAGATTATTCAATTTCTAGTACACATATTTAAAAGGAGCGAATTATTCAAATTAATCTGGTCATTTAAACTCTATCTTTTTTTTACTGGCAGCACGACTTCGTGGTATCAGGTATAAAATAGACATAAACCATAGGTTTCTTACCAAAATGTAAGACGGAAATTCAATTATACTTATTACGAACTTTTATACTGCAAACAGAGATTTACTTAAGAGCAAGTTATGAGAATATGGTTAAATACCTAAAAAATTAATATATAATAATACTAATACCTATTCCCCTCACCACTTGTTATTATGAAGGAATTGAGGTAAATATTTAAGAACAATTACTATAGTAAATAGTCAGGTCGAAATAAAATATTTAGATGGAAATTCCCGAGATACACTTCAACTTATTACAAAATGAGGGTTCTTAGTTGATACCTCATAATTAAAATTTGCTTACTTCTTAGGTAAAGCCAATACAATTCAAAATTGTTATCATGAAGGATAATGAATGCAAAGTGGATGTACTTGGCCCATTATAGGATCATTAGTTGGCATTGAAGGCAAATAAATAAAGGAATTCTGGGTTTTCCCCGTCGGCTAGTTTCTACAAAATACAATAGAATACTGTTTTGCTGTGGAGGGTGCTGTGGAGGGGAGTCCGTGACAAGCTACTGCTTATTCTTAATACGTTTGTGATCTTTGAGTAGTGTTTATGGAAATGGCATCGGGTGCAAACTTTACACCAGTTGAACTCATGTATAGTCCATCCAATATCAATTGCAGAAGCTGTTTCTATAGGGAGCAAATAAAAACTCACTTCGCTAACACGAGCGTATATGCGAAGAAACGGAACGAAAAATAATCTGTACTACTCGTAAACATTTTCCCTCGGCATATGGTACATCAAAAGAGCCGCAGTCAACGTGGACCAGAGTGACAGCTGTCGCTTTTCTACAACCGATTCGTCTGGGCCAATCGTCGGACATCGATGCTTGTATAGGCGTGTCTATTCTGGAAGGTCATAAATCACGCGTTATAATTGTGTTTTAATAGCTCTGAAAGATTAAAAACCAGTAGCGTCTGTGGTCTTGGTGTGTGCCGATCGAAATACGTTTTAGGATATTCTAGTAACCTACATCAAACAATGAAAGAAATTATTTTTCTTTCTTAATGTATTTGTATAAATAAAAGCTTGTCTTTAATTTTTTTTCATTTTTCATTATTTATGAAGTATTTTTGAAATCTTAAAATATCTAAATAAAATTAGTTATATCCGCCACTGCTGCTCACACGATTTCGCCGCAAGACTTTTTTATGCTTCTGCAATTGATATTGGAAAAACTATAAGAGAAAAAACTATAGTGCTGAATGTGCATGATGCACTTGTTTATCAACAACCCACGAGTTCCGTTCGCCAGATCGTGTCTTCATGTTCTAATACGACGGAACTGAGGGAAAGGAACAATTTACAGGTTTTTAAGCGAGAGGAAAAGTGGAGACTTTATTGCACCAAAACAAAATTCAGGAAGGAAGTCACTAGCAATCGATGACTTTGATAGGACCGCCATCCGAAGGAAAGTTCACTCTTTTTATATAAATAAAGAAATACCAACAATGGACAAAGTTCTACAGTCAATTCAGGAAGACGACGATTTACCAGAAGTAGGCAGAACTAAATTATGGAAACTTTTACATGAGATAGGCTTTTTCTGAAAAACGAAAATTGTGCGTTGGAGAAGAAATTATTTGAGGATGATCAGGAAGTATCGATCTGAAGGAAGGACAATTTAATATTGGGACGAAACATGGCTTAACAAAGGACATACTGTGCAAAAAACATGGGTCGACGCTAACATAACAACTTCCCGCCAAGCAGTCATGCAAGGATATTCCACTGGGTTACCTGCACCGATCGAAAAAAGGCGTAGGTTGATTATCACCCATATTGAAAAATTGAAAAATAAAAACTTTAAAAAAAAATTAAACCAACGAAATACGGAACTGAAAAGTAAAAAATAAAATAAACCTTCTTAGTCTCAATAACTAAGCACCTAAACTAATGTAAGTAACCAATTTTGAGTCGGCGCCAAACAAACAAGCAAATGAATTAGGTAAGGCGTAAGATGATGGCATCGAGTTAAGCGGTGACATTCTGATAATTTTTTAAAAGTAATTTAAAGATATTCGTTGATTGTTTTTTACTTTTCAGTTTCGTATTTCGTCGGTTTGATTTTTTGTTAAAAAGTTTGTATTTTTAATTTTTTTGTGGCTGAAATCTACTAATTACTAACTGCTTGTTTTTTTATTACTTCCAAAATACGTACTTACCCACCTTACTTCAACTATTACTAGTTAAATAATATTTTTGTTGTTCTGGTTAGTTTATTTCATTTCTTTGTATATTATTCCATCCTCTCATGGAATATAATGATTGTGATAATGACACTAGCGATCTGTCATTGTCAACTACATATGTGTGCCAATGTTCACAAGTGAAAAATCAATTATTCCCTATTTTTCTACCCGTAAGAGTGGATAATTCCATTCGAAATCCAAATATGATCAACTATGAGGTATACCCTATGTGATAAAAAAAGAATCATCCAAATCGAAGATCCCAGTACAAAGTTATGCCTGATAGAATCGGTTAACGGACCAGAATTCAGAGGGTGAGTGATCAATATCCTTGATTTTGCTACCCTTAGGGGTGGATTTCATCTTTTAAATTCAAATGGGACCAACTTCGAAGTACACCCTATCCACTGAAAAAATTATCGGAATCGGACGCCTCAGTAAAAAGTTATGCGTGATCATACATAAAAAAAATATAAAAAATAAAATATACGCGTCGACTAGAGAACCTCCTCCTTTTTGGTTTCGTCGGTTAAAAATGAGCATGGTTTTGTCGATGGTGGTTTGCTGCAATTTGTCTCGAAATCAACAAAAGATTACCACGAGAAGATGAATGTGGATGTGTTTGAGGACTACTTTTCACAAATGACAGAGCTGTTGCCTGCGAATGCCGTTATTGTCATGGACAATGCTAAGTAAGCGTTCCATCAAAATGGAAAAAAAAAATTGATTGGTTACAGCAGAAAGATCTCCCACATGATAATAGCAATTATTAACCATTGCGAGGCAACACAAAGCAAACTACAAACAGTACTTAGTTGACGAAATGGTTAAAGAAAAAAAATGGTTGTATTACGATTACCTCCATACCATTGTGAGCTCAATCCTATCGAGCTCATATGGGCTCAAGTGAAAGGGGACGTTGCTAGGAACAACACTACTTTTAAATTGGATGATGTACGTCAGCTTCTTCTAGAATCGTTCTCCAAAGTGACAAGCAAAAATTGGAAAAATGCTGTAAATCATGTATTAACAGAAGATGTGGGATCTTGATGATTTATTTGACCAAACTGTGGAATCTCTAGTAATTTCAATAGGACCCAAAGATTCATCTGATTCGGATACCGATGATGACTGTGAAATGGACATTTAGGTAAGTAACTGCATACATTTATTACCATCACTATTTGCAACTGAAACATTTTAGGTGAGCTGCCGAAGTCGCGCACAGGACGCAGTTATAATAGTTTGACAAGTGTAACTTTGATACATCCAATAATCGATGAATTGTCAATTATTACTCTAAATTTAATATTGTTATAAACATGTATTGTTTCTTGGAAAGTTTTATAAATAAATGAATATTAAAACATGGTTTACCGAACGCACGTCACTGATAGTACTTTTACCATCGATGCTTTGTAATAATTTCATCGTTCTATTGTTATTAGAGATAAAACAGAGTGGACTAGAAAGTAAACTCGAAAACACATGAAGTCCTATCAAAACGTGTTTGTTACCATGAAATTTATTTGAGCCGACGGTAAACAACTTTTCGCAGATTTGCATTTATAATAAGGGTGTTTAGCTGCCAGTGAAAAAAGGACACAGTATAATAATGTTAATTATGAATTCTTGTTTCTGTTAATCTCTGAGCTTTCTAGGAGATTGAGTTTTTGACCTTTCTTTTCTACATTCAAAAGAACTTTCAAGCAACGCATAACCGACCATAGAAACAGTTTTATTAATGGCAAATCTAATTAAACTTTCGCTAACTATCTCCTGACTGAAAAGCATTGCTTTGCTAATAACTTTGAACTTTTGCATGTAGAAAAGAAAGGTCAAAAACTCAATCTCCTAGAAAGCTTAGAGATTAACAAAGACAAAAATTCACAATATTTATTAAATGACCAGATTCATTTGAATAATTCGTCCCTTTTAAATCTAAATAAAGCTGGAGTGTGAGCTCAAATGTAAAAAAAGGAATTAAATTTTAAACCTTTTTTTTAAATTCCTTTTTCCAACAATGTTCGCGTGACTATACAGTCGGGTAAAACAACCTTTTTTTAGTCCATTTGATATTTTAATTGTCATTGAAAAATTACTGATGAAAATATGTCCCGGAGGATCACAACTTTGCTAATTTATTAGCCTTTTTTGTAACATATAAATATTTTCATTTTCCAGTTAATGACATTAGCTCCTTTTGGATCATTCTATACTAACTTGTTAACTATACAAGGCGATTTCACTGAAATATAAAATGACGATTATTTCTATTTCATCCTCTGAAACCACACCTGTTAAATGATAACGGGTCTATTCTGGGATTAATCTCTCGGAGTTTTATTGAACGCCATTCAATGTCGGGAAATAATATAGCAATAATACTGATAAGTGCCTCCCAAGGCTTGACCTTCAGTGAGACCTCTAATATTTATTTATCAGCTCGCATAGTTAAACACAATGCGATAATCCCTTCAATGAGGATACAGGAGCTTGCCATGAGTTTGGATAGAAAATGGGATTTACCCAAGGTGTCATCTATAGAAAAAGTATTTCACTAACGTAGTATAAACTTCACTTTGGATAAAAAAATTGGAATGTTTCTCAATAGTTCATACTCTCCCATCATTTCCGGTTTCACCGGAAACGACCCAAACTTGGGAATTTCAAATGAAACACCCTATATATTTTTATTTTTTTGGATTCTAGGGACGATCACAGAGTTCTGAGACGAAACATTGGGTACATTTAATTTTTCAGAATCATTTTTATTTTTATATTTTTGAGTGCCTATGACGTCACAAGGCCATTGTGACCAATAATTTTAAATGGAACCCTACGGCAAGCGACACCTCTTTACAAAGTTATTGAAAAAACCTTTTCAATGATACTAATTTTGTTTGTGTTCATGGCAGTTTTGGCAACGAATTAAATCAGTTGATACTAAAATTCCAAATTCAAGCTGCGCCTCTGGATAGTTCTCAAATAAGCTGACGTTTTTGTTAGTCTCCCTAATTCGACGTTTTTGTAATTGTCCAAGTTTTTGTACATTTAATAATTTGTGTATTGTTGATCGAACGTTTAACTGTTTTAGCAGCTTTTGGTACTTTTAATATTTTTGTACATTTTAATAATTGGTTAAACTGTTGTGAGCCGAACGTTCAAGTGCTTCAAGAAGCGAAATGGTACGTGCTCTAGGTGATAAAGTAGCAGCGATCCTAATTCTTGGTGAAACTGGACAAAATATTCATGCAGCAGAACGCATTTTTAGTGAGAGGTTTCCCGATCGCCCCGTTTCGAGGACTTATTTAAGGCAGCTTTTTCGTAAGTTTGAAACAACGGGTAGTATTAATGATGCGAAACGATCTGGCAAACATCAAATTTCTGATGAGAAAAAAATTGATAAACTGGTAGAAGTAATAGTTAATCCTACTTCTTCAACAACTCACGTTGCATCTACCTGTGATGTCAGTCGAAGTACAGTACACAGGGTGTTGAAAAAAAACAAATTTCATCGATACAAATTAGAAATGGTTCATCAACTCTCAGACACCCAGACCGAAGACTAGAATTTTGTGAAAATATGGAAACTAAAATTAACCAACAGCCAGACTATGTCAAAACTATTTGTTTTAGTGACGAAAGTACTTTCTATCTAAATGGAAATGTAAATACACAGAATGTGAAGTATTGGAGTGACGCACATCCTCACCTGTTTCGTGAAACACATACCCAATTTCCCCAGAAGGTGAATGTTTGGGCAGGTATCCTGGGAAACCACATCGTTGGGCCTCTTTTTTTAAATACTTATTTAACTGGTGAGGTTTATCTGGAGCTGCAATAGAACCGTTAATCCTTGAAATTTTGGAAGATAATCCAGATGAATTCGGCAATTTGGAAATAACATTCCAACAGGATGGTGCTCCTCCACACTATTACGGTGCAGTAAGACGGTATTTGGATGAGGAGTATCGTGGTAGATGGATTGGACGACGAGGTTCAACGGAATGGCCAGCTCGATCACCGGACCTCATACCTTTGGATTTTTTTCTGTGGGGGTGCCTTGAATCGAAGGTTTACGCCACTGAACCTGACAATATTGACGTTTTAAAACAACGTATTGTTGCAGATTGTGAGGCTATTTCCGCAGACATATTTGCAAAAGTACGAGAAGAGTTTAAAAATAGGATATTTCACTGTCAGGAAGTAAATGGAAGTCACTTCGAGCAATTTCTGTAAGTAGATACTGATTCTTAAATCTGTAATTAATATCATACTGAATAGAATTTAAATTTTAATGTTTACTAATGAGCCATTAAAACTGCCATAAACACAAACAAAATTAGTATCATTGAATAGGTTTCTTCGATACCTTTTAAAAGAGGTGTCGCTTGCCGTAGGGTTCCATTTAAAATTATTGGTCACAATGGCCTTGTGACCTCATCTTTGACGATTTCGTCATCTATCATCACTAGGGAAGTTTACAACCTTCAATATTCAGTTTCCAAATTTCACTTTTTATGTATAATCGTTCCAAAAATAAGAGGGGGGGAGGGTACTTTTGAGGAGCACTGTACAATAATAATAATAATAATATTGTCCGAAGATAATAATCTTGTTGACAAAGCTTCAAATACAGGTATATAAAACAATATATTGGACGAAACACAGTGTTTCCGGACATTCAATCACAGGTTCAAAAAAATAAAATCGCAAGTATATACAATTAATAAGAAAATAAATATACAATATAAAATATAATTAAATACAATATAAAATATAAATAAATATTCAATACAAAATAGTCCAACTATAATCAGACTATTGTCATAAAATTCTTGTAGAACATAATACGGTCTTCTACACAGTAGATTTTTTTATGTTTTTTCTAAAGCCCACATTATCTACATTAGAGTCTTTGACTTCGATTGGCAAATGATTATACATCTTAACTCCGTTATAAATAAACGAATCCTTGATTAGAGAGGACGAAGGTAGGGGTAATTTCAAATTATTCCTAGAGCTTAGTCTTGTGGAATAATGAGAAGAAATGACTTCGAATTTCAAAATATGTTTTCTTATAAGACAAAGTTTTCAATATAAAAAGAGCTACAACAGTCAGTATCTCCATATCATTGAATAGTTGCCTGCATGAATCGCGTGGTCCAATTTTACCAATATATCTGATGGCCCTTTTCTGAATTTTGTGGACCGAGTCCAGCAAATTTAAGCTACACACTCCCCAAAAAGGAATACCATACCTCAAATGAGATTCAAACAAAGCGTAATAGGCTGTTTTAGCAGTAGATACTCCAAGCACCCTAGCAATTACTCTAATTGCATAACAACCGGAAGAAATTTTTCTTATTACTCGTTTTATGTGTATATCATTCACAACAGTTTCTTGTCAATATTCAAACTCAGAAATCTGGAACAATCTTTATTTTCAATGATATCATTTTCTAAGTTCACATCGTGAAGAGTACATTTAAAGGAGACAATATTAGTTTTTGAGATATAAAATAATAAAAGAATCACACTAATTATTTGTCGAAAAAGTATGAGGAAATTGGGGTATATCGCTCATCAAGTATGCTATTGTAACGAACCTAGGCCGGACCTGTCGCCTCGCACGTTCCCGTCGACAGCGATGAGGTCATCCCCAGAGATGTTCGAGAACAGTCCAGTCGCTCTGCCGCGGAGAGCAACGGTCGATATTGGAAACGATTGGAACATGCTGGTCGTCAACTGCCGGAATTCGAAAGATCGGGAATTCTGTGACGGAGATAAATAGGTAGCCCTCAAGATGGCACAGACAGTCTGAACGAGCCCATACGATCGAGCTATAGAGTGTAAGTAATATAAATTAAGTTGTATATTTAAGTGTTAAATAAATTAGTAGAACCAAGTTAAGTTTATTTACGTTACAATTGGTGTCGGAAGTGAGATTTTGAAAATAAACAAGTGATCGTGGAGTGGATAGTCAGAAAAATAAATTGATAGACCTTTTTGTACGCCCAAAATAGACAGTGGCCCGGTTTTCGCGAAGTGGACAATTGTGCGTGGGAATATAAACTGATACACTGTTCGCGTGAAACAGAAAATAGACAGTGGCCCGGTTTTCGCGAAGTGGACAATTGTGCGTGGGAATATAAACTGATACACTCTTCGCGTGAAACAGACAATAGACTGGTGGCCCGTGGAAAAGAATTCGCGAAGTGAATTTTTAACAAACTGATAAACTTTTCGTGTGAAACAGACTGATACCTCGTCAAAGACAAAATGTGTTCAAGAAAAGTGCGCCTTGCGGATTTGAAGGTAGCGGAATTGAAACAGGAAGGAAAGGGAACTGGAAACAACGGGTAAAAAGCAAGTACTCCAGGAAAGACTTGCAGAAGGACTTATACAAGAAGGTGAGGACCCCGAAACATTTTTATTCGAAGTTCCCGGAGGTGATTTAAGTTTGGTAATGAATAAACTCGAAGAAACTACTAAATCCGTGAAAGAAGAACTGCAACAAAATTCGAGGACTTTGGAAGAGAAGCTTCAAGAAAATTCTATAAATCTGGAAGAGAAGCTTCAAGAAAATTCTAGAAATGGAAGAGAAGCTTCTAGAAAATTCAAGAAGCTTGGGAGAAAATGCTAGAAATCTGGAAGAGAAGCTTGAAGAAAATTCTAGAAATCTGGAAGAGAAGCTTCAAGGAAATTCTAGAAATCTGGAAGAGAAGCTTCTAGAAAATTCAAGAAGCCTGGAAGAAAATGCAAGAAGCCTGGAAGAGAAGTTCCTGGAAAACACAGAAGGCCTAAAAAAAGAATTGTGTGGTGTGGCTAATTTTCTAGAAGAAAGAATGGGAACCGTTGAGACAGAGATAGATAAAATTAGGGAGCAAATGAACACGGAGGTAGATAAAATCAAAGATGGGGTCGAGGCAGAAATGGACAAAATAAAGGAAACGATCAGTAAGATGAACACGGAGGTAGATAAAAAATGCAATGTTGGACTTGAGTTTGAACTTGATAAAGTTCAAGAGGGTATAAAAGATGTCAAGGTCATTTCAGAAATAGGGAAGCTTTCCATGAAGCCGCCTCAGTTCGACGGAAAAACTCCATGGGCAAATTACCGCCGGCAGTTTGAAGCAGCGGCCAAAGCAAACGAATGGAATGCAGGGGAAAGAGCTGTAGCACTGACACTTGCATTACGTGGAGAAGCGACAAATATTCTACAAACTCTCACCGCCCAAGAACAGGAGGACTATGATCAGCTGATTAAACATCTAGAATTGGCCACGCCCATTTGGAACACGTATACCACTCCCAGCTGAAAAATCGCTGCCAAAAATCGGGCGAATCCTTACAAGAATTCGAAGTTGACATTGCACGCTTGGTTCGTCTCGCATATCCAGCCACACCGGAGAATGTAATGGAGCGATTAGCGGTTCAGGCATTCTTGGATGGACTCCGTGACCAAGAAACCAGACAAGCGTTGACACTAGCTCGTCCAACACATCTCGTAGACACACTGGCACGCGCTTTGGAATTTGAGGCAGCAAAGCAATCCTGCAAAAACCAAAGTAAAGTTCGAAGTATTGAAGAAGACTCACAGGAGCATGCTGACTTGGAAGCTGTCATAAGAAAAGTGATGAAGGAAGTGTTGCCTGAGAAAAGACAGATAAGATGCCGGAATTGTGGCAAAATTGGACATGTGCGTAGCAAATGTCCAACATTCATCGACCCCGATGCAGGAAAACTAAAAAGATCGACGAGAAGGGGCAATCGTCGGCATGTGTCCGGCAAGCCCCGGTTAACAACGCATATGTCGCTATCCTTCAACGACAGAACAAAGGTGTCTTCGTAGACGGTCTCATCAATAACGAGCCTTGCACCATGCTGCTAGATACAGGTGCGACTAGGACAATTCTCGGGCCTTCCTTTGCCAGAACATCGGAACGGATTGAACTGACAACTTGGAAGCTACGCACAGCAACAGGGAGCCAGCTACTGTATATGGCGAGCTACCGATTGAAATAATTTTGGGCAGCACTAAAGTGAAACATCAGGCACTTGTAGCGGACATCGAAGACGATGCAATCATCGGAATGGACATCATGAATTCAGAGGGTTTGAATTGATTTCAAAGACGGCGTCCTACGTGTCAACGGAGGAGAGCTGGTGCTTCATGGGAGAAGTGAGGGGTTGATCCGTGTGTTGTTGGCTGAAGATGTAAGCGTACCTGAGAGGGCTGAAACCATTCTGGAGGCTCGCCTGGACGGGAGTACGAGCAGTGGAAACGTGGTGATGTTTGAGCCCAAACTTCATGATGAGAAAATTGGACGAGGGATTGCACTAGGAAAGACCTTGTTGCGTGCTGACAAATTTGTGCCGGTAAGGGTCATGAATGTCAATTATTTCCCAGTGACCTTGAAGAAAGGAACAATTTTGGGGCACTGCTCGTCAGTTTCATCTGTGATCCGGGGCGTACGAGGTACGATTAGCCAACCCAACAACTTGCCCACAGAACTAGAAAAATTAGTTGCCATCTCTTCCAAAGACATAAAACTAGCTCAACAGCCCAAACTAAGATATTTAGTCAAAAAGTACCAAGACATCTTCGATACCGGACAAGGAAAAGGGGGTCGAACTAATGTGGTCCAGCACAAAATTGATACTGGAGGTGCTCGGCCGATCCGGCAATCAGCAAGAAGACTTCCTCTTGCCAAGAAGGAAGAGGCTGACAAAATAGTCAGCGATATGGGAAAAGAAGGAGTTATCAAACCATCTGACAGTCCCTGGTCCTCTCCAGTCGTACTGGTGAAGAAAAAGGATGGATCGACACGCTTTTGTGTAGACTATCGCCAACTTAATAATGTCACGAAGAAGGACAGTTACCCTCTCCCGAGAATAGATGACACCCTAGACACGTTGGTTGGTTCCACGATTTTCTCGACCCTTGACCTGAAGAGTGGATATTGGCAAGTAGAACTGGCTCAGGAAGATCGAGAAAAGACTGCTTTTACCATCGGCTCAGGGTTGTGGCAGTTCACCGTTATGCCATTCGGGCTCTGTAATGCTCTCGCCACATTCGAAAGATTGATGGAGACAGTGCTGAAGGGACTCTCATGGAACACGTGTCTAGTGTATCTCGACGACATAATTGTGGTCGGCAGATCGTTCGAGGACCACGTGAAACACTTGGAGGAAGTATTCCTGCGACTGAGGAACTCCGGATTGAAGCTGAGCCCTAAGAAATGCCATCTGTTCCAAAAGAAGTACGATACCTCGGCCACGTTGTCTCTGGGAAGGAGTAGCAGTGGACGACCAGAAGATCAAAGCTGTTAAGGATTGGCCCATCCCAAAAGACATTCACCAACTTCGAAGTTTCCTTGGTTTATGCACATACTATCGCCGATATGTGCTGGGATTCGCCAACATCGCTAAACCACTGACCAAGCTCACGGAAGGCCAAACAAAGTTCCAGTGGTCCGAAGAATGTCAAGACTCATTCAGGAAGCTGAAAGGAGCTTTGATCAACGCACCTATACTGAGCTATCCCCTACCCAAAGGGAAATTCATTTTGGATACGGACGCCAGCAACGTGGGACTTGGAGCTGTCCTATCTCAGATCCAGGAGGGACAGGAGAAGGTCATTGGTTATTTCAGCAAGACGCTTAGCAAACCAGAGCGCAATTACTGTGTCACCAGGCGAGAGCTGTTAGCTGTTGTAAAGGGAGTGGAACACTTCTACAAGTACGTGTATGGAAGAAGATTCCTGTTGAGAACTGACCATGCAGCTCTCAAATGGCTCTTACAGTTAAAAAAATCCTGAGGGTCAAGTAGCACGTTGGATCGAGAGACTCCAAGAATTCGATTTCGAGATCGAACATCGAGCCGGAACTAGCCATAAGAATGCAGATGCCTTGTCGCGAAGACCATGTCCAGATGATTGCTCACATTGCCGACGAGCAGAAGAGAAAGAAGCAACACTTTGTAGAACCGCGGCAATGGATGACAACTGGAATGACAGCAAGATCCAGAAAGACCAAGAGAGAGACCCCGACCTTGGCTTAGTCGTCAGCTGGAAGAAGGGCAATCGAAGACCATCATGGCAGGAAGTCGCAGGTTACTCGCCGGCTGTTAAGTCCTATTGGGCACAATGGAACTCTCTTATTCTGGACAATGGGATCCTGAAACGTGTGTTGGAGGCCGATATTGGTGGGGAAGACAGACGCCAAATAATTGTTCCCAGGAACAGAAGAGAGGAAGTGCTGCGGGAAATCCATGATGGAGTCGCCGGAGGACATCTGGGAGTGACGAAGACCCTGCAGAAAGTGAGGCAACGGTTTTACTGGGCCAATTGTCAAGCTGACGTCCAGGACTGGTGCAGAAAGTGCGCTGTATGCGCTGCTAGCAATGGACCTCGAATACGACCCAAGGCCCCGATGCGTCAGTACAACGTAGGCAGCCCGTTCGAGAGAATCGCCATTGACATCGCCGGCCCGTTTCCCGTATCCGACCACGGGAATAAATACATCCTTGTGGCAATGGACTACTTCAGTAAGTGGGCGGAAGCCTATGCCCTGCCCAACCAGGAAGCCATCACCGTCGCCGACGTCTTGGTGAAAGAATGGATATGTCGATTCGGTATTCCAATGGAGCTGCACTCGGATCAAGGCAGAAATTTCGAATCCAACCTTTTCCAAGAAATATGTCTACTGCTGAACATCCGCAAGACAAGAACCACGGCCCTACATCCGCAGTCCGATAAGAAACCGGCCGTACATCAACAGGCCGACTGCGACTAGTATCTTCATTTGTTCCTGATGGCCTATCGATCCGCAGTACACGAGTCAACCGGTCAAACTCCTGCTAGTATTATAATGGGCCGAGAACTGCGACTGCCTTGTGACCTGAAGTTTGGGATACCGCCAGGACAAGACACTGCGGGAGAGGACTACGTCAGCAAACTTCGGCAGAGAATGGACGACATCCACGAACGAGTCCGGTTGAACATCCAGAGTGCCAGCGATAAAATGAAGAAGACCTATGACATCAAGGCCGACGCTGGAGAATTTAAGGTTGATGACCTGGTTTGGCTGTACAACCCCAAACGTCGTCGTGGACTATCACCAAAGTTGCGGAACTCGTGGGAAGGCCCGTATAAAATCGTGAAAAGGATAAACGACCTTGTGTACCGAATCCATAAGCCACCCCGAGGGAAACCAAGGGTCGTTCATTTCAACAGGTTGGCCCCTTACGCTGGAAACCATGACCAAGTTCGCACCCTCAAGCCACCGGAGGGGGATATGACGTTCGAGAAGTTTATGTCCTTGTATTCAAACGGGCAGAAAGTTCTACATGGGGTTACTAGAGAGGAGTCACGAGACCTTTTCGAGGTGCCTGCTGACTACGCACTAGCGCACTGTGTGGCAGAAGATCTTCGAATGTCCAGGGGCATCGCCGTAGTGTTCTCCAAGAAATTTGGTCAACTCCAAACACTGCGGGAGCAGAATCCAGAAGTTGGTGGGGTGCTACAGTTGAAGAAAGGCCAGAGAAACATCTACTACCTAGTTACCAAGAGGCATTCCCAAGATAAACCGTCCTATGAAGATGTCTGGAAGAGTCTCACCAAACTAAGAGATACTATGGTGGACCAGAATCTGGTGGATCTAACAATTCCAAAATTGTCCTGTGGTATTGATGGGTTGGACTGGAGAGTCATAAGAAGTATGCTGGAGGCGATATTCAGATCCAGCGGCGTCAAGATTTTGGTTTGCTGTAACCCTCTTCCACGACCGATCATGAAGACCGTGGAGTGTTACTTCCATCGAACTTCACGGTGCAGATATGGGGAGTCATGCAGATATCGTCACACTCCAAGGATGAAATTTCGGGACGAAATGTCTTTAAGAAGGGGGCAATGTAACGAACCTAGGCCGGACCTGTCGCCTCGCACGTTGCCGTCGACAGCGATGAGGTCATCCCCAGAGATGTTCGAGAACAGTCCAGTCGCTCTGCCGCGGAGAGCAACGGTCGATATTGGAAACGATTGGAACATGCTGGTCGTCAACTGCCGGAATTCGAAAGATCGGGAATTCTGTGACGGAGATAAATAGGTAGCCCTCAAGATGGCACAGACAGTCTGAACGAGCCCATACGATCGAGCTATACAGTGACGTAGTAATATAAATTAAGTTGTAGATTAAGTGTGAAATAAATTATTAAAACCAAGTTAAGTTTATTTACGTTACACTATGGATACAAAATTTAATGAAACTGAATTAAAAAACATCAATTTTCACATAACAAAAGTTCCAATCCAATCCAACCAAACAAAACTACCCATAATACCAGGATTAGATGGAGGGAATTTGATTTTCGAAGGGCATTCCGCCAATTTTCTGACATTTTCTGGCTCTAGCGTATCTTATTTCGCAACCTAGCGGGATTTATGGTAGTAAACACGAATGCGATTTTGTAAAATTTCGAGTGTTTGAGGCGGTGTACAAAACACTCTTCTTTCACATTACCTCACAAAAAAGTCTAAAATATTGAGATCAGGTGATCGGACAGGCCAACGTACAGGACCATTCGTTGCAATTACTCGCTCATTAAACCGATTCATTGAATAGCATGACTTGAATGAATGAATATTATGAATGAATGAATGGTATTATGAGGCGGAGCCCCATCTTGTTGAAAATACATCACTTCAGAAACAGCAAGTGGTAAGTCCATTAACAATTTTTCAATATCATTCTGAAGGAATTTTAAATATTTTAGCCTCGACAAGGCAGTTTTTGAAATAAAATTGGTCCAACTATTTCACTTCCGATTACATCAGCCCATACGTTTACTCCGAATCTTTCCAGAAAATTACTTTCCTTCATTAAATGCTGATTTTGTTGCGCCCAATATTTGCAGTTATGTCTCTTAAACATTCCATTGTTCGTGAAACTTGACTCGTCGGAAAACAATATCGAAGATTTGTAAATATGGTCCGATTCGACTCAAAATTGGTATGTGAAGGTTTTCGGGGTCGGAGATTATGAATTTTTTGTCGGAATTCAAAAATTCAAGATGGCGGACGAGTTTTGTAATTATGGTCCGATTCTATTCAAAATTGGTACGTGGGGGTTTTTGGGGGTTGAAGATTTTGTTTTTTTTTGTGAAAATTCATACAATAAAAATAGCAGTTCCAAGATGGCGAACGATCTATGTGATTATGATAATGTGATTAGATGATAGATGATAATGTGATTAGATAATGCCAATAAAAACTACGTGAGTGATACTGAGAACAAAATAAATGAAGATCCAACCGCATTTTGGAGCTTCATCCAAAATAAAAAAGGCAACTCCAGAATTCCAGGAGTCCTGAAAGATAGCCGTAATATTTATACCAAACCCCAAGAAATAGTTGATGCATTTGCTAATTACTTTGAGAGCGTTTATGTCATATCCGATACGAACCTTTGTAATGGACTCGATATCAGTCACAGTAATTGGCCAAATATAAATATCGAAAAAGATGTGAAACAAGCAGCAAAGAAATTAAAGAACAAACTTATTGTAGGTCCAGATCAAATACCCAGTTTTCTAGTGAAAGATTGCATCAACCCATTACTAACTCCATTGCTTTACATCTTTAATCTGATTTTAGAAACGGGCAATTTTCCGAACTTATGGAAAATAGCACGAGTTTGTCCCATTTTGAAAAAGGGTGATGTTACTATGATTGAGAATTATAGACCGATTTCAGTACTGTGTAATTTTTCCAAACTGTTTGAAATTATTTTGTACAGAACCATCTATAACTCTGTTAAAAACATTATCTCCGACGATCAGCACGGCTTTGTTGAAAAAAAGTCTTGCGTAACCAATCTTGCATGTTTTTCACAATTTGTGTCTGATGCTCTAGATGTGGCTCAACAAGTCAATGTCATTTACACGGACTTGCAGAAAGCTTTTGACCAAATTGATTTTTATATACTTCTTCAGCGACTATCATCATTCGGCTTCTCCGAAAACTTGATAGAACTATTCTACAATAACTTGTTCGATAGGAAACAATTTGTAGAATACGAAAGCTATAAGTCAGCTCTATACACCCCCAGTTCCGGAGTGCCTCAAGGATCAAATCTAAGAGCACTTCTATTCCTACTATTCATCGATGATCTCGCTAAGAATATAAGCTGCTCTAAGGTACTCTATGCTGATGACCTAAAGTTATTCAAAGTCATCAGTGACTGTGAAGATTGTCAAAACTTACAGACTTCAATCAACTTAGTGTTTGATTGGTGCTCAAAAAATCATCTAAAACTAAATATATCAAAATGTCATGTTTTATCGTTCACTAGAAAACAGAAAATTATTGAGTTTCCCTATGAAATAAATGATAATGCTGTTCACAGGATCAATGAGATGAAAGATCTCGGAATTACTTTCGACCAAAAGTTCACTTTTATACCACACATAAATCGAATTGTCTCCTCAGCTAATCGAATGTTGGGTTTCATAATGAGAAACACTAGGGATTTCAACAACATAGACGCAATTCTCACACTCTTTTACGCATATGTGAGGTCTAAACTTGAATATGGGGCATTGATATGGTACCCCATTTATGATTGCCACACGCATCAAGTTGAAGATGTACAGCGAAAATTTCTTAAGTTCCTGTTACTTAAAGTAACAGGGGATTATCCAGAACGAGGAATTGACTATTCGGTGCTTCTTGACAGTTTTGATGTAATTTCCCTGAATACACGTAGAGTTTTTGTTACTATTTCTTTTCTTCATAATTTGACGCACAATAATATTCTTTGTTCCTTGCTCTTACAAAAAATTAATTACCTCATACCACGTCTGAATTCCAGATATGAAATAACATTCTATTGCGAGGCTTCTCGAACCAATGTGATGCGTAGATCGCCTGTATCTTTGATGTGTTGGAATTTTAATCTGATTTGTGACCTGTGTGACTTGAATAGCAGTTCTCTCGAGCATATTTTTTCCTGTATAATTGATAGAACACAAAATGAATGATTGTTATCTGGATAATATGATTTAATTCAATTTGTTTTTTTTTATTTTAAGAATTTTCACTACTACTAACATGATTTAATTTAATTTGTTTTTTGTTATTTTAAGAATTTTTACTACTTTTCCTGTAATTGGGTGTATACCTGTTGGAAATAAAGATATATCTATCTATCTATCTATGGTCCGATTCGATTCCAAATTGGTATGTGGTTGGAGATTATATTTTCTATCAAAATTCCCAAATTCGAAATGGCGACTCCAAGATGGCGGACGTGATTTGTAAATATGGTCCGATTCGACTCAAAATTGGTATTTGGGGGGTTTTCGGGGTAGAAGATTATGCATTTTTTGTCCAAATTCATATAATTAAAATGGCAACTCCAAGATGGCGGCCGATATATGTGATTATGGTCTGATTCTTTTCAAAATTGGTATGTGGAGGTTTTGAGGGCCGGAGATTATGAATTCATAAATTCAAGATGGCGAATGAGTTTGGTAATTATGGTCCGATTCTATTCAAAATTATTACGTGGGGGTTTTCTGGGATGAAGATTATGTTTTTTTTGTTGAAATTCGTAGAGTTAAAATGGCGGCTCCAAGATGGCTGACGATCTCTATGATTATGATCCAATTATATTTAAAATTGGCATGTGGAGGTTTTTGGGGTCAGAGATTATGAATTCAATGTCAAAATCAATTAATTCGAGATAACGGCTCCAAGATGATGGACAAGTTTTGTGATAATGGACTATTTCTATTCAAAATTGGTATGTCGGGGTTTTTGGTTTAGGAGATAATCAATTTAGTCGAAGATTATTGATTTTTTGTCTGAATTCATAAATTGAAGATGGCAGCTCCAGGATGGCGGACAAGTTAATCTTCAGATGATCTCCTCATTGGAGAACTAGATAGCCCAGAACTTACAGGAAAAAGGCCTGATAATGACGATGCTTTAATAAAAATGCAAAGATTAAGGCGTACTTACTGAAAAGCACAAAATAAAATAATTTAAAAAAATGTTTTTAAAAAGAAGTTTTTATTCAAATTCCTTAGAAAGTAAAAAATAATTGCTTTGGATGTGCGACGTAGATTATTCCGGGAGTTATAGATTCAAAAGCTTGTCGCATTTGTATTCAAACTGAAAATTTACGCGAACATTTCACTCATGTATTAAAATGTCCATAAGAGGTGTGGAATTATCGCTGAATTACAGCGGTAATCCACCTACTATGTGGATTATCGCTGTAATTCAGCGCGCTAGGTGACAATTCAACTGCAGTGAGGCGATTTAAAAATCGGGAGTGTATGTTTCGTGGTTGCCATGGAAGTAACAGAGAGACTTACGACCATAGCAACGCGTACCTGAAGTAAACATATTCTATAATTTAGTCAGGTTTCGGGACTTTCAAAGAAGGTGAAATCGGCACGAAAATCGAAAAAACGACTGGGCTCATAACATGAAGAAAAGTAACGGTGAGGAGTACAAAGAAAGCACCGTGAAAACTATTTGGAATGTCACCGCCAAAATGATTATGGAAGAATACTTCCAGAAATATGGTATACAGATTGACCCATTCCAAGATGTCGTGTTTAAATCTGCACGGGACGCAAAAAATGAAAAGAGAAGATACCTACAGGCTCAAGATAGTAGAAAAGTGAGCTCAACTGCTCTGAAATTCGAAGAACCGAAAAAACTAGTAAACAGTTTTGACGAAGGAACCCCAGAGGGACTACAAAAAAGGTGTTCTTTGTTTTGTCATATGAATTGGCGTGGAGAGGAAGCGAAGGATGCAGAGCAAATACAGTTTTTCAAGGAAGAACTCGATAACTCTGGCCAAAAAACAAACAGATTTTCGGAAAAACTACCCAAGCCATGTGCCTCATCTATTTTATTTTATTTTATTTCATTTATTTTGTAATCAACAGAATAAATCCAATTACAGATTACAGATAATCACTGTTACATCGAAGTTCTTAGAGCCATATTACATGATTACTATTGTAAGACTACTTAAAAATAAATATAAAAGCTTTAAGTGAATAGGATAAATTTTTAATAATTTTAAATCGATAGAAAAGGAAATGAGAGAAGTAAGCAATGTCTCCAATCATCATGTTTGTATGAGATATTAACATAGCAGTTGAACAAACAGAAGAAATGTACTTGTTACATATACCCATCATAATTGTTCATGTAGCGAGAGAAGAAAAGATAAAAAGAGAAAAAACAAGAACATAAAATGTTATTCATACAATGAAAAGTTAGGAGAATTCAGAAAATTCAGTATGTAATATTGGTGATAATGATAAACATAAATATAAGTACTTAACATGGAAATAAAACTGATATCTTTCGCTTAAAACTAGAGAAGGTTTCAAAAAAGATATCTACGTTGTGTAGGTATTCGTTTGCTGTGAGACATAATCTGTACAGGGGAGTTCGTAGGCCAAGATTGGAACGTGGAGTTGATAACCGGAATAATTCATTCATATTTCTCCTATTAAATTGAGGGACATAAAAATAAATCATTCTTAGTAATTGCGTGCAATTGATTCGATTGTTGACCAGTTTATATAGAAATAGTATACTTTCAAGTTTTTTGAATTTGAATTCAGTGAGCAAAGTGTCATATGGGATATCAAAATAATAGATACCGTATTTTTTGAAATATAGATATCGGAGAAATTTTTTTTGCACTTTTTCGATACTGTTTTTATGTTCTGAATACAAGGGAGACCAGATGATTGAAGCATATTCCAGAATACTTCTAACATAGACATTAAAAATATATATAAAGGTGTTTTCTCTTTTGAAATGGCACGAGTTCCTTATAACGAAGCCCAGTGTTTTGTAAGCTCTGTTAAAAAGTGTCTCGATGTGAGTGTTGCCACTGAGATTGGTTTCGAATGACACCCCAAGGTCTTTCACCTGGTCTTTTGATTGAAGTAATTCATTATTGATACGGTAGTCAAATTCTGTAGTAGTATTTTTCCTGCTGTAACGAAACATTTAGGAACATTGAATGAAAGTTTATTATTAACTGACCAGTTATGCATGTTGTCCAAGTCTTTTTGAAGAAGAAAACAGTCTTAGGCGTTATTTATTTTTCGAAATATTTTGAAATCGTCAGCGAACAGTAAGTTACTGGAGTGATGGATAGTCTTGGGAAGATCGTTAATCATACATAAAAAGAATAATGGGCCCAAGTTGGAGCCTTGTGGCACTCCGGATAAAGTGGGAAACATTTTTGAACATTCACCTTTATATACCACGTACTGTTTTCTGTTCCTTAAGTAAGAGATACAAAGCTTCAACACGTTGAGCGATAGACCTAAAGAATTCAGTTTAGTCAACAAAATGTCATGGTTCACCCTGTCGAAGGCTTTGGTGAAATAGGTGTACACAACGTCCATTTGGCCTCTATTATCCACCACTTCATTGACTATCTGGGAAAATACCATCAGATTCGTATTACATTAGACTGTTCATAAAACCATGCTGTGCATCTTGGATGCATGGTGAAACATGTGAATAAATTTTGTCATATAGGATCGACTCGAACAATTTGCTAGGTACACATATCAAACATACTGGTCGGTAGTTTACAATTTCACTCTTATTTCCACTTTGGAAAATAGGGCATATTTTTGTATATTTCCATGCTTCAGGAAAAACGGATGTCTGTATTATTATTATATTATTTTGTCAGGCCCGACCGACTTTTTTGGTTTAAGTTTTTAATAGCACTCTGAATGTCTTCATTGGTAATACTTACTATGTTTAAAATATTATTGATGATATTAGAATCGTTGACATATCATAAGTGGTTAGTAATGAATAGAAATAACTATAATTTTTGTCCAGTTCGATTATTTTACGCATTAAAATCAAAAAGAGAACACATAGAAAGTGACCGTTTATTTTTAACTGTCAATTAATTTTGGAAAGTAAGAAATCAATGGTTCAAATACATACCTGTGGGGCAAAACGAGATAGCAAAGTCGACTAAGAAACAAGCAAACCAGGTGGGACTAGATCCCTCATTGAGGACAACAGCGGTGTCAAATTTGGCAAAGAGCGGAGTTGCTGAGCAAGAACTTATCAAAATAACAGGACATGCCAACTCCAAATCTATTGCGAGCTATCTACAGATAGATGAAGAACACCATCAGGCTTTCGTTGAAAAAATGCGTGGCAAACGGAGAAGACAAATACAAATGTTTACAATATTACTTACAATAATTGTAGTATCAACTATATCAATAAATAATATGAATCTTTTTGTATTCTTGGAATTTTCTACCAAATACCATTCGTGCTTTAAAAATTTACCAAATAATTCTGAAAAAACGGTGTTTTTTTGAAAAACTGCACTCGGTTATTTTTTTCGTTGTTTAAAAAAATTGCCCTCCTCCTTCGAAGTCGGGCAATTTATGCTTTGGAAACGACGAAAAAAATGAACTAAGTTTTTAAAGAACACGTTTTTTTCAGAATTATCAGTAATTTTTAAAGCACTTGTGGTATTATCCCCGACAAGCTCTTGAATCTGTAACTCACGAAATAACTTACTTCACACATCCAAAGCAATTATTTTTTACTCTTTAGCGCATTTGAATTTAAAAGTTTTTTTTTAATTGCTGTATCCATCATTACCTTTCAAAACTGAAACTGAAACTGAATTACAGAATCCAATATTTTCAAAGGCCTTTCACCTTCGAAATACGAACGAAAATGCAATAAGCTCTCTAAATTTACGGATGATGAGGTGACAGGTCGGGACGACGGAGGCGGTGTGATCCGCGGGCAGAATTTCCATAAAGCACCACCCCGGGCATCCCACGCACCAACACGCGTACATTCAGGGTCGTTCGAGGACAAACCCTCGGTCTGGAAAGGGCCTTGACCTACAAGAGAAGTTTCGAAGTTATCGGTAGCACGAGAAACGAGCTACGAATCGGAGTGGAAAACTCCGAAACGAAGAATGGAAAGAGTTCCTTACTACGACAATTTCTTTCGAGATACATTATTAGTTTCCTTCCCATTTCATTTTTATACGTCACACAGTGGGACCGGAATGAACAATTTTTGGCCAACATTTTGAAACCCACAGAATTCATGAAAAATCGATTGTTATCACAAAAAATAATAATAAAAAATGCTTTTCATAGATTGGGGTGGTTTTAAGGGGGTGGAAATGGAAAATACTGAGTAAAATTATGAAAATATGAATTTTTGCATATTTCAACCACAGAAACACTGGAAAAATACTGAAGAAAATATCTTCCTTGAAATAGGGTGATTATTAAGGGGTGGAATTCGAAATAATCAAATTAAATTTGAAAACTTTGCATTCGTATAGCACTCCACCTCCAAATGGAGGTAAAAATAGTACAAAAATCTCATTAATGAATTAGGGTGATTTAGAGGGGGTTGGGAAAGCACACAATAAAATTTTGAAACTCCGGGATCTCCTCGTGTTTGGTCTCATAATCAATGGAGGAAGTAGTGGTAGAAATCGAAAAAAACACCAACATATATCTTCTATTGATTATAGATAGTACATTTATTTATTATAAAATATAAAACATTTCTTCACCTTCAAACATCGGAATCATTTTCACTTGAAGATACATTGTCTTCTCTTTCTTGGGAACAACTGACATTTGGCGATTTCAGTAAAGCGACAATGTCTTTTTCAAATGTTAGTGCTTTTCTTTTTGGCACATTCCTTATAACAAATTAAGGTTGGTTTTAATTCGTGATATTTGCGGGAAAACATTCTTATTTCTTGAATTCTTTATTTGTGCATCTTGAGCTTCCTCACTCAGTTGCGTATTGGAAGCATGGCATATTTTGTTATACGCTAGAGCCGTGTATCAAGACTTTATGGACACTTGGTGGCATCGGGTACCATGGATACTTCTCTATGAAAAGTTTTGCCGTCTCTAGAGCATAAGTATTATACTTGTCGACATTGATTTCATAACCACTTGATATGGCTTGTAAAATAATTTCAAATCGTCTTATAATATCAATATCAACACCAGTAATATTCGCCGAGATTTCTGAATTATAATGCGTCTTGCTGTGTTGCCGTCATTGGTGTTTCCAAAACCCGGCTTTGGTTTATCTACCAATAGTTTCAACTCTGCTCTGAACCTGGCTTGAATAGTTTTTTTTGGTAGTCGCTGCAACTCTCTTGTTTTCATTTCCACGAGCTTGCCACATTTTCAGCGGTAGTTTATAGGCAAGATGTAATAAACATTCAAAAAATCTAATCCATACATGGAGCACAGAGAGCCCGAATTCCAATCTAGAAATTTCCATTATGCTTGTACTGGATACTTTTTCAATGTCTTTGAACTGTTTGGATGTGAGGCCACAAATAAAACATCTTTGCGTGGAGGTAGTTCCCGTAAGTGCATTACACACTTTCCCGTCAACCATTGTCATCAGCATTTTATAATTTACTTGTATATATGTGTTTTCAAATTTGTACATTAATGGTCGTAATTGTTGTATTTGTATTTCTACATGTTCTCTTTCTTGTATAGATAGATCCTTCGTTTCATGTTTGAATTGAAATCTAATGGTTCTGCAGTACCTAGTAGAAAAACATCTTTCGTTCTGCCAAACAATTATTTCCTGCTATTTTTGAGGCTCTTCTGATATCAGCCTTACAGGTACAAGCGATGAAATAAAAATATTTGCATCACTGCCTATGGTATCACTTGTATCACTATCCCATTCTTGTTTATATTCTGCTTGTCCAGATCCATCAAAACCCTACTTACAAATCAAAGTTAAATTTTGAAAGCACTCGGATTTTCTACTGGTTAAAACTTCTTGCTGGACATCCAAAAGGCGTGACGCAGTATGATCGAGAAGAGCTTGTAATTTGACTTCTGCAAGAACGTCTGTTGCCATAATGCTCTCTTTTTGAGGATAACATTTCTTTTTTGCCGCTTGAATGATCTTATAAGATGGAAATCTCTCTTTATCATGATCCCTTATTATATTATATTGATTTCTAGTCAACTTGGCTTCTACAAACATAGCAAGTCCTGTAAGTTGTTTTCTTTTGGGAGCACCATATTTTTTGAAAGCTGTTCTATACTTCATTGCACGCGTGGGGGTTGTCGCAGTGACTTCTTTTACTACTTTTGATGCCTCCACT
Source organism: Gonioctena quinquepunctata (assembly GCA_018342105.1). Taxonomy (NCBI): domain Eukaryota; kingdom Metazoa; phylum Arthropoda; class Insecta; order Coleoptera; family Chrysomelidae; genus Gonioctena; species Gonioctena quinquepunctata. The sequence continues at coordinate 99,766 of JAFIRS010002348.1, read as the reverse complement.
TGACCAACAGATCGTAAACTAATGTGCGTGGCGAAAGATAATTCTTCAGGTGAGTACTTTGTCCACAAAGGTTCAGTTTTTTTACGCTTTGTCCTATCTGCAGACTCCTCGAAAGTAATTTCCGCTCTACCAACTTTTTTAGAATAATTTGTATAATCCGGAAATCTTATTGATACATCTAACCAGTTTTTGTTTTTTGTCAAAAATCTATCATGTGTTCTGTTCGATTCTTGCCATTTTTTCTTAAAATCCAGAAAAAACAATGAAATTTTCTTGTACAGCTCGGGAGTACGTTCTTTGGGACACTTGGTACGTATTTTTACAAATTTTTTAATAACATCAGGTTTATATTTCATTCTAAGGTAACCAGAACTTTGCATTTTTTCAAATAAGAATCTCCTTCTCAAAAATATATCCGTAGAACCCGACCCTGAAAGTAAAAGAAAAATATATGACTGAAAATGCCAACTATTATACCCATTTTTGATTGAATGTCATCAAATGGGGCAAATATGGGCAATTTTTTTTTCTTTACGCCACGAAAGCAAGTTACTAAGATTATTTGGAAATGAAAAATAGGAACATGTTATGCCCTAATGTCAACTAAAATCTTTATTATATGTCCACGTTGAAATGTTCAATTCCCCTTTTTTTTTCAATTGAACGTTACATAGTATTATTCAACTTAAAACACCAGATATAATTATTGAATGGTGAACTTACCTGTAGGTAAACACTCCATGCTAAAAGCAGTCGAATATTTAAATAACACTGTACAGCAGTAGCAGCACAAATAAAAATATTATTGTAGTAGGCAAGTTTTTGCCAAGAATTGAGGTGTTTGGCCCCACTGTGCGTCGGTTTTGAATTCAGTTGAGGAAAATCCCGAAATAAGTACGAAGAAAGTTGTCAATAATTTGAATATCGCCCATTTTCTAGTATGGAAGATTCTTCATGATTATTTATCATATCGCTATCACATTCAACGGGTTCAGGCTCTACTTCCTCGAGACTTTCAATTACGCATGAATTTCTGCCAATGGTTTCTTCAAAAAGTTGATGAAAATCCTTTATTTGACACGTAAATTTTATTCACGGACGAAGCTAGTTTTACTTAATATGATATTAAAAATTTTCATAATCATTTTTGGGCCGAAGAAAATCCACTTCTAAGGGTAGGAAGATGGGGGATGATTGTTGGTTCACCCACTGAATTTTTACTTCTCAACCGATTCTACCAGGCATAACTTTGTACTGGGTTATCCGATTTAGATGATTCTTTTTTTATTGTATAGAGGAATTTGAAAAAAACAACACTCCTAAGGGAAGAAAAATAGGGGATGATTTATTGATTTTACACCGGTGAACCGATTCTGTTGAAATTTGGAACACATATGTACTTCTGATGACACTACATCATAATGGAGACAGTCCAAAGATCTCCTCAACAGTTCTCCGCAGCTACCTCGTGTTTGAGGTAATATGTACATATACAGTGCTTCTCAAAAGTTCCCTCCCCCCCTCTTATTTCTGGAACGATTATACATAAACAAGTGAAATTTGGAAACTGAATATTAAAGGTTGTAAACTTCCCTACTAGTGATGGTAGATGACGAAATCGTCAAAGCTGACATCACAAGGCCATTGTGACCAATAATTTTAGATAGAACCCTACGGCAAGCGACACCTCTTTTAAAAGGTATCGAAAAAACCTATTCAATGATACTGATTTTGTTTGTGTTTATGGCAGTTTTGGCAACTCGCTTTTAAAAACGCAAAGCTGTGATGAATTAAATCAGTTAATACTAAAATTCCAAATTCAAGCTTCGCCTCTGGATAGTTGCCCAATAAGCTGACGTTTTTGTTAGTCTCCCTAATTCGACGTTTTTGTAATTGTCCAAGTTTTTGTACATTTGATAATTTGTGTATTGTTGATCGAACGTTTAACTGTTTTAGCAGCTTTTGGTACATTCAATATTTTTGTACATTTCAATAATTTGTTAAACTGTTGTGAGCCGAACGTTCAAGTGCTTAAAGAAGCGAAATGATGGTACGTGCTTTAGGTGATAAAGTAGCAGCGATCCTAATTCTTGGTGAAACTGGACAAAATATTCATGCAGCAGAACGCATTTTTAATGAGAGGTTTCCCGATCGCCCCGTTTCGTGGACTTATTTAAGGGAGCTTCTTCGTAAGTTTGAAACAACGGGTAGTATTAATGATGCGAAACGATCTGGCAGACCACAAATTTCTGATGAGAAAAGAGAAAAAAATTGAAATACTGGCAGAAGTAATAGTTAATCCTACTTCTTCAACAACTCACGTTGCATCTACCTGTGAAGTCAGTCGAAGTACAGTACACAGGGTGTTGAAAAAAAAAATTTCATCCATACAAATTAAAAATGGTTCATCAACTCTCAGACGACGACCCAGACCGAAGACTAGAATTTTGTGGAAATATGGAAACTAAAATTAACCAACAGCCAGACTATGTCAAAACAATTTGTTTTAGTGACGAAAGTACTTTCTATCTAAATGGAAATGTAAATACACAGAATGTGAGGTATTAGAGTGACGCAAATCCTCACCTGTTTCGTGAAACACATACCCAATTTCCCCAGAAGGTGAATGTTTGGGCAGGTATCCTGGGAAACCACATCGTTGGGCCTCTTTCTTTAAATACTAATTTAACTGGTGGGGTTTATCTGGAGCTGTTGCAAAACGCAATAGAACCGTTAATCCTTGAAATTTTGGAAGATAATCCAGATGAATTCGGCAATTTGGAAATAACATTCCAACAGGATAGTACTCCTCCACACTATTACGCTGCAGTAAGACGGTATTTGGATGAGAAGTATCGTGGTAGATGGATTGGACGACGAGGTTCAACGGAATGGCCAGCTCGATCACCGAACCTCACACCTTTTGATTTTTTTCTGTGGGGGTACCTTAAATCGAAGGCTTACGCCACTGAACCCGACAATGTTGACGTTTTAAAACAACGTATTGTTGCAGAATGTGAGGCTGTTTCCGCAGACACATTTGCAAAAGTATGAGAAGAGTTTAAAAATAGGATATTTCACTGTCAGGAAGTAAATGGAGTTCACTTCGAGCAATTTCTTTAAGTAGATACTGATTCTTAAATCTGTAATTAATATCATACTGAATGGAATTTAAATTTTAATGTTTACTAATGAGCCAATAAAACTGCCATAAACACAAACAAAATTAGTATCATTGAATAGGTTTTTTTCGATACCGTTTAGAAGAGGTGTCGCTTGCCGTAGGGTTCCATTTAAAATTATTGGTCACAATGGCCTTGTGACGTCATCTTTGACGATTTCGTCATCTATCATCACTAGTAGGGAAGTTTACAACCTTTGATATTCAGTTTCCAAATTTCACTTGTCTATGTATAATCGTTGCAAAAATAAGAGGGGGGAGGGGACTTTTGAGAAGCACTGTACAATACATGTCCTGACTAACTGACTCACTGATATACGTTAAACGCCCAGACCAAACCGTTGGTCCTAAGAGCTAAAATTTTTATATCATATTTTTTGATATTCCATCCCTAAAGGAGGAAAAGTGGGTGAGAAGGGGGGTGAAAGTGAAAGTACAGTTAATTTTGAAGTTAAATTCATGGAAATTAGTATTTCTTCACAAATAAAGATAAAAGTGTTTCGGGGTTTTTGAAAATTCAACCATAAAGGGGTAAAATGAGAGTTGAAAGTCTGTATAGTAAGTTTTAAAGTTGGATTATGAAAACAAGTATTTGGGGGTCTTTGTTACAGATAAAAAAAATACGTGTTTTGGAAATTCAACCCCTAAAGGGGTAAAATGGGGGTTAAATTGGGATTGGAAGTTTATGTAGGAAATCCGATAGTTTTCAAGTTGGGGTCATACAAATTGGTATTTGAAGTCTTCGTTACGAATAGAAGAAATATGTATTTCAGTTTTTTCAGAAATTCAACCCTTAATGGGGTGAAATGGGGGTGAAAGTCTGTATGGGGGTTCCGTTAGTTTTCAAGTTAGGGTCATATAAATTGGTATCTGAGGTATTTGTTAGGGTTAAAGAAATCCATGTTTCAGTGTTTTTATAAATACAACCCCTGGGGGGTGACAGTGTGTGTGAGAGTTCCCTTGGTTTTGAAGTAAGGGTCATAAATATTGGTATTGAGGTCTTTGTTACAAATAAAGAAATGCGTGTTTCAGTAATTTTTGTACTCCGTCCCTAAAGGGCAGAGTGAATTTGTAATAGTCGTCACAAAAAATACAAAGTTCAACGCGGACGATGTTGCTCGTACCAGCTAGTTATAGTATATAACAGTTAATAGTTAAAGAAGTGGGAAGTTAGAATTTAAAGTAAGTAATACAAATTGAGTAGGTAGCAATTAATAAATTTTAACCAGAAAAAAAGAAACAGAAAAGCAAATAATAAAATAAACCTTTTTAGTCTTAATAACTAAGCTCCAAAACTAATGTAAGTAACTAATTTTGAGTCAGCGCCATACAAACAATCAACGAAGATCATTAAATTACTTTATAGAATGATCAAAACAAAATAACGTGTAATCTCCAACGATATACAATAACATTCCAAAAATGCGCTCTCCGTACGATCACTCGCAACGACATGTGCCCTCACGTGTGAGCCCATTCGGGTAGCTATCTCGCTGATATTGACCACTGCCTTCATTTTACGCTTTACGTAATTAATTTGCTTTTTTGTTTGGCGCCGACTCAAAATTAGTTACTTACATTAGTTTAGGAGCTCAGTTATTAAAACTGAAAAGGTTTGATTTTTTGCTTTCCAGTTTCTTTTTTCGTCGGTTTAATTTTTTGTTAAAAAATTTTTATGCGTAATTTTTACAAAAACTAAATAATACTAACTATAAAATTATAAAAATATTGCCTAGATGCTTTGGTTAACATAAATTGTGAAATTGAGACTAAGAGAAAAACTTGCGTAGGAACAAACGAATGAATGCATTTATTTTTAAATAAAAAAAAACATTTTTATGAGAAGATAGAGGACAATTATAAAAATAAAATTTATTAAAAAAAATAGTATCGTATCATTATTTTGATTAAAAATACTGCAGGGCATTACACTACGAAGGCGTATAAGGGCCAACAACAAAATATTTTTCAAAATATTAGGAATTGTCACTTTGAACTGACAATTGTCACTTCGAACTGACAATTGTCACTTTGAAGTGACAATTGTCAATTCGAACTGACAATTGTCACTTTGAAGTGACAATTGTCACTTTGAACTGACAATTGTCACTTTGAAGTGACAATTGTCACTTCGAACTGACAATTGTCAATTCGAACTGACAATTGTCACTTTGAAGTTGGATTTTGATTTAGTTATTCAATACAAACTATTGCAACAGCGAGCGGAGGTGTAAAAACCCATTTCCAGATGGTTCTATTAATAATATTGCGAAAAAAATTAAATAGTTCATCTATTGGTAATAAACTACTTACTCTATTTAACTTGAGTTATTTGAAAAAAAAATAGGATATTTATAAATTGATCAGAGAATATAGAAAAAAAAAGGTGATCTTAAATATTTTCGAATATATGCTTGGAACTGCACACAAGCCATAGTATTGGATTCTAAGTGTTTTCGGAATTCTGCCATCTTCAAAGTTTTTTTTAACTTGTTGCCTTACTGGCCATCATGTAAAATTTCAATTAATTTTGAGGTTATTCGACATGCACAATCTATAAAAGTTTTTTCAATACTTTTTCCTATATCTATGTTGAAAATTGACTAAATATTCAACCTGTTTCATTTTTGATGGCCTACTCTCCTATGAACATCTCATTTTGTATACAGGGTAGTTCCTTTCGAAAAATGAATGGAGTTTTTTCTCAAATGTCTCGGACGGACACAGTGCTCTTTTTTTTAAACAAAATAGGAGATTTTCCACGAGAATTCAATTGGTTTTTCTGAAATAGTTTTTTTATCGAAAAGGAAGTCATTTTCAATCAAGAATAAAATATAATTTTTTTATTATAACAATATTATTTTAGCAGTGACAATTGTCACTTCAAAGTGACAATTGTCAGTTCGAAGTGACAATTGTCATTCGAAGTGACAATTGTCACTTCAAAGTGACAATTGTCAGTTCGAAGTGACAATTGTCACTTCAAAGTGACAATTGTCAGTTCGAAGTGACAATTGTCAGTTCTAAGTGACAATTGTCAGTTCAAAGTGACAATTGTCACTTTGAAGTGACAATTCCTAATATTTTAAAAAATATTCTGTTGTTGGCCCTTATACGCCTTCGTATTACACTGACGAAAATTAAAAAATCTTTATCCTGGAAAAATGTATTTTTATGCGTACTAGGCATGTACCAGAATTGGAAAAAAATTACAAAGCAATTTTAGAGATTTTGGGAAAAATTGTATTTCAGAAATAAAACGGTTGCGGACTTATGTTCATATAAAGATTTTTTTAAAACGTTGGCTGCCAAAATGTTAAAAAAACAATCCCCGTGGCCATTTTCTTTTGTTTTTCTAAGTTCAACCTTAATGTCCCATAACAAACGTAAGTGTTTTTTTTAAACTGTTTATCTCACATTTTACGTTAATTTTTAATGAGACCTGCGGTATGGTCACGCGGTCTCAACACGTAATATTGGACCCATTGGCCCATATGTCTACAATAATAATGACAATATGTCTACAGACAAAATATCACCTCTAACAAAAACTCAACCAACATTTTCAACTTAATTTTACACCGAGCGAAGCACTTTGTGTTGACGAAACTATTACTATTACGTTCTTGCTTTATCCAAGAAAATCTGCTGCTGTTGTTGACTACAATAAACATAAAGCTTACATCAGATCAAATGAAATCTTACATCACATCATTACGCCTCTAGAGGGGTGAAGTGGTACCGTAAGCTTGCCATAGACCATATTAGTGAGGTTAAAATCACTCTCTTAGTAGGAGATCCATATGAAATTTCTTTAACGTGGTTGGGGTTAAATTTGAGTAAATTGGGTTCACATGGGCGTGTTTTATGTCCATTCCACATGAAAAATCCACTTCTATATATCCTTAAATTAAAATTGAAACCAGTGTTATTCGAAAGATTTCAGTATGTCGTAGAGGATTTCTGCTATGCATCAATCATTAATCATTACATGTCCCATTAAGGTTATGATATTTTTTGTAACTGATCTGTTTAGTTGATTCCAATCGATAATGGCATCGAAAATTATGAAGCTATCAGTTATAAATGAATACTTTCAGGATGATATGAGATGCATTCAAGGGGGTGGAAAAAGTATCTTATCTGAAAAGGGAAACATTCTCAATTGAATAATGATAGAAAGATTTTCCTGTGAATTGAAAAATCCACGATTACAATGAAGTTATTTTTTTGTGAATGTCTAACAGAAAACAACTACTTCCCCGGCTAAAGCCACGCTGGACATTGAACTACATGAATACCCCACAAGAGGTTATCTTGACGATGGAAGATAGTGACTAAGGTTTATCTTTCAGTCGCAGATGATTCCACATCTGATTTTATGAACATCCTGTTTATATTTTCAACAAATCTACCTTATCTGGATCTGGATTCTGGATTATAAATTATCAAGGTCCATTTTCTTTTAAATCATATTTGAAGTGACAACTACACACACACTATTTTCAATAGGTTTTTTGTCAGGCTGAAAATTCACGTTCAAAACAGTAATATTCATAATTCATCTCTTGAATGTATTCGATACATGTTACATAGGTACCTTGCCAAGTATTTTATCCACATTTTTTATTCAAATCTTTTTCTTTTGTTGGCATTAAATATAAAGTGCAGTCAGTTCGGTGTCTGTGATGGAAAACCAGGAGCAAAACAATATATTATTTCAAGTTTTTTTTTCCACCATCAGAGCACACTGCGTCATTATGTATGTCTGAGACCTGAGATCCCATGTATGTTTATAACATTGAATTTCCTGCCAAACTCTGCCTCCACCAATCAATAACGAAATGAAGCTAAGACAAACTCTCATCGAATTTGCCCACCAATTTAATAGTCATCAATTATTTGGAAAACAAAAATGTTGATTATATTTTGTTGAGAAAGGTTCATTGAATCTATTTCAACATAAAAAAATCTTAAGAAATTTGCCAAAGCATCTAAAAATAGGCAAGAGATTCGCGTAATTTTTAGACCCATAAGAAATGAATCCACAGATGGATCGTAATTCAAAATTCCCGCCTAACCTCACTAATGTTATCTATCGAGGTTCTCATTGGTTTCGTGCACATTTGACAGATAATCGACATTGGAGGTAAAACAATCTCACTTTTCCGATTTGTTTATGTTGGAAAATTGAACATTTTTAACAATTTCATAAAGAATTGTTAGTTGCATTACATGTGATATTGTTTAATTCGTAGATGATCATGCCTTCATATTGTGCTGTTGTGAAATGCAAGAAAAATGCATGAAAAGCATACCGTTCTCGGTGAACATCATGAAAACTGAAAAAATATTTTGTCAGGTCCATTGTCACAATATTTTACTCAAAAGCAGTAAAAATTTCGAATAAATATTATTTACCAAAGTAAACAAAGCGAAAATGTGAGATTGTTTTACCTCCAATCTCGACCATCTGTCAAATGTACACGAAACCAATTGGTAGTGTTTTGGTGAATACAAATATTTTGCATCAAGAAGTAGCCAATGAAAAACTGTCGATTATAAAGTTCAAAGAGGAAATATTGTCCAGTCTCTTAGGTTTAGAGGATGTGCAACATAGGTAGAATGTCGCCGTTGAAGTACGTCAACATTTTTTTTTATGAAAAACTCCAAAGAGAATCTGGACGAGCCCAAACCAAAGTAAGGCTCCTCGAACAAAACTAAAGTGCAATGCATGTGAAAAATATTTCTGTCTTGGGTGCTTTTTTCAAGTGCACAACAGCATTAAATAATGTTTCGTATTTTTATTTTTTATGTGTTGTCAATAAAGACGTTCATTGGAATATTTTTTGATTTTATGAATAACGTATATTTCAGGCCATGAGTAGCGGATTGTGAGTCTCAGATTAAAAATCCATAAACAGTTTGAGACACTTACAGCCGAGTTATTTCAGTCCCACATAACTAATATAGGTCTGAGACATCGACCGAGGCACACGCGGCTATAAAGCAGAGTAACCGCTGAGACACCAAAGGTGTGTTACGCGACTGTTTTTGATATTGCTGAGACGCCATGTTTATGCCAAGGTGTTAAAACATCCAAGGATTATCGCCCTTTAGGATCAGCATACCCTGTATGGTAGAAAAAACTAATACACCTCTGGTTAATTATATTCTTTCCTTGACATCGAATCCAATTTACTCTCTATACCAGCCGCAGATTTTCCATTTTCTTCACGATATACATATTCGTTTTTCCTGATGGGAGGGAGCACATTCCCCTTTCGCCTTCGACAATCACATTGGCCTTGACCGGCCACGAGCCCGGATTTTCCCGGAAAGCGCACAGCAAAATTGCAGAGGAGTAGACAGAGATGGTTGTGCTCCGGAAATAATTCCCATCCCGTTTACAATTCCAATTTTCTGGTATGAGCCGGGATGGGTGAAATAGGTTTGAAAAACTCTTATGATGGTAAATCATTTTTGTTCCTTTTGGTTTATTTTAAGAAAATGCAGGCCTGTAGGGTCTTGACCTTGTCTTCAAATCAAGACACAGCTTGCTAGAAATTTCAAGAATGAAGAATTTTGATGATATTTTGAAATTTTTTTAATGTTTCTATTAATTGGAATTGATAATTATCAATTGGACGATTTTTTCTAAACAAAACAGGTTATATTGAAATTCAATTCAATTCAATTTTTATTTAATCCATAGAGCTGTGAGGCTATCGGAAAAGTCAGATACAAACAAGGTTTACATAAAGTGTATAAGATAAGATATAAAATATAGGCAAACAAAACATGTTATCTAAAACTATCAAAAAATGCATTAATGTTATAGGGGCAGAGGTCGAGGAGAAGTCTTTTTATCTCTTTTTTGAATGTGTGCACTCTTTCTATCAATTTCAGTTCCTCAGGAAGAACGTTATATAATCTTAGTCCCAGTATATCGGCAGATTTCTGAGATACTGTTAAACGAACATCGGGCAGATGGAAATTATTTTTTGATCTTGTATGATGTACATGTAGTGAGTTATTCTTAACCAAAGTTTTGCGTTGCTTGTGTATATATGTTAAAAGTTCCAATATATGTAGGCCATAGAGAGAAAGAATTTTAAATTGTTTGAATAGATCCCTGCATGAGGTACCATTGGGAACATTAGCAAGACATCGCATAATCCTCTTTTGCACCAGAAAAACCTCATTAACTGCAGATGAACTACCCCAGATGGTTATTCCGTATGTTAATCTGGATTGGATTTTCCCGAAATAGAAGAGCAGGAGTCCCTGTATGTCAATTATAGATTTGAGAGATCTTAGTTGAAAACATTTAATACTCAGTGTGTTGGCAAACATTTTACAGTGAGTATTGAAGGATACATTCTGATCAAGTCTGATACCTAGAAAAGTAGAGCATTCCACCTTGTCTATAATTTGATCATCTATAGTTATTTCTACTGCTGAGTTATTTTTATTCTGTCTGGTGTGAAAATTTATATGATTTGTTTTAGTACTATTCAAAAATAGAGAATTATCGTATAACCACTTACGAAGTGACTGAGAAGTAGTGTTAATGTTGTTTTGAATTTGTACCTCAGATTTGCCTGTGAATAATAACGTGGAATCATCTGCATACAAACAGGTAAATGCATTCGGGAGGATCAGAGGTAATTCATTGATGTAAAGTGTAAATAAAATGGGGCCCAATACTGAGCCCTGAGGAACTCCTATTCCTATCGGAAGTTCACTAGAAGTAAATACCAATTTTTCATTGTTCGCCACGTGATTTATCTTGATTTTCTGAAGACGTCCTTTGAGATATGACGAAAACCATTCATGAAGTTTGCCCCGGATTCCGTATCTGAATAATTTATCCAATAAAATGTCATGTTGAACACAATCGAAGGCATAATGATGGGTTTCAATGGTGTCTGCAACAAGAGGTTGCAGAAGTATTTTCTGGCCAATCTAACAAATGAGAAGACAGTTCTAAAAAAATCTATGCGGTATCTACAAAAGCGAAAGCTTCGCGGAACGTAATTTTCAGAAATATGACCCCCATAGTAAAAAAAGGGCAATTTAAAAAAATACTACCTTTGGAACGGTTTGAATTTTTGGTTTATCCATCAGCACTCTGTAGACGACACTTCTTTTTTACAAATTGAGTCATTACAATGAATTATTTGAACAAAACCTATTTTTTCTCAATGTCATAACAGTCATAACAGTTTTCTTTCAATGTAACCATTTATTTCAATTTGCATATGATTCCACATCTATTTTTATGAACAACCCTTTCTTCATTTTGGAATCGATTGAAAATCACTGTTCATCAAATATCTTCGTGGTAGAAGATTTTATCAAATATTATATCACAAGACCTATAAATTTAATAGTTCAAACTATCCAACATATTTTGAGCATGATTTTGCTTGCACAATAATTTAATAAAAACCCGACTGCCAAGCGGTCGAGGCAGGGGCGGATCGTGAATTTGTGGGGCCCTGGGCTAATATTACTACTAGGGGCCTACTTAATTACTCAACTAATTGCCATTTTGTCAGAAAACTGTTTTCTATAGTGATGTAGGTATACGGTATAGGAAAAAATTGGGACATAGGACAATAAAATATTTTATTTATATAATATGACTTAGTATACAAACACCATTAATAAAATAATTATTTAGCAATACTGGCCACAAGCCCACGCCAACATATTTCTCAAACTGAAAATTTTCCAAATTTCTTTCCGCCTCGGTATTACCGTCCTTTTGCTAAACACCAATATCGTTCTCAGAGGGATCAGAGGGTTGCTGGTAGTCAAGATCTTGCACATTTTCATCACTGGTATTTTTTTCTGGTTTTCAAAATCTTACACATTTTCGTCACTTATATTTTTTTCCTGGTTTTGCGATTTTCTGCTTCCCTTCGGTTATATAAGATCCCTTCCTTTCGCTGTTTAATGAATTTTTGGCTATTTCATTTTCGTTTTATGTTCTAATTTAAAGAAAGTTTCAATTTTTGTACATTTATTTCTTTCTTTTTCTCGATCTAACTGTAATTTTCGTTTTTCAGCTACACTTTCATATTTTCTAGCAGACATATTGCAGAATAGGATTTTGATATTTTTCTGAAAATAAACAAAGAATTTGATAGTTTTCTGAAAATAAACAGAGCGAGCGAGATGATGTAATATTGTCCCTCTCGTCACATTTTAATACTTTCAATTCACAAATTATCATTAAAAATCGATTAAAGAGTTCATTTAGTATTAAAAAATAAAATAAAAACAAAAAAATCATATTTTCTTTTGCTGATTACTTTCAATTCAAGTAAAATAAAAGGAAGGTCCGGTCTTTATAACTTTTAAGTTATCACTTATCAGTATAGTCCATCCAATATCAATTGCAGAAGCTGTTTCTATAGGAAGCAAATGAAAACTCACTTCGCTAACACGAGCGTATATGCGAAGAAACGGAGCGAAAAATAATCTGTACCACTTGTATACAGTCTCCGTCGGCACAAAGAGCCCGCTGGTCAACGTGGACTTGAGTGACTGCTGTCTGTTCTACAACCGATTCGTCTGGGCCAATCGAGTCGGACATCAATGCTTGCAGGTGTGACTATACGATGGGAGGACATAAATCACGCGTTATATTTGTGTTTTAATAGCTCTGAAAGATTAAAAACCAGTAGCGTCTGTGGTCTTGGTGTGTGCCGATCGAAATACGTTTTAGGATATTCTAGTTTTGTAGGATATTCTAGTTTTTTTTTCTTATTGTATTTGTGTAAATAAAAGCTTGTCTTAAATTTTTTTTCATTTTTCATTATTTATGAAGTATGATTGAAATACCTAAATAAAATTAGTTATCTCCGCCACTGCAGCTCACAGGATTTCGCCATAAGACTTTTTTATGCTTCTGCAATTGATATTGGGAAAACTATAAACTACTAAACTCACTAATAGTTCTAATAATAACAAAGTACAAAGTCATTTTGTCACAGAACAGAAGTGCGGAAAAAAATCAAAATTGCGTCGGGCGATAAGCGGCAGGAAGTCCCCCGTAATAGATGCACACGCGAGAAAATACACAGACCGACCGACCGAAAACAAGACACGGGAATTCCCCGTTCCGTTCGATAGACGCGCACACGGGTTGATTGATCGGAAGGTTGCAATCCTTATGATCGGATTTTTTTAAATTTTATATTTTTCTTCTTCACTAAATGGAGGCTGGGGGGCTTTGTATCCACGGGGCCCTGGGCTGCAGCCCAAGAAGCCCTTGTGCATGAAACTATTTTTGCCAAAAAACACAATCATGCAAAAAATCTTTGGATAGTTCAATCCATTTAAATTTATAGGTCGAGTGGTATACGGCTAGATTATTTTCCGAATAACTCATAGAATAAAGCCAACAACGAAAAATTGAAATCAATAAATAAGACGTTTTGAAATCAAATAACGGTTCGTTGAAAATGTTTGTTTCTGTTACCTTGGTTACGCATCCCAACAATTAAAAAAAAAAAAAGAGCATTCCACCTTGTCTATAATTTGATCATCTATAGTTATTTCTACTGCTGAGTTATTTTTATTCTGTCTGGTGTGAAAATTTATATGATTTGTTTTAGTACTATTCAAAAATAGAGAATTATCGTATAACCACTTACGAAGTGACTGAGAAGTAGTGTTAATGTTGTTTTGAATTTGTACCTCAGATTTGCCTGTGAATAATAACGTGGAATCATCTGCATACAAACAGGTAAATGCATTCGGGAGGATCAGAGGTAATTCATTGATGTAAAGTGTAAATAAAATGGGGCCCAATACTGAGCCCTGAGGAACTCCTATTCCTATCGGAAGTTCACTAGAAGTAAATACCAATTTTTCATTGTTCGCCACGTGATTTATCTTGATTTTCTGAAGACGTCCTTTGAGATATGACGAAAACCATTCATGAAGTTTGCCCCGGATTCCGTATCTGAATAATTTATCCAATAAAATGTCATGTTGAACACAATCGAAGGCATAATGATGGGTTTCAATGGTGTCTGCAACAAGAGGTTGCAGAAGTATTTTCTGGCCAATCTAACAAATGAGAAGACAGTTCTAAAAAAATCTATGCGGTATCTACAAAAGCGAAAGCTTCGCGGAACGTAATTTTCAGAAATATGACCCCCATAGTAAAAAAAGGGCAATTTAAAAAAATACTACCTTTGGAACGGTTTGAATTTTTGGTTTATCCATCAGCACTCTGTAGACGACACTTCTTTTTTACAAATTGAGTCATTACAATGAATTATTTGAACAAAACCTATTTTTTCTCAATGTCATAACAGTCATAACAGTTTTCTTTCAATGTAACCATTTATTTCAATTTGCATATGATTCCACATCTATTTTTATGAACAACCCTTTCTTCATTTTGGAATCGATTGAAAATCACTGTTCATCAAATATCTTCGTGGTAGAAGATTTTATCAAATATTATATCACAAGACCTATAAATTTAATAGTTCAAACTATCCAACATATTTTGAGCATGATTTTGCTTGCACAATAATTTAATAAAAACCCGACTGCCAAGCGGTCGAGGCAGGGGCGGATCGTGAATTTGTGGGGCCCTGGGCTAATATTACTACTAGGGGCCTACTTAATTACTCAACTAATTGCCATTTTGTCAGAAAACTGTTTTCTATAGTGATGTAGGTATACGGTATAGGAAAAAATTGGGACATAGGACAATAAAATATTTTATTTATATAATATGACTTAGTATACAAACACCATTAATAAAATAATTATTTAGCAATACTGGCCACAAGCCCACGCCAACATATTTCTCAAACTGAAAATTTTCCAAATTTCTTTCCGCCTCGGTATTACCGTCCTTTTGCTAAACACCAATATCGTTCTCAGAGGGATCAGAGGGTTGCTGGTAGTCAAGATCTTGCACATTTTCATCACTGGTATTTTTTTCTGGTTTTCAAAATCTTACACATTTTCGTCACTTATATTTTTTTCCTGGTTTTGCGATTTTCTGCTTCCTTCGGTTATATAAGATCCCTTCCTTTTCGCTGTTTAATGAATTTGTGGCTATTTCATTTTCGTTTTTATGTTCTAATTTAAAGAAAGTTTCAATTTTTGTACATTTATTTCTTTCTTTTTCTCGATCTAACTGTAATTTTCGTTTTTCAGCTACACTTTCATATTTTCTAGCAGACATATTGAGAATAGGATTTTGATATTTTTCTGAAAATAAACAAAGAATTTGATAGTTTTCTGAAAATAAACAGAGGGAGCGAGATGATGTAATATTGTCCCTCTCGTCACATTTTAATACTTTCAATTCACAAATTATCATTAAAAATCGATTAAAGAGTTCATTTAGTATTGAAAAATAAAATAAAAACAAAAAAATCATATTTTCTTTTGCTGATTACTTTCAATTCAAGTAAAATAAAAGGAAGGTCCGGTCTTTATAACTTTTAAGTTATCACTTATCAGTATAGTCCATCCAATATCAATTGCAGAAGCTGTTTCTATAGGAAGCAAATGAAAACTCACTTCGCTAACACGAGCGTATATGCGAAGAAACGGAGCGAAAAATAATCTGTACCACTTGTATACAGTCTCCGTCGGCACAAAGAGCCCGCTGGTCAACGTGGACTTGAGTGACTGCTGTCTGTTCTACAACCGATTCGTCTGGGCCAATCGAGTCGGACATCAATGCTTGCAGGTGTGACTATACGATGGGAGGACATAAATCACGCGTTATATTTGTGTTTTAATAGCTCTGAAAGATTAAAAACCAGTAGCGTCTGTGGTCTTGGTGTGTGCCGATCGAAATACGTTTTAGGATATTCTAGTTTTGTAGGATATTCTAGTTTTTTTTTCTTATTGTATTTGTGTAAATAAAAGCTTGTCTTAAATTTTTTTTCATTTTTCATTATTTATGAAGTATGATTGAAACCAAAATTTTTCCAATTTTTTTGGGAAAAAAATAACAATATCAAATTAGTTATTTCTTTTGTCACAGAACAGAAGTGCGGAAAAAAATCAAAATTGCGTCGGGCGATAAGCGGCAGGAAGTCCCCCGTAATAGATGCACACGCGAGAAAATACACAGACCGACCGACCGAAAACAAGACACGGGAATTCCCCGTTCCGTTCGATAGACGCGCACACGGGTTGATTGATCGGAAGGTTGCAATCCTTATGATCGGATTTTTTTAAATTTTATATTTTTCTTCTTCACTAAATGGAGGCTGGGGGGCTTTGTATCCACGGGGCCCTGGGCTGCAGCCCAAGAAGCCCTTGTGCATGAAACTATTTTTGCCAAAAAACACAATCATGCAAAAAATCTTTGGATAGTTCAATCCATTTAAATTTATAGGTCGAGTGGTATACGGCTAGATTATTTTCCGAATAACTCATAGAATAAAGCCAACAACGAAAAATTGAAATCAATAAATAAGACGTTTTGAAATCAAATAACGGTTCGTTGAAAATGTTTGTTTCTGTTACCTTGGTTACGCATCCCAACAATGCACTGAAGAATCCCTCATAGCAAAGTTTGCATGTAAACATGTCAAATTCTGACGTATTTTTACAAGCTTTTTATTACAACCTTTTTTTTATTGGTTCCCTTTTTTACCCATTTGAAGCACGCCTCAGCGTGTTTAAATCGAACTTTAAAAAACGCGCGTTTTTTAAAGTTACCATGGCAACATCAACAAATCGAGAAACGTGAAGTCTAAATGACAAATTTTTGATTATTGATCTGACAGGAGTACCTTGTAACGTCAAATAAAATATTACAAACAACTCGTTCATTTATATGTGATACCTCTTGCTCCTCCGTCCATTTGATGAACTTTTCATATTCTTTCTTATATCTCACTATTCAAAAAATCGATATTAGAATAATTCATTTTTGAGCTCTGGTGACAACAAATATTGATCTTTGATAACAAATTGCAAATGAATATCTGTTTCTCTCATTTTCATGACAACGAAAGGTATACTGATGTCACATCACGAATTCAACCATTTTGCATTATTAGTTCTTATTTATATTTTTTGTAGTAATAATATCAGTATATATGATTTCAAAGGGCACCGATAAAAAAAAATAGCGTAAAGTATTCGTGGATAACTGGTCTTAAAAACACTTGCTCTATTTCGAGCACTCCGGCTGCGCCGTCGTGATCAAAAAATCGCGCGTGTTTTAAAGCCCTTTTCATCCACTTATACTTTAATATACTATTTTTTTATTGGTGCCCCTTTTTACCCATTTAAAGCACGCCTCAGCGTGTTTAAATCGAACTTTAAAAAACGCGCGTTTTTTAAAGGTAACCATGACAACATCAACAAATCGAGAAACGTGAAGTCTAAATGACAAATTTTTGATTATTGATCTGACAGGAGTAACTTGTAACGTCAAATAATATATTACTAACAATTCGTTTATTTATATGTGCTCCTCCATCCATTTGATGAACTATTCATATTCTTTTTTATATATATCACTGGATTTTCGCGGTATTAACCGCGATTCTGCCTCACTATTCAAAAAATCGATATTAGAATCATTCATTTTTGAGCTCTGGTGACAACAAATATTGATCTGTGGCAACAAATTGCAAATGAATGTTTTTCTCATTTCCATGACAACGAAAGGTATACTGATGTCACATCACGAATTCAACCTTCTTGCATTATTAGTTCTTATTTCTATTCTTTGTAGTAATAATACCAGTATATATGGGTCAAAGTGCACCAATAAAAAAAAATAACGTAAAGTATTCGTGGATAACTGGTCTTAAAAACACTTGCTCTATTTCGAGCACTCCGGCTGCGCCGTCGTGCTCGAAAAATCGCGCGTGTTTTAAAGCCCTTTTTATCCACTTATACTTTAATATACTATACTACTATTTAACTTACTTCGTTCGTATGTCATTCTTTCCGGTGCAAAATTTGTAATCCATTTTTGGAGCACTTGCCGACATCCGATTGAGCTGAAGCTTGGAATGTGTTCATAATTCTGGTGACAAAGCATTATGAAATTTTTGTTAGAGGAAAAAAACAAAATGGCGGCTACAAGATGGCGGACGAGTTTTGTGATTATGGTACGATTCGATTCAAAATTGGTATGTGGGACTTTTCGGAGACGGAGATTGTGAATTTTTTGTCAAAATTCATAAATTCAAGATGGCGGATACGTTTTGTGATTATGGTGCGATTCGATTCAAAATTGGTATGTGGGGGTTTTCGGGATCGAAAATTATGCAATTTTGTCAAAATTTATAAATTTAAGATGACGGCTCCAAAATGGCGGACAAGTTTTGTGATTATGGTCCGATTCTATGAAAAATTTGTATGTGGTTTTCGGGGTGGGAGATTATGTCTTTTTTTCTCGAAATTCATAAATTCAAGATGGCGGACGAGTTTTGTAATTATTGCCCGATTCGATTCAAAATTGGTATGTCGGGGTTTTTGGTGTCGGAGATTATGAATTAAGTTAAGATTATTGATTTTCAGTTAAAATTCATAAATTAAAGATGGCGGATGAGTTAATCTTTAGATGGTCTTTTCATTAAAGGACTAGGCTTTAACAAAAATGCATAGATTAAGGCGTACTTAAGTACTAAAAAGCACAAAATAAAATAATTTATAAAAAACATTTTTAAAGACAAGCTTTTATTCAACTGAGCTAAAAAGTAAAAAATAATTGCTTTGGATGTGTGACGTAGGTTATTTCGTGAGTTACAGATTCAAGATCTTGTCCCGAAAAGCTTTCGTTCAAATACAAAAGAGACAAGTTTTTGAATCTGTTACACATGAAATAACCTACGTCACACATCCTAAGCAATTATTTTTTACTTTTTAGTGCATTTGAATAAGAGCTTGTCTTTAAAAAGGTTTTTTATTAATTATTAATTATACCGTATGTCAAAATATTTCATTCAAATTCTAAATCAAAATTAGGCCATTCAAACGATTGAGATTTTTTTTTTTTTTATAAATAATTGCCAAGAATTGTGAGAATCTCAAGCTTCGCTCCCGTAGTTCAATCAGATAGGAACACCGCAAATCGTACTCGGTAAAATTTCAGGGCAAAATGCCGTCTCGAATATTTGACAAAAAATATTGAGCGATATACAGGGTGATTCAAAAGTACTTTGACAAACTTCAGGAGGTGATTCCTCACAATATTCTAATATGAATTGTTCAAATAAATTATGTCCGGAAACGCTTCGTTTCCAAGATACAGGGTGTTAAAGTTTCATTTTTATTTTCGTTTTTTTTAAATAACTTTTGAAATACTGACCTCAATTGAACGAAAATTGGTATTGAGAGGTTTTTTGAGGTGTCGATTTCGAACCTGATGTTATTATTGCTCTTACTCGCAGGGGGCGCCACCTACATGTCTTTTTCTTTTTTGAAGATCCATAACTTTTTTGAGCGTACTTCTAGCACATTTTTCAGTAAAAAATTTAATTTCTTCATCATATCATCGTAAAAAAGCTACCATTGTTACAAGTCGCTATAAGCAACCGTTTTCTAAATATTTGGACTTGAAAAATTTCAAGTCGATTATTTGATAATAATCGATGCGTGTTGAAGTTATTACCATTATTTTGCATTTCTCACATGAATGCTTAGGAAATGAATTTGACGTTTAAGTAAGTAGTTTCAGTTTTCTGTAGGGGGCGCCACCCATTTTATTTATTTTTACTCGTTTGAAATTGTTATTTTTGTATCAAGGGTGCAAAATCTGTATTTGTTTTGATAAAATTTGCAAGAAATATCAACATTTCATTTCAAGAAATTTTAAATATGTAGAATAAAATAAAATAAAGGGAACTAAATTGTATTCAAATAAATTGTTCAAAGTGTCCACCTTCTAGTCATTGAATTTCGTACCCGCTCCAGAATTATTGGTGTGTTTCTTATTGTTTCACAGGCGTCTACTATTCGGTTTCTTAGATCTGCCTCGTCCACTACTGGAGTTTTATAAACTAGTGACTTCAAATGTCCCCAAAAATAAAAATCTAGCAGATTTAGATCTGGGGACCTTGGTGCCCACGGTTAGGTTCTTCTACACCCCTACCGATCCATCGATTTGGATAGGCAGTGTTAAGGAATTCCCTGGCTACAACGCTAAAATGGGGCGGAGCCCCATCATGCATAAACCACATGCGGATACGAATTTCTAATGGTACATTCTGAAGTAGTCCCGGAAAATCATTTTCTAAAAAGTCTCTCTTGCGCCATTCAGTAATTATCAATTATTGCCGCCCATACATTTACATATAATTGATATTGATAATGTCTTTCACTAACTGCGTGCGGATTTTCCAGAGCCCAAACATGGTTGTTATGAAAGCTTGTGATAGCATTTCGGGAGAAGTTTGCCTCGTCCGTGAAGAGTACATATCTTAAAAATCGAGGATTTCCAGCCAATTTTCTCAAAAATCACTGACACATAGTAATACGTTGGGGAAAGTCTTGTGGCAAAAAAGCTTGTACCAAACTGTGGACTGAGTAGAATTGAGAGCTTCAGAAATTAATCTTGTACTTGTTTCTGGATTCTCCTCGGGAACGTTCAAAACAGCGTCTTCCAATTCTGGGGTTCGGACTGCTCGTAGTCTCCCAATAATATCAGCTGCCCTCTTAAAGCTACCTGTTTCTTTTTTTTTTTTTTATGAAGAAGAAAAACACTAAGTCGTCTCCACAATATAATATTAAAATCGATTAGTCAATACATCGATTATTGAACATGTTTCGAACCTCTATAGGTTCATCTTCAGCATATATAAAAGTATTCTACAATGAAAGAAGAACAAAGACTTAGTTACATGGGTAATATGATACGATAAGTGCTACCCATGTAACTAAGTCTTTGTTCTTCTTTCATTGTAGAATACTTTTATATATGCTGAAGATGAACCTATAGAGGTTCGAAACATGTTCAATAATCGATGGTATTGACCTAATCGATTTTAATATTATATTGTGGAGACGACTTCGTGTTTTTCTTCTTCATAAAATTATACCACTCCACTTCGAGATACAATGGACTTCTACCACAGGCTACCTGTTTCTGCCAAACGACGGTGGAGACTGGTAAATGTTGGAGCTGAAAGCAGTACTCGATTAGGAAATCGCTCCTGGTAACTACGTCTTGCTTCGCGCGCATTGCCATCCGCAAGGCTATAAACGAAATGCATATCGGCTAAATGAGCATTATTGTTTAAACAATACATTTTTTCAAAATTAGTGTTATAAAACTTACAGAAACTTCAACAAAACAACAAAACGTATAACTGTCACATAATATGTAATTGCCAAAACTACTTACTTGAACGTCAAATTCATTTCCTAAGCATTCTTGTGAAAAATGCAAATTAATGGCAATAACTTCAACACGCATCGATTATCAAATAATCGACTTGAAATAGTCCAAATATCTAGAAAACGTTTGCTTTTGGCGACTTGTAACAAGGGTAGCTTCTTCACGTAGATTTGATAGAGGAATTGATTTTTTTACTGAAAAATGTGCTAGAAGTACGCTCAAAAAAGTTATGAATCTTCAAAAAAGAGAAAGACGTGTAAGTGGCGCCCCCTACGAGTAGGAGCAATAATAACATCAGGTTCGAATTCGACACCTCAAAAAGCCTCTTAATACCAATTTTCGTTTAATTGAGGTCAGTATTTCGGAATTTATTTAAAAAAAAAAAAATATAAAACTTTAACACCCAGTATCTTGAAAACGAAGCGTTTCCGGACATATATTCATTTGGACAATTCATATTGGATTATTGTGAGGAATCACCTCCTGAAGTTTATCAAAGTACTTTCGAATCACCCTGTATAACCCTCGAAAATACATCTCATTCGTTGGCTTGATTGATGGCAATTTCAGAATCAACGTTCTGAAATCTACCTTTCCGACTGGACGCGCCATCGAGTTATTTTGTAATTGACAATGACTGTATCATGAAAAATCTACCAAGAAGTATATCCCATCAATTGTCAACGAATAAATACTACGATTATGTTGAACTGAAAAAGAAACTACCTTTCAAATTAAGCAAAATAATATATTTTGATAACTTTTTTAGTATCCTTTGCCTAAAAACATTGAGAGTCACAATTTGTCAATTTGATGACCTTTTTCGGATTTTTGAATTCTAAAAATGTATATATTTTCAAGTCTGACATACCTGCTAAAACTACCCATTCATGATTTTTTTCCCTGTAATATAAGGTTTGCAGAATTTTCACTTTGCACTCTGTGAGTTCCAAAGTTGTGGTTATGTTGTAGTTGTTTTCGTACATCTCTGAATACTTAGTTTCATTGCAATTATATTTCGGAAAACATTTTGTGGCAGAAAAAGTAGGGCTGCAAGAAACGACATTTTTTTAATAACGATTCAGGCAGTTATGGAAAGCATATTTTATAGTATATTTTCACTTTTAGCGCATACACTGGAAACAATTGAAAAATTGCAATAAGAAATATATTCTGTTTTGTATATTTCATTGTTATCATGAAAAATCAGAAATGTTTAGAATATTTTAGGACTGAAGAAAGGATACACACTAGTATTCGATGAAGCCATAAAAGAGGCAAAACTCAAAAAATATGAAGTAGGATTTTAGAATTTGCAGATGATGTAGTTCAATGTCCAGCGTGGCTTTAGCCGGGCAAGTAGTTGTTTTCTGTTAGACATTCACAAAAAATAATTTCATTTTTATCGTGGATTTTTCAATTTACAGAAAAATATTTCTATTCAGTATTCAATTGAGAATGTTTACATTTTAAACCGTAAAGAAGTTTGTATAAATATAAATCAATACGAGATGAAAACAATGAAAGGGAAAGAAAAACACAATATGAACATGTATATAACAAGCACAAAAACTCAAGGATCTAGGAAGGAAGGAAAAATATATGAGAAAATTAGAGACAGATCAACAAAAGGTTGTTGTTCAATTGTATAAAAATGCATTTCTTGGAAAGAAGTGTAAGTTGAAACACACAAAAAATAGTAATACCTATTTTGGCGTATGCCTCAGAGATACAGAATCTAACAAAAGTACACAAATATTAGTTGGACGCCATCGGAATGAAATATGTAAGAAAAATTGGGAACAAAATTAGACAAAATGAGGACTAAAACATACAGAGAAAACTCAAAACTGTAGTCAATGAATGATAATGTAGAAGAATCATCATTGCGATAGCTCAGCATGTAAAACGAATGGGCAATTCGAGACTAACAAGAAGAGTATTCGAAGCCAAAAAGAAAGCAAAAGGCAGACCTAGGAATAGTTGGCAAGGAGGAGTAAAACGAACACTAGAGAGACGAGAAGAGAAATGGGAAGAGATAGGAAATATGGTAAAAAACAGAAAGGAGTGAACTCAATTCCACCCAACCCCTTACAAACAGGAAGATAGGTAGGCTAGGTGGATCAAGTAAGAAAAATGGAATGTTGAGAAAGTACAGATAAGGTGGAATTGTAATTACAAATTTCAAACAAAATTTCTGTCTAGCTCTTTTTTTGGCATTTTCAGGAACAGATGGTTACAATAGTGTGAATGATGATTTTATGAAAATATTTCTTTATTTGTTTGTCTATCAATCTGTGTTTTATTATAAATAGCAACTGGTGTTCAGGGAAACGAATAGTGCAGTCAATTAGTGTCAGAAAATATTGCTACCCCGGTAGTGCAGTGAACCGTCATAACATTAGGCGACCGAGGTTCAAAGTTCTGAATTAAGGGTGGAATATATTCTTAGAAAGTACCTTGGTGTCAATTGTAACGGACATCTCAAGGAAAACGCGTTACAGTATCACACAAGGGGTGGCGAATTTTAGCGAAGACATGCTGTATATTGGAATTATTCATCCACTGACCTTGTCTGTCGTTCGATATCAGCGATATGGCTTCGACGTTCGACATTTCTCTGAAGCGGCACTCCATGATGGATAGATATTGATAAGCGAAAAACGGATGATAATATATAGCAGACCTTGTGCATATGATAAAAAAATCATTCGGTCTGTGTATTCTAACTACAGGGTGAATTATGGTAATGAGAAAACACTGATAAAATGAACATTAGTCTTTCAAGGTACATCGCAGTAGTTGAGTTTCCCAACCTAAAAAGATAACATTAATTAGACCATTACTACAAAAAAAAAACAAACAACATGAACATGTTTTGAAATAGGTACCATGATGATCACCGGATAGAATGAAAAACGAAAATTATCACGAAAAGAGAAGAAAGTACATCCCTCTCTGAG
The DNA here is from genome assembly GCA_018342105.1 of Gonioctena quinquepunctata. Lineage (NCBI taxonomy): Eukaryota > Metazoa > Arthropoda > Insecta > Coleoptera > Chrysomelidae > Gonioctena > Gonioctena quinquepunctata. The sequence continues at coordinate 75,261 of JAFIRS010002348.1, read as the reverse complement.
GCAAGAAATCGAGCTCACCAATGCTACAAGAGGGCACACCAAAACTAAGGGAGAATAAATCGATGTTTACTTTCACCTATGGTGTGAATATTCAACATATGACGTCCATTTCATTGCATATCAACGACTTTTCTGAAGTGGACTGTACGTGGTGTGAGAAAAAGCAGAATTATTATCCAATAACACACCATAGTCCGTATATTGCAGAAAATTTCAGATTGCTAGTGGTTTATAATTTTTTAGGCAGTTCGTTTCACATATCACTATTTGACACTTCACAACATGAATGAGATTGAGTAGACATTCTGAAAGAAATCAATTTTCAATAATGCTTTTCTCTCTTCAGAAAAATAATCATCTCTCTTTCAAAGACATTTTGAATTTGAATAAATATTTTTTCTTCAGAAGAGAGTCGAAACGACAAGCATGTCCCGAAATTACCAAGGAAAAAGTACGTTTGTTTTAATAATAAATATTTCATAAAAATTCCAGAAAACGGTCATCGCTTTTTTATGATTTTGATTTATACGGACCGTCGAATTACTAATAAACGTAATCAAGAATATATCGGACCACATGAATCAACGTATCACTTCAAATTTTGGACAGATTCCTATTGACATTGATCGCGTTTATTTGTGGAGATAAACCCTGTATATTTCAAATAGTACTATTGGTTAATGATTGTATCGATTCAAAATGAATATTGTGTAACGAGTTTTATATTTCTAACATAAACTATTTACATTTCCGATGAATTTAATACTTTTCAGGGACGCCACCCGAGGTTGCTGATGATATAAATAGTTATTGACGCAGTTGGGTTGATCCTACCACACTTCGTTACCACAAAACAGTACAGCTTTTTATCTTATCATCAACTAATGCCATTGATGTGTGGTTCGTATAGCGATATAAATCATGAACCAAATAATTGAATGTCGTGGTAAAAATTGTAATACGTGACAGAGATCTGTGACATGTAATTGAGAGCGAATTTCATAGGAAATGAAAAATGTCCCATTCCTCAAGACTGCTCGCTGATACTACCTAATAGGCCAATCAATAGAGGAAAAATAGAGGCTAACTTCACAATTAAATAAATACGCAAATAACCTGTACTATCTTTCAAAAGATAGTTCGTAGATGAAAACCCCGGTGTCGGCCCTAGCAAAATCGCATTGTGGATTTTTTTAACAAGAAATATTGTAAAAAATTACAATTTTTTTGCTTTTTTACAAATATCTCAAAACGTATCCTTTCGTGGAACTTTTGTAGAGTATTCAAAAACCTACAAAATAGTTTTTTGTACTACCGGATCGGTGCATTTTCCACAGGGAAAATCCGGGAAAACCTCTAAAGAAAACATTTTTTAAAAATTCTAATTTTTATAAATTTAAAGCCGAACAAACAATCTTGCGGGAAATGATGATAACACTAGTTTACAGTACATCTGTTGCCGGGAAATTTTGTGCTGTTGCTGACTACATATGATATGCAAATTTCAAATATATAAGTAGATTCTTTTTATCAGCTCTAATTTTTGAGTTTCAGTTATCTACGTTCAAAACAGGAAACATTCATTCAAATCGGTTGATAAGCGAAGGATATATAGGCATGGCCCCAGTCCCATTGTCACCCGGTATGACCTTCATTTCATAATTTCCTGTCAGAAGATTTGAGGTCTCTGAATTCCAAGTCACCAGAAAATTTAGTGGCGCTCAATGACTTTTTTTGAACTAGGCTAATTTCTAAATTAGGTTTTCAACCCATGACCCAGTACCACCAGACGAAAAGGTAATGTACGCTGGGTGGACATATAAAAAACATGAGAGGCAAAGCGTATTCTCAAGAAACATTTCAATATCGTTTAGTATCTCTTTCTTGGAATTGATCGCGAGAGGCAGTATTTTTTTATAACTTTATCCAGGAACTGAGTTATGCATTGAGCTGTCGACAAGCATCAACCATATATTTGTCATCGAATTCAATATTAATTTGTCAGCATAACTAACTAATTAGGAGTGGACCCCAAATTGAACCTTGTGGTACGCCTTTAACATTTCCATAAAATTTGTTTTCTTTCAGTAATATGCACTAGAAATGGCTGATAATTTCTTAATAAAGGTAAGTATGCATTACTGGAAAACCAGTATATTTCAATAAAATAATCGATAAGCACCAATATATTTAGTTTTTTATCATCTATCAATAGATTTATAGCATCTACAATTTTTGGCAGTGCGCTTGTGCATATGTAGTCCGAAGTCGCATTCGAGCTATTTTTCAAACGCATTAGATAAAGCAACTAAGATACTAATAGGTGGCGAATCATTTAAATTTTAGGGGTATGATAGTTTGGCCAAGAGAATTACATGAGATTTTTTCCAAATATTGGGATACACAGAATTTCTAATGTCTAAAAATAAGTGTGGTGTACGGTACAATGTTGAATTATCGAGACCACTGCATCAGTTTTTATTGTAAGCAGAGTTTTGTATATACCTTCTTCTACAGTTGCATAGAAGGAAATGTTGACATGCTTACGAAGTAAGTTATTTCAGAAATGTGACATTATGACAGGACCGGAAAGCAATTAACTGTCACTGTCACAGGCTATTAATATCAATTTCCGGCGACTTCGTATTAACGAGTCTGTTTGATCTGTACGAAATCGATCGTTATGTATTTTATTATTACAAGCACTTCTAGTTGTTCGATTAACGTGAAATTTGGCAGGTGTTCATAGTTCCCGTGACAATGCATTATGCATTTGTAAGAGAGAAAAAAACAAAATGGCGGCTCCAAGATGGCGGACGAGATTTGTGTTTATGGTCCGATTCGATTCAAAATTGGTATGTGGGGATTTTCAGGGTCGAAAATTATGAATTTTCTGACAAAATTCATAAAATCAAAATGGCGGCTTCAAGATGTCCGACGATTTCTGTGATTATCGTCAGATTCTATTCAAAATTGGTATGTGGGGGTTTTCGGGGTACCGGAGATTATGAATTTTTTGTTAAAATTCAGAAATTCAAGATGGCGGCTCATAGATGGCGAACGAGTTTTGTAATTATGGTCCGATTCGATTCAAAATTGGTATGTGGGTGTTAGGGGTTCTTACTAAAAAGCACAGAATGAAATAATTAATGAAAAAACTCTTTAAAAACAAGCTTTCATTCAAACACCCTAAAAAGTACAAAATAATTGCTTTGGATGTGTGACGTAGGTTATTCCGCGAGTTCTAGATTCAAGAGCTTGTCGTGCAAATTTTTCATTTCGAATAAAGATGCGACAAGCTTCTGAATCTATAACTCACGGAATAACCTACGTCACACATCCAAAGCAATTATTTTGTTCTTTTTAGGGTATTTGAATAAAAGCTAGTTTTCAAAAAGGTTTTTTTTATTACAAGCTTTTATTTAGTTTCACTTGTTAGTTCGTTCGTTAGTTAGTTTGGGTCAAATCTTGCAAGTGCATTTTGACCGACGTCTAGTCGTCGGATTAACTTGAAATTTGGCAGGAGTTCATAATTCCGGGAACAATGCATTATGAATTTGTTTTCAGAAAAAAAAAACAAAGTGGCGGACGAGTTTTGTGATTATGGTCCGTTTCGATTCAAAATTGGTAAGTGGCGGTTTTCGCGATCGGAGATTTTGAATTTTTTGTCAAAATTTACAAATTTAAGAAGGGGGGGCTCCAAGATGGAGGGACGAGTTTTCTGATTATGGTCATACTTTATTCAAAATTGGTATGTGGGGGTTTTCAGGTTCGGAGATTATGAATTCTTTGACAAAATCTATAAATTCAAGATGGCGGAGAAGTTTTGTGATTATGGTTAGATTCTATTCAAAATTGGTGTGTGGGAGTTTTTGGACCCGGAGCATGATTTCTTTCAGCTCAAAACGTACAGGGCAAAGACCATGTAATAACGATGCTCTACCAGAAATGACCAGATTAAGGCGAACTAACTAAAAACCAAAAAATAAAATAACGAATAAAAAAACTGTTTAAAGACAAGCTTTTATTTAAGCCGTGTACTAAAATGTATAAAATAAGTTTAAGTCGTCGCTGACAATGATTTGATTGTTTTTGTTGAATAATTTGGTTTCAAAAAGCTTGTCTCGTGAATTGTAATAAAATTTATACTTTGACAAATTCTTACTTACCAACCAATCACTGCCCAATCAAATTATTTGGTACCGTTATCCTGGGTGAATTCGGACGATTTAAAGGATGCAAACAAAAAATTACCCTTTTTTAAATTTTGGGTATTTTTTTCATACAATGAATTCACCCCTATGTGTGGGCAAATTTTGTCACCTCCTTATTATCGATGAAATCCGAATTCTGTTGAACAGCGAGGTGATTTCGGACAGTGGACATTAAACAGATATAACCAAAGTCATATAATATTACCGAGAAAGAGCAAAAGACTCGCCTGAAATATCGTTTTATGTACAAGAATCACAAATAAAATACATGGGTGAAGGATAATCAGAAAAACTTTAAATAAAAAACACTTTGTATATCATATCGTGTCATGGGAAACCCCCACTCAAAAAATGTATTCATGCCATCGGCTAATAGTTTTTCTACCCACTCTGAAACATATGTTGCCCACCCTGTATTTTTTCATGACTGACGAATTTTGTCACATAATGTTGACTTTGGGATATTGTAATGTTCTGAAGCCGTCCTGGAGCTTTTCTTCCCGCCTTTATATCGGAAAGTGCTCTCTCCAAATGATCACTGGTGTAATTCATGACATTAACACCTAATTTCTTTCTATATTGTCGAACCATGCTATCCGAATTCGCCCCACCTGCAAGCATTTTTTCATATAAGCACGAATAAAAAAAAAGTTGCATGAATATTATAATTTTGGGTCTTATTATTTCTAACAGTAAGATATTAAACTGAGTATCACATGAATGAAGGCTTCAGACCCCAACAGTTTTTGTCTATTCAAGTTTCTTCCCGGAGTTTCCGTAATTTGCAAAATATCTTACCTTTGAATGATGAATTACCACATTCGCTGTTGCGATTTTGGTACAAAACGCATTTTCCCACACTATCTCCACACATCGACTGAGATGTCCAAAACAAATCCTATCTCCTATCATGCCACCCGAATATGAGAATGACCTTGACAGAAACAGTGCGAAAAATACCGAATGTCCGATTTCACCCAATCTATCTGAATTCACCCCGGATGACGGTACCTACTCTTATGAACACTTCGCAAGACAAGCTTTTTGAAACCAAATAATCCAACAAAAAATAATTAAATCATTGTCAGCGATGACTTAAACTTATTTTATACGTTTAAGTACACTGCTTAAATAAAATATTGTCTTTATAAAGTTTTTTTATTGGTTATTTTATTTTTTAAATCCACTTATTGCAAGTTTTCTCCCAATTGAAGCAAATGGATATCGAAAATTTCACGTTGACCCCAGGAACGAAGTCGACGGAAAATGTTAGTCTATTAAAATGGCGATTCAAGATTTTCTGTGATTATTCTGCGAGTTTTTATATGTATTTCCAGGGGCGCGCCAAGCCATGCGGCCGCCTGTGGGCAAAATATAATTTTACACCCCTTACTTCTTTTTTAGTAAAAATTTATACATGGGTGGGTACACATAAATAAAATTAAAATACGTGCTAATACCTATATTTAATTTTGATACTGATACATCAGCTAAGGGGGTACACACAAAATTGAAATAATCGCTATTACTTATCTAATTTTGAAATGAAATATGTGTTAATCTATAATTTCAAATCATCATTATCATTTGATGTTTGCAAATAAAGAAAATGAGTATTTCCGAAAGCTCAAAAAAAGTGTACCGATTTTAATCAGCATGATACCTGACTACTCATCCCCATAACATTTAGAAGATCTTGACAAATCTTAGACATAAGGATTGACGAAGAATTAAAAAAAACACTGAAAATGTTATATAACAGAAAAAAAACAAAATAACCTATTGGAAGCAATTTTTTCTTGCCTTTTTTTTGGCAAAATCTTTAATCAACTCGCCTGAAGGAATACAATCCATAAGGTCACTTTCTATGGACATAATTGCCAAATTACTGAGTCTCTCTTGTGCCATAGTTGATTGTATTTTTTTTTTATTAATTTGAATTTTGAAAAATACCTTTCTTCCGATGCTACAGATATTGGTAGCGTTAAAAAAATTCATATTGCCACTGCAGTATTTGGAAATGTTGAAAGTGAATTGTTCTCTTAAATGTGTTGAAGAATTAACTGAGGATCTAACTTATTTTGCCCTGGTAAGTGGCATTTTAAACAAATAATTTCATCAAATAAGTCATTTGCATCAATATCTGATTCTTTACGTGCTTCATCTTTCAAATGAAATGATAAATTTTCACACGAGTTCTTAATTCTTCTTCATTCAAGCTGAACATTTGATAAATAAATCCAAAAATGTTATTAAATTGCTCCAACCCCTTGAATCTTTCATTAAGAGATGATAAGGTCGTATCTAGTATAGAGAAGAATACTTTTACTTTGTAATTCATTTTCGGGTCTGTTATTGGTTCGTCAGTACTTTCATAATCAAACTGTCTTTTCGTTTTTCTTTGACGACCTATTTGTGAAGATAAAAAATTTGGTTCAATTTATAATTCTTCGGCCAGCTCCCTGGCGTCTACAAGAAGTTCGCTAAATTCCTTATCATCTCTTAAGTCTAAAAAAAAAGTTTTTATTTTGTTTAGACAGTCTAAACAAGCTTTTAGATTTATACGTTGATTTTGCATTAATTTACTTAGAGAATTGATTTTAAATAAAATATTGTACCAGATTACTACATAGCATAAAAAATTGTAGTTTTGAATTTTGTTGCGAGCGATCGCACTCTCTTAGATAACATATTTGATAAGATAACATATTTGATAAGTTTAACCAAGATCCAATATTTTTGTTATGGTAGTCACTCTTTTCGTGTCTGTTTAGCACTAGTGACAAATGTTTCCAATCAGAACACCCTTCCTTATTCAGACAAGTTGGTCAAAGACTTACCAAAAAGTTTGCAACAGAAACAGTAAACCGCATCTCTTGTTGTTGAGTAAATCAGCCACTCCCTTTTAACTTTCTCTCCATTGGTGAGGTTACGATAAAAACATCTGGCAGAAAACTTTCGGCCTTGTGAGTTTACTGGATAGATCCAATTCGTAATTTGATGGGGTCCTTTTTCCGTTAAAAATCTTGCATCTGCGGATGTAATTATTTCGGGCCACTCTCCAGGGTCATCAGATATTACGGTGGAGTAGAAAAAATAGTAATGTTGCCGCTGCTGGAACGTTTTCAGTATGATGTTCCTGGGTACTATTTATATTATTACAATCAGAAACAAATGAGGAACTTGGGGCTGAAGAACAACTAGGGCGAGCATCGTCGGTATTTTCAAGTTCAGGAAGAACACTTATTTCTGACGGTTTCAAATATTTCTTCAAAGAATCAGCTAATTTTTCCTTCTCTTCCATTTTCTGACGTCTTTGTTGGCGGAACTATCTACAAAATGTTTTCTTTTTTTGCCCTTTTCCTTAAAATAGGAAATGTTATATTGTTAGCAATCTTATTTACGTTTTTTGGAAAACAAATGTAAACGTTAAATATCTCGAAAACAGATCAGTTTTGATATAGGATATGTTACATGGTGATCTATTTGAAAAAAAATTGTTTTACATTGTCTGTACCAACAAATTGGATTACATTTTTTGTACACCCTGTACAACATTTGTTGAAAATAAATATGTATTAGTATGTATTACAGGACCTTGGAAAAAAATTATCCAAAAATACTTTACAATTAGTAGTTGCAAGGTAAAATTATTAGCCATATTGTTATTTGCCTTTTATGGAAAAAAACATTTAAATGTCAAATATCTGAGTTTTGATATAAAACATGTTTCAGAAATTTTAATTAGAATTGAGCGTAAATAGTAAAAATATACCGTATTTAGTTTTAATTACACTACTTACCATTTTTTACTCCGAAATATTCACCTCACTATAATCCATCCAATATCAATTGCAGAAGCTGTTTCTATGGGGAGCAAATGAAAACTCACTTCGCTAACACGAGCGTTTATGCGAAGAAACGGAACGTAAAATAATCTGTACTACTCGTAAACATTCTCCGTCGGCAAACGGTAGATCAAAAGAGCCGATAGTCAACGTGGACTTGAGTGACGGCTGTTGTACAACCGATTCGTCTGGGCCAATCAAGTCGGACATCAATGCTGGCAGGTGTGTCTGTACGATGGGAGTTCATAAATCACGCGTTATATTTGTGTTTTAATAGCTCTGAAAGATTAAAAACCAGTAGCGTCTATGGTCTTGGTGTGTGCCGATCGAAATACGTTTTAGGATATAATAATAACCTACATCAAACAATGAAAGAAATTATTTTTCTTTCTTAATGTATTTGTATAATTAAAAGCTTGTCTTTATTTTTTTTCATTTTTCATTATTTATGAAGTATTTTTAAAATCTTAAAATATCTAAATAACATTAGTTATCTCCGCCACTGCTGCTCACAGGATTTCGCCGCAAGACTTTTCTATGCTTCTGCAATTGATATTGGGAGAACTATAACTATCTAATCAACTAATCTGATTTGCAGAACAAACTAGAATGACCCATTTTATGAAATCCAGACATTTATATTAATTTTCATTTTCTGCGGCTTCCGACAGACGACTTTCAAGCCTTGCTCGAATAAAAAAAGCAATAAAAACATTTATCTATATTTACTCCTTTTGCTTTTGATACTAAGCCACCTGTGATACTCGGACTTTTTAAGCTAGCCGCTATCGCTAATAGCAAAAGAGTACCGAAAGAGAATCAGGCATTAAACATGAATTGGAGCCGACGCGCGGCATTAGAAAGCAGAGATCGTTAGTACGGATTATTTAGCCGAATTGCCGCCCTTAGATTTTGAGCCTGTAGCTTTTGCCTACATTCGCCACATAGTTGGCGCGCCCCTGTTTCTAAAGCAGCTAATTATTTTCAGATAATAGTGAAATTCTAGATATGCATTTTCTCTAGATTTATTGTGCAGTTCGTGAGGTTTCTCAACTGTTTGTAATAGTCCCAATGATGTTTAGATCTGCTCTTTTTGAATTTTTATTAAATCAAACTAGTGTGCCCACAAGAAATCCGGAATGGGTACTACTTTTTACACGCTTTATATTAGCTTCACTTGTATGTTTGTTTGTTTGTTTGTAACCGACTCCTTTGGGCGCGATTTTGACCCCCTTCCAGACGTCCGAATGATTTGAAATTTGGCAGGTGTACATAATTCCGGTGACAATGCATTAAGACATTTTTGTGTGGAAAAAAATTAAAAAGTGTGGAGAAAAAAAATTGAAAAATTCAAGATGGCGGCTCCAAAACGGTGGTTGTGTTTCTTTCGTAAAATTGAAAATTCAAATGGCGGCTTTAAAATGGCGGCCGAGTTTTGTGATTATGGTCTGATTCTATTCAAAATTGGTATGTAGGGGTTATTGGGGTCAAATATTATGATTCTTTTGTAAAAATTGAAAAATTCAAGATGGCGGCTTTAAAATGGCGACCGAGTTTTGTGATTATGATCTGATTCAATTCAAAATTGGTATGTGGGGGTTTTTGGGGTCGAATATTAAAGTTCTTCTGTAAAAGTTGGAAAATTCAAGATGGCCGCTTTAAAATAGGGCCGAGTTTTGTGATTATGGTCTGATTCTATTCAAAATTGGTAGTGGGGGTTTTTGGGGTCGAATATTAAAGTTCTTCTGTAAAAATTGAAAAATTCAAGATGGCGGCTTCAAAATGGCGGCCGAGTTTTGTGATTATGGTCTGATTCTATTCAAAATTGGTATGTGGAGGTTTTTGGGGTCGAATATTATGATTCTTTTGTAAAATTGGAAAATTCAAGATGGCGGCTTCGAAATGGTGGCCGAGTTTTGTGATTATGGTCTGATTCTATTCAAAATTGGTATGTGGCGGTTTTCGTGGTCGGATATTATGATTCTCTTGTAAAAATTGGAAAATTGAAGATGGCGGCTTTAAAATGGCCGCCGAGTTTTGTGATTAATGGTCTGATTCTAAAATTGGTATGTGGGGGTTTTTGGGGTCGGAGATTATGATTACCCAATTTGATAAGATTATTCCATTTTTTAATTTGCAAAAAAATAATAAAAATAATAAATAAACCACACTAAGTAGGAATAAATATGTTTAAAACTAAAAACGCTTTATAGAAAACCAGACTAAAAAAATAGAAAATAAGAAAAAAAATTATTTTATTTTAAAAAAAGCGTGGGGTGCATGGTATCAATAATTATATAGTACATTACACACCGAGGCGATACCATGCACCCCACGCTTTTTTTTAAATAAAATAATTTTTTTTCTTATTTTCTATTTTTTCAGTCTGGTTTTCTATTAAAAGCGTGTTTTTTAGTTTTTTAAAACTATTATTTATTTCACATAATGATTAGTTTCTTGAAACGATTGGGATCCTGAAGAAAAGACTGCTGCTGCTGCTGCTTGAAAAAACCCTGGCTGTAGCTTTCCAAATCATTGGCATGCCGACAATTTCCAGTATAATTTGCATATTCGTCAATTAGCGAATATGAATGAAAACCAACTTGTTACATAACAACGCACGATAAAGTAGTTTTAATCGATCAGTTTTTCTGCACCGCCGCAATCCCACCAACATTCGAAAACAATTTCCCACCCCCGGTTGATTTTCTCAAGCCTATCCATCATCGTGTCGAGCACCAGCACCAGCCCATCCATTCATGGTCTCAGCCTTGGGAACGTTCATTGTGAACGGCGAGGGGTGAGAGTAGAGCAGGTCAAGGTAGGCTAGCGAGAAGGGGGTGGTTTGTTGGGGTAGCTGAAGGTCGGTCGTTCGCGGAGGGCATATGCGGCCGCGCTCTGGGGGGACGTGCGCCTTGGGTCGGTCGGTTGCGCGTTCAACGGGGATCGATGGAATGGATACGGGGAGGTGGTGGTGTAGATAGTCGTAGAGGTTAGAGGAATATCCGAGGAGGATTGGATGTGTATTAAGATTCTCTGAGAGTTGATTGATGTGGTGGGAAAATACAGATTTTTTTCTTGCAAATAATTTTTTTTTCGGGGATTAAACAACATTTTTATTTCTTATGAAATTTAAAAATTTGTCTGCAATGCCCAATTTTTTATATATATATATATATATATATATATATATATATATATATATATATAGTGACTTATAATTTAGTAGCGGGTTCCAATCCTCTAAAATTTTTTTTATTTAAAAATTTTTTCTTTTTCTATATATATATTTTTTTTTTTTTAAGAAGACTATTTATATATTTAAAAAAATAAAAAATAAATAATTTTTTAGAAAAACCACAAAAATAATAAATATTTAATAGTTAGTAGTTCATGAGATATTGTTTTTACATTTTTTGAGATTATATTTACTTTCTGAAGCCTCTGTATAACATTGATAGGTAAATATATGCAAATACTATAATGCAGTAATTTTCTTTCATTTTCAAAAATGATTCCAACATATAATTGTTTGAAATACAACAAAAAGTCTAGTTTTACAAAATTATTCTGGATTGAATGTGAACAACAAAATTATAATGTTAAAACATACAGTATATGAAATTGCATCTAAGATGGGAGAACAAGAAACTTCTTGATGAAAATAGCCAATCAGGGAACAGAGATGGGTTGATGGAAGATTTGAAATTGTGGAAAAGTAAGAACACAGAAACGCCAAAGATAATTATGATAAAATCTTGTATTTAGTTTATAAGAAATGTAAAATATGTTAGTTGATAAGTTTTCTCAAATAACACCAAATTAGTAAAAGTGCGACAAGGAAGTGCGCGATTTTCAAAAATTCAAATAGAATGACGAAACAGAAATCGTATCCAGGGAAAAAAACAAAGCGACAGGGAGAGAAAAAGTAAAAAAAAAAGTTGTTGAAAATTTGAGAGAAAATAAATTCCGGATTTTCACTGATAACAAGAAAGATTTCTAGCAATAACAAATCAATTTAACCTCTGGAAAATTTCAACAAAAAAATCATTACGGATAAAAGAAGATTACCTTTTTGTTTTGAAAACTTATCCAAGCTGATTTCAAGGATTTTGGAGAGTTCCACTGCAATAGAGAGTCCCTGAGAGGAGTAGATGAAGCAGGATTACAGAGAATCACCAGGAAATAAATCAGCGACAATCCAACTCCAGGTATAAACTTTTTGAGTGCACATCACAAACTGAATCACTTCGCAAAAGAACTCTTATATCTGAAGAACTTTGTTCAATTTTGGTATTGAACTATAAAACAATTTTTCAACTTAAAAGAAAAAGTGAGGTTATATTCGTAAGATACGTCATTGTTTTTCATTATTTTCTGTGAAAATTTGTCAATTGCTTATAGTTTGAGTTATCTATCGCAGGACGGGTCAATATAAGTTTTCCTGAATGAAGGAAATAATTGTTTTTGATAATCTCTGGTTTACTTTCCACAATGATATGCTGATCTTTCACCTATAAACACTGAATTGAAATAGTTCTATTGACATTAAGAAAGGCAGAGTGGCTCTGTTGCCAGTACCGACTCCTGAGGCTTAGGCGTTCCAACTGAGTTTAGTCGTGGTAAGAAAGGAAATAAAAAGCAGGAAGAAAAAAGAAATATATGAAATTCTAGAAAATCAATAGGGCAATGGTATATAAGAATAATTTCAAAGGGAATGACAAAGAGTAAAAATAATGAAAATTCTACAAATATTTAGTAAATTTGTTATGGTATTGGGTGAAAGAAATAATTTTACAAATTTCATTGAAATAAACCTCAAAACAACCCATAACATATAATAACAATTAGCTTCCAACGCGGAGCGAAGTAATGTGGGCAATTATTAAGTATAAGTATAAATAAAAATTATTATATTCTACCCAATTATAACAATATATATATATATATATATATTCTACCCAATTATAACAATATATATTCACAGACATTAAAAATTTCACTCTAGTTATTACATTTGGCAAAATAATTTCGTTTTCAGTGGCGACGTCGGCGATAGGTAATATCTGTTCTTGATGACCATTGATAACACACGTAGATTTTACATTTCATATTTCATTTCCATGTTTGAACAACTAACATTGAATTCTGGGCGAAAACGGTATCGCAAAATGCAGATGTGAAACCTGTGTCTTCGATAGCTCAGTTGGTAGAGCATGAGACTAGTAATCTTGAGGTCGCGGTTGTTCAAATCCTGCTCAAGAGTTTTTTTTCTGGAATTTAAAAATTTGTCTCAATGCCACAATTTCCTTTCTAATTATATATATATATATATATATATATATATATATATATATATAGGGTGAGTCAGAATAAGACCGACAAACTCCGACTACAGATTCCTCACCTCATTTCGAGGTGAAAAGTTGCTATCAAGGTATGTCCTGAAATGCATCCTCTCTGAGGGTTGTCGAAAGTACGGAAACAATTAATTTGAAGTTAATGAATGCTAATTTGAAGTTAATTTTTTTTTATTTTCGTAAGCCAGTGGCTTAGTTACGATGGTATGTGGTCATATGTTCCTTCATATTTTCTTGGGATAAGTGAATGGCCAAATGAGCGTTTGGCATCAGTTCGGCTCATCGATACTCAACCTAAAAGTCATGACATTCCATGTGCCTAAAAGTGGAAGTTTCTAAGATAATTGAGAAAAACTGAAGATATGTCCTTAGTAGAGACATAATTCCCTATGTGCAATAATCGCATAATGCTAATTTTTTACAACATATCGTAATATGTGTCAACCTCTTGAACATTTCTTAATGTTGGGAGAATCAGAAACATAGTACGGGTGAGTCAGAATGAGACCGAAAATTCAATTTTTTCATTCATCATATTATTTGATCGTGATATATGTCGTGGATTCACTGATATGTTACCATACTGTCTGATATGATTGTTTTGACAGACCAACTGACAAACAAACCCAACCAGAAATTAATAATACTCCACTTGGATAAGAGTTAAGGTCTGAAATAATTTTTGCGAAAAACTGAGGATAATTATTCTTGATTTGTTGAAGTTTATGTTGGGGAATCATTATCAAAGCCATTTCTGATTGAATTATCTAGGAAAATATTATCCAATCAACATGGTTTTGACGAAGAAAAACTATTATTGTGTATATATAACTAGTTGCAAAGTCGAGCCTTTCCTGCTAGTTTGTGGTAGGCTGTTCAGTGCACTACTAATCAAAGCATAAAACAAACACGAAATTTGGAACTAAAAAAAACGTAGCATTTTTTCATTGTTCCGGTAGAACACACACTGATATATCGATACTTACATTAGACATAATTGACAGTAACCCAAAACGGTTTGTATTATTGTCAAGTCATCTGTTATCATTTCAGTCAGTGAACATCGTTTCAAAATGGATTATTCATTTGAAGAATATACAGATATGCATTTCGTTTATGGTGAAACATGGGGAAATGCCAAAGCCGCTGCTGAATTATACAACATAGATATCCACATTTCACTACTTTTATGTGCATCGACGATTGAAGGAAACGGGGTCCTTTAAATTCAGTTAACACCATTGTGGTGCGAATAAAACAAGAAGAGATAATGTTACGGAAGAACAAATTCTTGAACGATTAGCAGCAGATCTTTCTACCAGCAGTCGGGCTATTTTGTATAGGTTACGAGTGTCACAATCAACAGTAAGTCGGATAGCACGTGAACAACTATTGTATAGTCCATCCAATATCAATTGCAGAAGCTGTTTCTATAGGGAGCAAATTAAAACTCACTTCGCTAACACGAGCGTATATGCGAAGAAACGGAACGAAAAATAATCTGTACTACTTGTATACAGTCTCCATCGGCACAAAAGGCCGCTGGTCAACGTGGACTTGAGTGTCTGCTGTCTGTTCTACTACCGATTCGTCTGGGCCAATCAAGTCGGAGATCAGTGCTGGCAGGTGTGTCTATACGATGGGAGGTCATAAATCACGCGTTATATTTGTGTTTTAATAGCTCTGAAAGATTAAAAACCAGTAGCGTCTGTGGTCTTGGTGTGTGCCGATCGAAATACGTTTTAGGATATTAAAATATCTAAATAAAATTAGTTATCTCCGCCACTGCTGCTCACAGGATTTCGCCGCAAGACTTTTTTATGCTTCTGCAATTGATATTGGGAAAACTATAAATATTTCGCCTTCAGAAGGTGATGGCCCTAGATGCTGGTGATTATGGTCCTTGTAGATTTTTTTGTGAATTATTTTTGAGGATGTATGGAAGAGCAAACGACTTTCCTAGATATGTTCTATTCACGGATGAGGCATGTTTCACAAGAGATGGATATTTCGATAGTAGGAACAGCCATTTATGGGATGAACAAAATCCGCATGCAATGTTTCGAAAAGGTTACCAACAAAAGTTTTCAGTGAATATATGGGTAGGAATTATCGAAAATCGTATGGTTGGACCATGTTTTACCTGGGCTACCTTGAAGATGTTCCTCTATTGGTTCGTCAAAGAATGTCGTAACAATATGACGGAGCACCGGTCCATTTCCAACGAATCTTTCGTCAATTTATTGAACAAACATTCCATGATCGGTGGTCCCATACATTGACCTGCACGTTCTCCGGATTTAACTTCTCTAGACTTTTTTTGTGGGGATACCTCGAATACCTAGTGTATGAAACACCTGTAGAATCTGTGGAATATTTAACGCCAAAGAATTTTAGCAGCATGTACGTTAATACAGGATACACCAGGAATATTCCAAAACGTGCGACAGTCGATGATACGGAGATGCCACTCGTGTATTCAACAAAATGTTGGTCCATTTGAACATTTGCTTTAATGCCTTGTTTGTTTCTATGTAGTGTGCCCACTAAACCGTTCCTATCATTTAACTAGATACTAATACACAATAATTGTTTTTCTTCATCAAAAACATGTTGATTGGATAATATTTTCCTAGATAATTCAATCAGAAATGTCTTTGATAATGATACTCCAACATAAACATCAACAAATCAAGAGTACTTCTCTTCAGTTTTTCGCAAAAATTATTTCAGACCTTAACTCTTATCTAAGTGGAGTATTATGAATTTGAGGTTGGGTTTGTTTGTTTGTCAGTTGATCTGTCAAAACAATCATACGCAAGAAAGTATGGTAACATATCAGTGAATCCGCGACATCGATTCGATCAATTAATATGATGAATGAAAAAATTGAGTTATCGGTCTCATTCTGACTCACCCGTACTATGTTTCCGATTCTCCCAACATTAAAAAATGTTCAGGAGGTTGACACTTATTCCGATATGTTGTAATAAATTAGAATTATGCGATTATTGCCCATAGGAAATTATGTCTCTACATACATATCTTCAGTTTTTCTCAATTATCTCAGACACCTCCACTTTTAGGCACATGGAATGTTATGACTTTTAGGTTGAGTATCGATGAGCCGAACTGATGTCAAACGTTAATTTGCCCATTCGCTTGTCCCAAGAAAATATGGAGCAACATATGACCACATACCATCGTAACTACGCCACTGGTTTACGAAAATTCAAACTTCAAATTAGCGCGTTTATAATCCTTGATTAGTGTACCAAGTTTCAAATTTTTACCTTCAGGAATTTTGGAGAAAACAAATTAAATCTTAATTTTTTTCGTACTTTCGACACCATATATGTCAGAGGGGATGCATTTTAGGACATACCTTGATAGCAACTTTTCACCTTGAAACGAGGTGGGGAATCTGTAGTCGGAGTTTGTCGGTCTCATTCTGACTCACCCTGTATATGTATATGAATATTTTTATATATATATATATATATTTATATATATATATATATTATATATATATATATATATATATATATATATATATATATTGTTATGTTATGAAAAACCAGTTAGATATTTTAAAAAGAAAAAACCCACAAAAAAGAATAATTATTGATTAGCTATTAGTTTCAAGAGATTGTTTTTTACATAATTTTAGAAGTTATATTTCCTATGTATGATATGAATAGATAAAAATGTCCAAATTATATAACACAATCAATTTCATACACTGTCAGAATGATTACAACCCATAATTCTTCAAAAGACAACAAAAAGTCTAGATTTAGAAAATTTTCCTGAATAAAATGTGATCTACAAATTTATAAATTTGAAACATACAGTAAATGAAATTGTAGCTAACTAAAAGTAGCCAATGGGAGAACAGCAAACTTCTTGATGACAATAGCCAATCAGGGAACAGATGGTCACATGTAGAATTTGAAATTGTGAGGGAATAAGAACGAGAGAGTGTCAGAGGCAATTATTATTGAAATTTGTACATGGTTAATAAGAATGGAAAAATAGTTTTATGTATAAGTTATGACACATAACCATAAACAGTGAAAATGTGACAATATAGTGCGCGAATTCAAAAATTCGAATCAGAGGGAAGGAACAAAAATGGTATCTAGGTGACAACAAACAAAGCCACAAAGGAGATCGAAAATAAATTTAAAACGAATGCCACGTTATATTTTTGGGAGAAAGAAAAATGGAATAATTTCCACATTATAAGGGGAAAACCAAGATTACCTTATTTGTACACCGTATACAAGTATCCAAAGCTGATTGATGAATTTGTATGGTTCCTTCTATTTGGTATTGGAGTTCCTGATAGCATTGGAGTGAAAGGGAATCCAAATCCTGACGTGTATTGAACAGCGACAGTTCCAGACAGGTATAAACCTTCCATAGTGCACATTCCGAACTGAACAATTTCACTAATAACGCATATTCCATCGGGAAACTTTATTTCAATTGATTTCGAACTATAAAGAAATTTTCACTTTCAAGGTAAAAGTGAGGTTGTGTATATTTTACCAATGAACTTTTCTCATGATTATCCATGAATATTTGTAGATTCACATTAGAGTAAGTTATCTTTCGTAGGCCAGGTAAAATTAAGTTTTCCTGAATAAAGGAAATAATTGCTTTTTGATACTTTGTCGTTTGTTTTCTACAATGATCAACAATCATACTTATGACCATTGAATAAATTGAATTTTGACATATCAAGCAGTGGCTAGTGGCTCAATTACCTGAACCGGCTATCTGAGACAAGAGGCAGCAACGTGACGAGAGAACAGTGACGTAGCTAGCAATTATTATTACATTGCAAAATATATTATACAGGGCACAAATAATTATCTATATCATAACAATTTGGCTCACAAAGAAGAATAGAGAAAATTATTAGCAATCTTCATTTTATAAGAACAATTAATATTTGCTAAATTCATCATTACATAATAATTTATATATATATATGTCCTCAGGACAACCTTTAAAGAGTTCTCTTTTATTTGCTGCAAAACCCCACTATTTACTGTTTCCATCCCTAACTAGTCAGCAATGACTACCCGTTACCCGTTCTATATATATATATATATATATATATGTATTTCTAAATATATATATATAGTTATATATATATATATATACCGGATGTCCCAAATTCAATCTGACAGACAACTGACTTCCCAAAGGAGACTGATAAAAAAATATTTCCCACAAAAGTTTATTAATTTCATAAGAGCTAAATTTTGGTATAATTTTGAAATATACTGGGTGTTTTGGTGTAGGTGCTACAGAGTAAGATATTGTTTATTCGATAGAACACCCCATATAACATCACACATTCAGATTAAATGTTGAATTTTGATACCATTTCATATATAGTTTTTGAAATTCGGTTACGGCACTGTTGAGTTATTGTTCTTTTCCTTTAAATGTGAGGTTTTGAGAAAGACCATTTTTTGAGCTACCTTGTTTATGAATCATCTCTGTATCTCAATGAAATTATAGGAGAAATTCTCAGAAATGCATCAGATAACATGGAAATTAGTCAAAATATATACGCTGGCTGTTTAAAATAATGGTTGCAGTTTGAGTTTTTCTTATGAAAAATCATTTTGAATATGAAATAATTGCGAAATTGAAAGAGGTGTATTCAGGAACAAATTATTAATAACAATGTAATATAACTCCATGTATCAATACATAAGAATAGTACCTAGATAGATATATTTCATGGAAATTGTTCAAAGTGACGCCCATTAACATGAGACAGACTTCGAAACGGCGATTCAGTTCTCCTGAACAAATCGCACCTATAATGTTAGTCTTAATATTACTGCAGGCTAGTTGAAATTTCATTTTCAGAACATTCAAATGCAAAGAAGGAGTAGTGAAAACAATATCTTTCAAGTAACCCCAATTTGAACAGATTTCCTCGATTTATTGAAATAAATTCATACGTACAAATTAACAACGAATGTTCTGAATGTTACTATATAGATATTGGTGTTTCGCAAGGTTCTGTGCTGGAACCCCTACTTTTTTTACTGTTTGTTAATGATATCCCTGGCTATGTTACGATGTTTGTAGATCATGGTCTCAGGTCAGACTCTGGGGAATTGAAATATAAGCGATGCAATAATTTTTTTCGGAAATTGGTGTAGCACCAACAATTGGCTGATTAACCTCGAAAAAACTTAAATTCAAATGAAGAAAAGCAAGATCAATATTACATCATAGGACAATCGCAAAAGGCACACTTTAAAAAAATCAACTCTGGATATTATGCAATAAGTTAGATACTACTTTGGAGATAAGTGTACTTGTGGATATGTATTATTGAATGGTATAAAGTCATATTTCGTACAATGGGGTGACTGCAATAATTCAGAAAAAATATTGGTTTGCCAGAAACGCATTATGAGGCTCATGTTCAGTACGAAACCCATATCCCTTTAATACAAAATATTGACTTGTATATATATATATATATATATATATATCTACAAAATGCAGATTACGTGAGAGATAACTTGCATATATTCAAACGAAACTCATTGTTCCACAGTTATCCAACAAGAAATGCTGGTGTATTTGAATGTTACTTAGCACAGATTGTCAAAATCCAGGAATTAAATTCTAATTACAAAGAAATATTATTATTATTATAATATTATAATAAATGTCAATTATAAAAAGTAACATTGAAATATCAGTTTGAGTTTTTAAATTCTCACATTAAAACCATTTCCTAAAAAATCTTGGAGACACTACAGTGAAGAACAGGGTTATTAGTTTCATTTATTTTTCATTTGTTTCATAATATTGGTGGAATAATAAAAAAAATTAATATACATAGTTTTATTCCATTTAAACGGCAATTCACACATATTTTCCTTCAAATTGCAAAATTATCCGAATTTAAAAACTGTGATATGACGGATATCATAAAAAAATCGTTTTGAATTACATTTAGTACTGTTATTACGATTATTAACAACTCAGTAAAAAAACTTTTAAAACATTTAACTTCGCAGACTTGTGCCATGAATTATGTGTATTTGTAATTCCCATACAAACCCTTGAATAATCTTACTTTCCATGTCAATTTTTGTTGACTGGAGCTCTTGCCCACAAAAAATTATAGTTTGAAAAAACTAAAAAAACACGCATATATGGCAATAAGGCAAAAGTTGAAAATAATAAGAATATAGCCATTGACCAATTTTTTTTATTTAATGTAAAAAAGCGTGTGGTGCTTGATATCAGTTATCTTAATTTCATTATGAAAAGTGAGTGAAATGAACGCTTTTTTACTTAAATTTTTTTTTTTTGGTCAATGACTTTATTCTTATTATTCTTAACTTTTTAGTCCTTATTGCCATATATGCGTGTTTTTATTCCATATTGCTACAGAAGACTAAAACAGACTACGGGAGAAAAACTCTTCGATTGATTCATCCACATACGATGGAAGTTATTAATAACTAAGTTTTGGCGAATATGCTGAGAACCAGTGCATTCACCATATCTTTGAATTGTGAATTAGGCTGAGAACAGCCAGAGTTCCACAATTCACCTTCTGGCCCCATGATCAGATCAGCTCCAAGATATCAAATTTTAATATTGTCATCAAAACTACATACAGTGCTCGTCTAAAGTCCCCCCCCCCCCTACTAATTAATGAAGCACCTGGTATATCGCAACGAAATTTGGAGGGCTTAAATAGGAGACAAAAACCTACTTTTTCATGAAAAAATCACAGCTAAAAGTTTTAATATGGCGGCTGAGCGCCATCTTCAATACTTTTTTTAAATAGAACCCCACGTATATTATTCTATTTTCGAAATCTGCTCATAATTCTCAACAGTTTTCTCTAATACACTTTACTCCTAAATTCAATTGTTTTCGAAATATTAACGTTTGTAAAGTGACATTCCGGTTTAAAATGAAGTATGGATTTTGGTCACTTCCGGTAAAACATTTTGCTAACTAAACGTTGTTATTAATTTGTAGTTAAGTCTCTTAATAAATTCGACTAGTAAGAGGCGTAAAGAGAGTTTATTAAGGATAAACAGTACCGCATACCGGAAAATCTCGAAGCCTACGAATGTGTTCTGTAAATTCTGAATCAAAACAAATTAGTTAGCTGAAAAATTCTAATTTATTTTTGAATAACACTTTTATTTAACCCCAACAATTATTTCATCAAGTGTTCAATGTGGCCCCCTCCTAAATCTTGACAATAACGTGCCCTATTATAAATAGCTTCTCTCACGTTGATGAAAGTCTGTTCATCTATTTCTTCACATGTATCTATTATTCTGCGTTCCAACTTTTCTATTTGGCATTCAGTGGCGTAGATTTTTGACTTCAGATACCCCCAAAGGAAAAAATCTAGAGGTGTAAGATCCGGAGATCTTGGTGGCCATTCTGTACTTCCCCTGCGACCTATCCATCGCCCAGGAAAGTTTGTATCGAGGAACTCTCTAACCATGCGATCGAAATGGGGAGGTGCCCCATCCTGCTGAAATATGATTTCACGATTTTCAAACTCTTCCTGATTGTTTAACACGTTCACTGCTAATTAAAGTCGTATACAGGACCCCAGGGGCTGACAAGGTTTTTTGGGAAATAAAAATGCTCTAGGCCAATACTAGCATGAACTTAACATGTTTTATCAAAAAATCCTAACAATGACGTCAACAGGGCCATGACGTCTTTAGACGTCGTCAGCCTCATATGATAAAAAAGTATGCCAAGGGCTGATGACGTCTAAAGAGGTCATGCGATGTACTCTACAAACATACAAAATAATATAAGTTTTAGAAAATAGTTATCAAAAAAATATATTTGATAAAATACATATATTATATAAAAACATAACGAAACTCATATCCTTAATGTAATATTTCCTAAAAAGAAATTTTCGATACTTATATCTTATATAGTATAATATACCCGAAAAACGAAACTCAAAATATGGTTAAATAAATATATAACAAAAATATTTAATTATTTATATGAAATATAGAAAAACATGGTTCTAAACAAAGCGCTGGCGTTCCAGGACAAGCGGGACAGTGGTAAACTGTCTCTTTTCTTATCTTATTTTTGTTACAAACCGTGCATCTTCTATGTGCATGTTTTTCGTTTTCCGGTTTGAGGATTTTTTTGTGGAATATGCGTTGCTAGCATTTGCCTTCTCTGAATATTTCGATCTTCTGTTTCAGGTAATAATTTTTCCAACAATTGTAGTCTATAATCATATAATGAACTTCTTGGACTCACATATTTTTTATATAAAAAAAAGAATTGATTAGGCTCATGTATATTATATGTATACCCAGTTTCTTATACCATCGCATAGTCTTCCTCTCACATGGGTAGTATGCCATCATTTGATCTTTTCTATTTTCTACTTTTTTGCTTATTTTTGGTTTTTTTATCTCCGAAGGGCCCGGGCGACTTTCGTTCATGGTGAACTCGAACCGAGACAATTTTTCGTATATATCGCTCTTATACTACAGGCAGGCTGACGACGGCACAACCACTTCTCTCACGAGCTAACAACGTACTGAAGCAATATATCCGTATGTATCAATGGCGTCGAAAGGCGCCATCCGCCTCCCGCGTGAGAAGCGAATGACGTCTTTAGACGCCATCCGCACTCAATGTGTTAATACAATTTGTCTTATTCGAGGTTCAATTTCAGTTTCTGAAAATATTTCTGTAAAGAACTCCTGTTAGATTGCCTCTGATAAAAATCGGTCCAACAACGCGATTGCCCAAAATCCCCGCCCAAATGTTCACCTTTTTAGGAAACTGGGTATGTCCCTGTCTAAAAATATGCGGATTAGTATCGCTCCAGTATCGTACATTCTGTTTGTGGACTTTTCCATCAAGAAAAAACGTGCATTCGTCTAAGAAACATACACGTTTTAGGAAGCCCCGTACTCCTTCAATTGTTCTTGTTAACCACTCACAAAATCCAACCCTCCGGTCTGGATCATCCTCCGTGAGAGCATGCAGGATTTTCAGCAACAATTTCCGCCTTTTTTTCTTCTGAAACAGGCGGTCTTCCTGATTTTGGAGCATCTATCAGCGTACCAGTTACTTGGAGCTCATTTAAAAGTTTGCGCAAATATGAACTCGAAATAGGATTCTCGGGAAATCTATCATTAAACTCATGGACTGCTAAATGATAATTTCTTCCAGCTTCTCCGAATATCAAAACTGCTTCAAATTTATCGTCTAAACTACGAGCCATGATCACACTTTTCATAAAAGGATTTTGGCGCTCAACGGACTATTAGCAGTTCAGTTTGACAGTAAACAAGATGTTACCGCGACAACGATTTTTTCCAATGCAAACTTGATTGAAAGCAACATTAGTGTTTTTGGTTGGGTTTGAAATGACCAAAATGTCACTTTTCAAACGTTAATATTTCGAAAACAATTGAATTTAGGAGTAAAGTGTATTAGAGAAAACTGTTGAGAATTATGAGCAGCAAAAAAAAATATTGAAGATGGCGCTCAGCCGCCATTTTGAAACTATTAGCTGTGATTTTGTCATGAAAAAGTAGGTTTCTATCTCCTATTTAAGCCCTCCAAATTTCGTTGCGATATAACAGGTGGTTCAAAAATTAGTAGGGGGGAACGGACTTTAGACTAGCACTGTATACATACCAAGTTTCATTTCGATACAATTAGAAGTAGGTTAAAATTGACTTCCAAGATTTTATTACATTGTTTGTTAGTTACAAGTGAAGCTAATAAAAGGGTGTTGAAAAATATAATCACGATTCTAGAAACCCAGGCTTCCGACTTCAAAGGCAACCAGACTGGGAAAATAAAAAGTAATATCGATACACTTTTCAATTCAAACACAAAGACACTGCGTAGACATTTGTAACACGTTTCATTTTTTTGTGATTATTCATGGAAAAATATTTTCAGCTCATGCCACGAGAGGAATTCCTCGAAAGCTTTTATCACCTTACCCATCCCGATTTTTTATCCTACACGAAAGAAAGTCGGATTCCATACTCACACACACCCTTGACCGCCTATTGCTGGAGAAACCTTGGGTCTGAACTGAATAAATTATGTTTCCTGCCTTTGTCTGTCACAGAACAGCTTTAGGTCGCATGTGTTCATGGGCTGGGAGGTTTTGTTTGTTGAAGGATGGAAGAAAATAATAAAATCGATCTTCTACATGCACAAAATGAGTTTTTCATTATAATTCATAATATCGCAACTAAATAACTGGGTAAAGAGATCAAGTACAGTGAATGTTCCGTATGTTATACGTGCAGACATAGATTGGGGCATTTCCATGCTATTTAGGTCTATAAGATAATCAATCTTTCTTGGTGCTATAATACAATAGGTTTTTTTCCACTTAAATGAAGACTCAATTAGCCTGTACTACCTTTTAAAAGATAATTCTTTGATGAAAACCCCGAAGTCGGCCCCAGCAAAATAGCTCTGTGGATTTTTTTTACGAGAAATGTCAAAAATGACCACTTTGTTGGTTTTTTACAAATAGGCCAATCTATTGATTCTGTGACAAAAATACTACCAGGACACCGACTGTGCCATCATACGAAAGACGGTAGTTATATCTTGGTTTGTTTCCTACTCGCAAGGGTCATTGCTAAATTTGTTATGAACATTTAAATGCAAAAAATCCTTTTTTTTTCGTTTTTTGCTCGTAACATGAAAACTAATGAATCAATATAGATGCTCTCAATGGAGAAGTTGTAGATAATTAAAATACAAACGAAAAAACCAGAAAAACCAGAAAAAATCAGCGTTTTTAAAAAAATGCATTACTACACCACTTCCTGAGTTGTAGTGCAGGCTTTCCACGAAATAGTAGTGATTAATATGTTGGCATAATTGCAATCTGAATTTTTTAACGCACTTTAATGCAGCAGACCTGGATACTCCATAGGTGGTCCAATTTCAATTTTTGTGAAAGATTTTCAGAGAAAATGTATAGTACTACAAAACGACTCTTCTCATTTTGCGTTAAAATGCTGCGAAATAGTGAGAAATACTTGCAAACATGACCGAAAACCGGCGAGTGCATGGAAGCGGCTCAGGAGTGGGAGTAGAGCAGCAGACGCGGGGAAGCGTGTGTATAGTAATACAAGCGCGCTGCACGTGTTATGAATCTGCTGCTCTACCCCCACTCCTGAGCCGCTTTCATGCACTCGCCGGTTTTCAGTCATGTTTGAAAGAATTTCTCACCTATTTCGCAGCATTTAAACGCAAAATGAGAATAGTCATTTCGTAGTACTATACTTCTTCTCTCAAAATCTTTCAGAAACATTGAAATTGGACCACTTATGAAGCATCCAGGTCTGCTGCAATAAAGTGCGTTGAAAAATTGCAATTATGGCAAAATTAATGATCCGACAGCGCCTCAATTTCTCACACACAAAGTACATATCAATCACTACTATGTCGTGGAAAGCATGCACTGCAACTCGAAAAGTGGCAGAGTAATGATTTTTTTTTAAATGCTGATTTTTTCTGGTTTTTCCAGTTTTTCTCCGTTGTTAATAATCCGATAGAGTCGTGCTAAGACTCATTTTTTACATTTTGATTCTCTACATCTTGTCCATTGAAGGCATTTATGCTTCATTAGTTTTCATGTTACAAGCAGAAAAAATTTTTTTTTTTTTCATTTAAATGTTCATAACAAAATTAGCAATGACACTTGCGAGTAGGAAACATAACTAGATATAACTACGAACCGTCTTTTTCGTATGATGGCGCAGTCGGTTTCCTGGTAGTATTTTTGTCACGAAAAAAATCTCTATTGATTGGTCTAAAATATTTCAAAAAGTATTGAAGGAATCGTTTCACACTCAACAGAACTTTTGTAGAGAATTCAAAACCTACAAAATGGTTTTTTGTGCGACCGAATCGGTGCATTTTAAACATACTGAGAACATTCGGGAAAACCTCTAAAGAGAGATCATTTTTCAAAAATTCATGTTTATAAATTCAAAGCTGGACAAACAATCTCGCGGGAAATGATAGATAATAACATGTAGTTCAACTGTGCGCAAGATGGTTTCTGTCTGATGTGTAGTTTTTGCACAATCGCAGTACATTAAGGTTGTGTGAATCGTCCTTCTTCTTAGTTCTTCGACCCCTCCATGTCTAAGAGACCTGATCATTGAGGTATTGTTGAAAGCTCCTTATATATCTAGGAAGGCCACTTGTAGTACTTCTTTGTTTTCAGTTTATCCACTATCTCTACCAGTTTGTGGAGTGCTATTTCTGTTAAGCAGCTGGTCCTGTATGCGTATTGGTCTCAATGCATTGGTCTTTCTATCAGTGCCCTGTTCCTTATATGTCCACCAGAGTCTGCAGCCCAGAAGATATGAGATTTTATTTACTTGTTCCTGTCCAGTTTTTCCAGGTTTTGTGAGGAAAATTACCCCATGGCTTTGGTATATGTCCAAGAGCCAAGCTGCAGAAGTTTCTTTCCTTTCTGCAATAGTGCTGAGTAAATCCCGTCTGGGCCTGGTGATTTGTACGGTTTGAATGAACTCATTGCCCATCATACTTTTTCGCTAATGTCCAAATTCCCCTGGAACATTAGTTAGCTAAATGGGAGATCTCAGAATAGAAAATAAATTGAAAAGGGAAACATTCTCAATTGGATATTGATAAAAAGATTTTTCTGTATATTGAAAAATCCACGATAAAAATGAAGTTATTTTTTGTGAATGTCTAACAGAAAACAACTAGTTCCCCGGCTAAAGCCACGCTGGACATTGAACTACATCTGGAATAGAAAATCAAATAACTATCTGAATGAAAACGCAAATTACCAATTTTAGATTTTTTCTTTTGAGTTAGGGTCTTTTCAGAATATTTATCAGATGTAGTTCAATGTCCAGCGTGGCTTTAGCCGGGAAAGTAGTTGTTTTCTTTAGACATTCACAAAAAATAGCTTCATTTTTATCGTGGATTTTTCAATATACAGAAAAATATTTTTATCAATATCCAATTGAGAATGTTTCCCTTTTCAACATGAATACCCCACAAGAGGTTATCTTGACGATGGAAGATAGTGCCTAAAGTTTATCTTTCAGTCGCAGATGATTCCACATCTGATTTTATGAACATCCTGTTCATATTTTCAATAAATCAAAGAAAATAAATTATTCTACCTGTAGGAGATTCTTCCTTACTCTTCCAGGTAGGGCGTTGTGAAATTTGGATGCATTAATTTGAATGCATCTCAAATCCTCATTAGTCTAGGACAGTGTTTTTTAATCTTCTTAACCGACGAAGAAAAGGAGGAGGTTATCTAGCCGACGCGTATATTTTTTTATGTATGACCACGCATAACTTTTTATAGAGTTAATGGATATGTTATACCTCAAAGTTGGTCCCACTGGGATTTGAAAAATAAATCCACTCCTAAAGGTAGGAAAATGGAGGATGATTGTTGGTTCACCCACTGAATTTTTACTTCTTAACCGATTCTACCGCGCATAGAGTAGAGTAGAGTTTATTTAACCATGTTACATACACAAGTACATTTACGGCAGGTCAGAACAGGACAATAGGATATTAACACACTAAGGTATACTTTACATGTAAAAATATCAATGCTGATTTTAATAAAAACAAAAAACAAAAAAAAAATATTAATAAAATTGTTACATGAGGTTACAGGATGGTAATACACAAAGAAATGAAGGTATAAGAAAATAGAAAAAATATAAAATCTGAGCATAAGTATGCCCTGTAGGACAAATATAGACAGTACTGTCAGTATAGGCTCTAAAAGAGTTAGCTTTATGGAAGTATTCCGATACACTGTAGACAGAGTTTTCGAGAATAAATCTTTTGATTATTTTAAATTTTTTGTATGCTAATAACTTGACTGACCTATCGAGAACATTGTATCAATTAAGATTCGGAGAATTCTGGTGGCTAACAACTTATCTGTGTCGTTGAGGATTCAACAAGTCTGCAGATCTAGTATTGTAGTTGTGTATATCAGAGTGTTTAGAAAATTTGCTCTTATTGTTATGTATTTCCAGAAGATCCGTGAATATATATATATATATATATATATATATATATATATATATATATATATAGGGTAGGGAGTGGCATAATACTTAGTTTTATGAAAGATTGTTGACAATGGTCACTAAAGCCAAGATTTGCCAGAATTCTTATAGCTTTATACTGGATTATAACTTTATACTGGGTAATAAGATTATTCTTTTTTATTGAATAGGGTATATTTCGAAGTTGGCCCCATTTTAATTTGAAAAAAATAACATTCCTAAGGGTAGAAAAATAGGGGATGATTTATCTGTGAACCGATTCTGTTGAAACTTGGCACACATATGTAGTTCTGATGACACTACAAAATAATGAAGGCCCGGAGTTAATCTGATGATGGAGACGGAGGACAGTCGAGGGATCTCCTCAACGGTTCACAGCAGCTACCCCGTGTTTGGGGTGATATGTACATATATAATTACATGTCCTGACTAACTGACTCACTGATTGACTGATATACGATCAACGCCCAGACCAAACCGCTGAACCTGAGAGATAAAATTTTTACAGTTTTTTTTTTTATATTCCATCCCTAAAGGGGTGAAATGGTGGGTGAGACAGGGGGTGAAAGTATTTGAAGTCTTTGTTACAAATAGAGAATGTATTTCACTGTTTTCAACCTAAAGGGGTGAAATGGGGGGTGAAAGTTTGTATGGGGGTTCCGTTAGTTTTCAAGTTACGGTCATGAAAATCAATACATATCTGAGGTCTTTGTAAGAGATAAAGAAATTTCGGTGTTTTTATAAATGGAACCCCTAAGGGGGTGGAAGGGGGAGGGGTAAGGGCGTGGTTAAGGGTTCCGTTAGTTTCAAAGTAAAGGTCATAAAAATTGATATTTGAGATCTTTGTTACAAATAAAGAAATGCGTGTTTCAGTATTTTCAGAAATTCCGTCCCTGAAGTGGTGATTTGTAATACTCGTCACAGAAAATACAAAGTTCTACGCGGACGTTGTTACCAGCTAGTTATAGTATATAACAGTTAATAGTTAAAGTAAGGTGGGCAAGAAAGTATTTCTAAAGTAATCAAAATTAAGTAGGTAGCAATTAGTAGATTTTAGCCTCAAAACATTAAACCGACGAAAAAAAAAACTGAATTTCTCTTCGAGCATTTTTTTTGCTAAAAATATGTAAGCTTAAAAGCTCACATATATCCTTATAAACGTTCAATGGCTCTTGAACTCTATAATATTTCACTGAGCCATCTAGGTATACGACATGCCGCCTCCATTAGAGTGTACAATGTTCATATCCCACGAGGACGAAACGAATAAATCCCTATCGAAAAGTATATTTCAATATTCTCGAAGGTGAATTCGCGCAACGTTCAGTTATCCGGAGAGGTTCCTCGGTAGGTTGAAGTTATACGGTTGTTGTCGTGGAAACGACCTCCACCCTGCCGGTGACGCTGACGTGACGCACGCCGTCCCGACGCATTTACGTGACCTTGCCCGGTCATTCGATAGGTTCTCGTGTGACATTGGCCATCAATTTGTATTTATTCGATACATGCTCGATATTGAATAGATAAATAATGTGTATCTCAATGCGGCAAACAATAGAAATGGGACCGTTTCTTTTCGGAATGTTCTGTAATTTATTTCTATTAAGTATGGTGAGAGACCGAGCTATAGAAGTAGCAGAATGCAGATTCTGGCAGGAGGAAGAAAACTCCATTTACATCAGACTGCATAGCACTGCAACTCCAGGGCACTATACCTGGGGGAGCATATGAATTCCCCTCTTCTTACTAAACTTGAAGCCATTCCACATCCTAACCTTTTTAAGAATAAATGTGGAAAGCTGAATACACTTGTGTAGATTTAAATGAGAGTTTGCAGAGCGCTTTCGACTTTCGTCATCTTCAGATCTTCCTAAAAGTTGAAATTTGAAAAAAGTTAGGTTATGAAAATTTTTGAAAAATTATAAAAAAATTGAGTTTTCACAAGTCAGGTGCAGGAAGTAATACAATAGATGAATACATTGTTAATCAAAGAATAATAATAATGGCCCTAGAATCTAACGTATCACATGTTGGAATTCAAAGACCAGGTGTGGATATGTCAATTAATCTATGACAATTGGTTTGATTTTTGAATGTCAAATGTAATACCAACTCAAAGAAATAAATTTAGAAAGAAGTTGGCAGTTCAGTGAAAAAGTTTTTAATAGAAAGGGTTGTGGAATTTTTGAAATTTGATTTTAATTATTAATCTTTGTTTAAATTTACTTGGGTATTCAGGCAATAGTCATTATTGGAAAGTTCTTTAGAAATTTCCAGTTCTTCAAACAAGTCCAATCTCAATTACATTTTTTTGTCTATGTTATGTAAAAGTTTTGAGTTCCTGTTGGGGCTAAAATTATGATTATTGAATTTCAAGTGGAATCCAAATATAAGTTAACCAGAGTTTCGTTCAAATTGTTAACTGATTTGAATGATATTTTTTAATGGGATTGTATTGGTAACTTTTAAACCATAAGAATTAGAAGGTCGGTCAAATGGAGACAAAGTTGCATTCATAGAAGCATTGTCAAGCAGTTCAAACAAATCGAGATTATCAGGGCCGGTTATTGAGATATCATAAGAAAAGTAAATTCTGTCATTTTGATTTTTCTTTTTTTCCCACTTTATTTCGAATATTATCGAAAAATGTCACGGGAGTTTTTTATTCGACAGTAAATTATCCTCAATTTGACATGATCAGATTTCGTATCCAACGTTTCGTACGCTCTGGGCCACCCTCAACCTCATTTTTTTCAATACGGACCTGCATATTTTATGACACATTTCGAAACAACTTTTAACGCTGAATTCAACGATATATCATACAATGTCATTCGAAGTTGATTTTCAGGTGATTTTGACCCTTATCCAAATTTCTTTGGGTCGGATCTGTATTACATTTAGGTACCTTTAGTTTAATTAACAACATGCAATACATTTCGATAAGAAAATCAACTTACTCATCTTCAACTGAATGGAACGTAACAGAATCAAAGCAAGAAACAACTAATAATTATTTACAAATTTCAAGAGGTGAAAAACCTAATTCATAATAATTAAACGAAACTATCATTTAATGAAAGAAAAATCAAATGATTATTCGAAAGTAAATGATGAACATTAATGAAGTAAGTGTTCGAAATGTCCACCATTTTGTAAAATGCACTTTGGGGTTCTGGAACCCATACTTCTTATACATTTGCTTATTTCGTCTCCTTGAATACCTTCCAATACATTCTCAATCTTCTCGCGAAGAATCTCTATTGTCGGGTTCGTAGTATCATACATTTTATTTTTGAGATATCCCCACAAATAAAAATCCAGCGGATTCAAATCCGGAGATCTGGCAGGCCATGCTACTGGACCTCTTGTTCCAATCCATGAATTGGGAAAAGTTCGATTTAGATAGTCTGTGACTATTCTTGAGTTGGGTGGACCACATCCGTCTTATTGGAACCATGGACTATTACCCCGATACCGTATAGGAAGATCATCCAACATTTCTTCTATAATTTCTACATATTTTGCTCCGGTTAGGTTGCCGTCAATAAAATAGGGTCCCAGTAATTTATTATTCAACAAACCGCACCATATGTTCAAAGAAAAACGATATTGATGTCTAACTTCATGAATTAAGTGAGGATTTTCTGTGGCATAAAAATGTTTGTTCCTTCGATTGAACATGCCAGAATTTGTGAATGGCGTTTCGTCTCCCCAAATGATATTGTTATTATTATTATTCCGCACCTTCCGTTGAAACCATTTACAGAATTGCAACCTTCTCTCAAGGTCATTGCGATATAGTTTTTGCACGGCTTGGTATTTATAGTCATGGTATCCGTGTCTCTTGAGTATTTTATTAACAGCACTTTTTGATAAATTGCATTCACTGGCCATAGTTCTCGATCCTATTCCTGGATTCATTCGAATTTGGGCCAGAACATTGATGTCATTGATAGGCTCGTTTCGTCGTACATAAGGACCTCTCGGTTTGATGAATGAATTATGTGCAAGTAACGTTGTAGATAAACGTCGAAACATTTTAATATTTGGTGTTGTTCTTTCAGGATATAATTCACCATACCTTTGTTGTGCTTTGAACGAATTTCTATCTAGTTTTATGTACACTTCGTACATATCTCTCTTCTCTTCATTTGTGTATCTTACCATATCGAATAAGTTAAATTGAAATTACTCAGAAAAGTATTTAATGACAAGTTCTTGTGACACAATAATAAACGAAGTGACAAATAATATGACATTTCTTGTTATGTTCTTTTTTATCCACGGCCTACTACTTGAAAATAATACATTCAATAAACCTAGAGTTGTGTGTATGTAAGAAAAAACAAGTCTATCAACGATATCAATGTTCTGACCCAAATTCAATTGAACCCAGAAAAAAAATCGAGAACTGTGGCCAGTGAATGCAATTTATCAAAAACTGCTGTTAATAAAATAGTCAAGAGACGCGAATACAATGATTTTGAATTTGAATACCAAGCCTTGCAAAAATTATATCGTAATGATCTCAAAATAAAGTTCGATTCTGTAATTTGTTTCAACGGAACAAATGACAAATCCAACAATAATGATTCCTCGCGAGAAGATTGAGAATGTATTGGAAGGTATTCAAGGAGACGAAATAAGCAAATGTATAAGAAGTATGGGTTCCAGAACCGCAAAGTGCATTTGACAAAATGGTGGACATTTCGAATACTTACTTCATTAATGTTCATCATTTACTTTCGAATAATCATTTGATTTTTCTTTCATTAAATGATAGTTTCGTTTAATTATTATGAATTAGGTGTTTCACCTCTTGAAATTTGTAAATAATTATTACTTGTTTTTTGCTTTGATTCTGTTACGTTCCTTTCAGTTGAAGATGAGTAAGTTGATTTTCTTATCGAAATGTATTGCATGTTGTTAATTAAACTAAAGGTACCTCAATGTAATACAGATCCGACCCAAAGAAATTTGGATAAGGGTCAAAATCACCTGAAAATCAACTTTGAATGACATTGTATGATATATCGTTGAATTCAGCGTTAAAAGATATTTCGAAAAGTGTCATGAAATATGCAGGTCCGTATTGAAAAAAATGAGGTTGAGGGTGGCCCAGAGCGTACGAAACGTTGGATACGAAATCTGATTATGTCAAAATGAGGATAATTCACTGTCGAATAAAAAACTTCCGTGACATTTTTCGATAATATTCGAAATAAAGTGGGA
Organism: Gonioctena quinquepunctata; assembly: GCA_018342105.1. Lineage (NCBI taxonomy): Eukaryota > Metazoa > Arthropoda > Insecta > Coleoptera > Chrysomelidae > Gonioctena > Gonioctena quinquepunctata. The sequence continues at coordinate 41,461 of JAFIRS010002348.1, read as the reverse complement.
AAAAAAGAAAAATCAAAATGACAGAATTTACTTTTCTTATGATATCTCAATAACCGGCCCTGATAATCTCGATTTGTTTGAACTGCTTGACAATGCTTTTACGAATGCAACTTTTTCTCCATTTGACCGACCTTCTAACTCTTATGGTTTAAAAGTTACCAATACAATCCCATTAAAAAAGTGGCCACTCTGTATATGGAAGAAGTTCTTGTATGAAATTGAAAATCTCGATATTTAACTAGTGGTGGACTGCCAGAGTGGCTTCTGAAGGCTAAATTTCTGTCCATGCGAGACTTGAATTTGTGAATTAATTTATATATGGTGGAAGGCTGGTTAACTCCAAAGTTAAAATCAATAAACTTAACAAAAGTGGTGTTTATAAACTTCAACTGTTCTGATTGCCCTGCCTCATATATTGGTCGCACTTGAAGACCACTATTATCTAGAATCAACGAAATTTTGAAAAAACCTGATAAAACAACATTTGGATAAAATTCAATAATCATAATTTGAGCCCCAACAGGTACTCAAAACTTTTACATAATATAGAAAAAACATTATTTGAGATTGGACTTGTTTGAAGAACTGGAAATTTCTAAAGAACTTTCCAATAATTGCTATTGTCTGAATACCCAAGTAAATTTAAACAGAGATTTATATCCCCTTCATAAAAGGATTAATAATTAAAATCAAATTTTAAAAATTTCACCACCGTTTCTATTAAAAACTTGTTCACTGACCTGGCAACTTATTTCTCAATTTATTTCATTAAGATGGTATTACATCTTCCTCTCATTGACATTTGAAATTTAAAAATCAAACCAATTGTCATTGATACATTGACATATCCACCTGGCTTTTGAATTCCAACATGTGCTACGTTAGATTCCAAGCCATTATGATTATCCTTTGATTAACAATGCATCCATATATTGTATTACTTCCTGCACCAGACTTGTAAATACTCAAACAAATTTTAATTTTTAAAAAATTTTCTTAACCTAACTTTTTTCATATTTCAACTTCAATTTATAAAGTCTCTCACACTAGTCAACTAGAGAATTTACTTTCAGGAAGCACTGAAGATGACGAAAGTCAAGAGCGCTTTGCAAAATTATGAAAATATACACTTTATACTAAAAATCTCTCATTTAATTTTTAAGAATAGGATTAGAAGATCAGCTATAAATGTCGAGAAATCTTCAACCGCATATTAAGAAAAAGGAACACAATAAATTTCATAGGTCGCCGTGTACTTATCACCCTTAACCACATACATACTGTTACGGAATTGGGGTTCGTTTATTGAAAAACTCGAATGAACTTATGTCCGTTTATTACACTTCGAAAACCCAACACAATAATGCATTCTGACAATAAAATACTCAATCACAGTTTACTACGGAAAAGTACTGCGTACCGCACTGTACTGAATCAATATTCACCTTGAACTCGCTAATATAGAATAGAATAGAGTTTATTTGCGGGTGTTTGACATATGAATTACAGGTTACAGTAATTGACTACAAGTAGCAAATAAGCACATGCATGTCCCACTGAAGTTGACACTTGTTAGTGGGATGGTTCACATATGTGTACCAATAGAAATGAGATCAATATGACGATAGTATTTACTTAATTCTAAGAAAGAGTTTTTATCATTATAATATAAATATAAATATTTTGGATAAATTTTAATAATATAAATAATTAAAAAGTAGTATCTATACATATAGGTTTACATACATACTCAAACTTTTCCACAAACATCCATATAAACTAACATGGAATCATACAATGGTTCTATTATCAATACAAAATGAAATATAGAATCCTACGTTATGGGATTTTCCTATTGTAATAAAAATTTCCCATATAAAAAGCTGATTAGTACCGATTAATAGAAATTATAGATAAGAATTACTACTTCTTGAATGAATGACTCCCGACCTTATATATCATCGTTCTTGGTTTACAGAATCCTCGAGCAGTTCGTGGAAACATCCAGATGATTTGAGTAGTAGTAGCAATTGTGTCTATTTACCATCCCATTACTTTTAAATGTGAACTCGTCACTAAACAAATTGTATTTGAGAAAATTTGGTTCCTCGCGAATGAAATTCAATATATCTTCGCAATAGAGAACTTTGGTATAATATTTCTAATCCCAATTGGACCTAAAAAGTTTCGAGAAGGAATTCTCTTTCCAGTTGTCGCCTTGACATAGGCGTCGGTATATTATTTTTCAGTGGTATTTTTTCAGTTACTTATTCTTACAATCATAGCAATTGATCACCCCATGTAAAAGTAGACACATGTTATCTCAACTGAATTTTATTATTTGTTTCGAAAGGTCTCCAGAAAACCATATTAATAAAATTATTTTCAATGGATAATTTCTAACCTCACCAACACACGGCACTGATTAAGGAATATTATGAACTGGGGAAATCCAGCTCTCTTGCAAATTCCCTCGTACTGATATGAGGACTCTCAACTGTTGGAAACATCACCTCTAATTCATTTTCTTCATTTGTTGCAATTTTATTCAGTACTTGTCTTTTCTTGTGTGCCTGTTTTCTCAAATCTCTCTTCAACCCTTCAAACATTTTCTGATCATATAGATCTTGAATCAGGATATCGAACTGCGTACATTCTACTAGCTAATAAACAATTTCTGTTACAGTCACTCAAACATGATTCATTGTTTATCATTTCTTCGGTGGATGACCTCATATTGAAGCGAAAACATATTAGATTTCAACTATAAATTCACCTCCTCGATAATAAAATGTCAAGTTTGTTGACAATTCCTATAACATTCAAATGTTCCAATGGTGATTCGATATAATTGATAATATGATCTAGGTTACCGGTAGATGTTACAGAAGCTGCTTTTAGCCAATGGAATGTATGCAGTTCGATATGAAATGTACCCGATGGTTTTTGAAGGATAGGTTTGTGGAAACAGGAAGTGTTAAGCACAAGAAGTATACAAAACGTGGAAGGAAGAGAATACAAATGATCGATTATCGTAAAATGTTGATAATATTCTCGTAAGTACAAGGGAATTCGCAAATGATACATTTATGGAGGGGCAGCATGGTCCCCAGTCCCGCACGCCCCTAGAAATTAATTTAAGGCAGTAAAACCACAGCTTCAAGTCCCGAACCAATACAGGGAAGGAGATGATCGCAGATCCATGAGTGAGTGCCAAACAAGTACTCACTCAAAACAACAGTGAAACACCACGAAAAACGCCTTATTCGATGGAAATATTGTATATATAACCAAAGAGTAAACTGCGCTAACCCAATACAGGAAAGAACCCAGAAATGAGGGAAGAAACTAGGCAAGCAGGGCAATTTCATCACAGAGATATCCCCAATTCCAAATTGAAACGGACTAAAAACCCTTCGAAACGAAGAAAAAGTGCATTAATTGTATATAGAAATATTCAAGACTATTCAAACTATAGATATACACAACAAGTGCAGGGAAAAACCTGAAGAAAATAGTGAAATAGCAGGTTAGTGGTGTACCATATTCGCTTAGTGAGTACGTTGAACACCACTACTAACACTCTGTTAAAAATCTTACTAGAAAACAGTTTTACTGAATCGAAAGCACCGACTCCACCCATTTTGGCGGAACAGGCCAATAAGGATCGAGAATTTTTACCAAAGATGCGAATCCAGAACATGACACCGACGAGTGTTCATAGATCGTAATAGCAAACATTCTTAACTTTTTCCACTTGTAAAGTCATATTGAAAAGGGAATTAGCAGGAAATAGATCAACACAATAGTACCCAGAACCAGGGCCCCCGCTACCATATGTGCAAAGTGTTCAATGCACACGGGCGCCATCCTTTTTAGGGGCGCCAAAACCCAGGGTCAAAAATTACAAAAAAAAACAAAAAACAAAAAGTTATTTTAAAATAAAAGTTGAGAAATTAAATAGAATTAGGTATAAATACACATTTCAATTTATTTGTGGAATTATTATTTGGCATGACGTTTTATTTCATATAAATATTGTCAGCAAACAAATGCAAAGTGCTACAATTAATATAAAAGTATGCCAAACCTACCTAAAAAATTTAGTTGATCACTTCCAGTAATATAGATCTGACCAATCATTTCAAGAAATTCTTGTACAAGCGAAAGAAGTAGCACTCTCTCTCGAAATTGAAGAAGACTTTCCACCGTTATGAGACCCCTCATGATCCAAAAACCGCCTTTAAAATTAATTTTTTCTTAAAAATTATAGATCAAACTTTAAGCTCTCTAAAAAACCGATTTGACTTATTAAATGAGTATGATAATATTTTCGGATTTTTTAGCGACATAATCAAATTAAGTGACAGCGATCTTTTAGAACGTTGTTCTGTTCTTGAAGAACGACTGACAGATCAGGATAATAAGGATATAGACTCCAATGATTTGTTTAATGAAATTAAAGCGTTAAAGTTGTTTTCATTACCTGATGATACTGACCCCTTTAGTATTTTACAATGTATATTTGAAAACAATTTAATCTCCACCCTTCCAAACGTAAGCATTTCACTAAGGATTCTTCTGACATTGCCTGTATCTGTAGCTTCTGGCGAGCGATCTTTTTCAAAGTTAAATATCATTAAAAATTATTTAAGATCGACAATGCTTCAAGAAAGATTGTCTGGGCTAGCAATATTAGAAATTGAACAAGAAATTTTTGATGGTATAAATTTTAGCGATGTAATTAATGAATTTGCAACAGCAAAGTCTCGGAAAATATCGCTACTACAATAGCTATTTTTTATTTTTCTATTGTACCTTGCTATAATTTTTGATTTTATAACGAAGTTACCTAGGTATTTTTTATCAGAAGTATCTGCATAGTTTTTAAAATATCTAAGTATAAGTAGAAAGTAGTACTTATATATATGTAGACATTAGGGCAATATTTCTGTTATTTGTTCCAAAAAAATTGATTTTTAGTTTTGGGTTATTCTCTAGTATTTATAAACAACGTGTCTGTACCCTATTATTAAGTAAATGCTTTAAAATGGGTGTGAACAAGAATTTATTTTAATTTATTTTGTTATGATTTTATTCTGTTTGTTTCATTTTGATATTTTAGTCTACAAATAAATATGTTTAGTTTTTTGCTTTATTTCAAGCACCTACCTTCAAAAAAATAAATAAAATAACATGATCCAAAATGCCTTAAGGGGCGCCAAAATCATTTTTTTGCACACAGGCGCCAGTAGCCCTTACGGGGGCTCTGCCCAGAACGACAATATAAACAGCTAGAGCCGAAAAACCAACAAGACCATCGAGAAAAAGGAAGAATTAGGAAGTTTCTGCTCGGAAAACAAACATTCCCAAATCGGCTCGAAAACACAGGAAAACAAGTGAATTTGTACATAAATTGTATATAGAAAAGTAGAAAGCCCCATATAGTTCTGGAAACAGAAAATACAAGGAAAATACCAGGTCAGTGGAGCATCAGTACTTGAGTGAGTACGACGGCTTCGCTTCAAACACTGGCCAAAAATTTTCAAAGATAGACATTAAATCGCAAAATACCGACTGCGCCCATTTTTGCTTCGTAGGCAAATCATAGGCACGAGTTGAATGGTAAATACGAAACAGACACCAAATCCATTCCAAATCGCGCAGGCGATTCAACTGGAGAACTTCTCACGGCGAAAACCGATTTGCAGTGAGAAAGGATGGAAACCAAAGAAATGGACAATATCAAAGATGAATTCCCTATACTCACATTTTCTATCTCTGGGGATATGTTAAAGGAAAGGTCTACGGTGAGAAACCAACTACACGACAAGACATGAAAAATAGATAGATTAATCTTCTTTGCTACATATTATGTAATGGGACAAGTCACAGTTGCATAGGTTTATACATACATAAAAAATATACTCGAAGTCTAGATCAAATGTGATTAAAAGGCATTTCACAGTAAAAATAATAAAACAACACGTGGTCATCGTCGTTTGAACATCTACCGTGAATTTACGATTTTTCAAATTGTTTTAGTTTATTTTGTTAATTCTTTTAACCAGCATTGAATACAAAAAATTATATTTTAAAAAAACTTAGAAAACACCCGTATGTAGTAATAAGGACTAAACAGTTGAAAATAATAAGAATGATGTCATTGACCAAAAAATTTCCTCTTGTGTACAAAAGCGTGAGGTGCTTGATATCAGTTATCTTAATATCATTATGAAAAGTAAGAGGAGAACACAACACGCTTTTTTTACATAAAAGGAAATTTTTTGGTTAATGACTTTGTTCTTATGATTTTCAACTGTTTAGTCCTTAGCGTGTTTTTTAGTTTTTTCAAACTATAATTTCATTTTTAACTTTTTAGTCCATATTGCTACAGAAGACTAAAAAAGACTACGAGATAAAAACTCTTCGATTTATTCATTCATATGGGATGGAAGTTTTTACGAAATTATGGGGAATGAGATGCATGATGCATTTTGGTATATCTGCGCATTCGCCATATCTTTGTTTTTTTCTTCTGACGATCTAGGTGGGAATACTAGGTCATAGCTATGAAATTATTGTATTGTCATCGGTTCTTAATATGTAGGCAAAATTTCAATTACTTCGGACATCTGGAAGTGGGTGAAAATTAATTTCAAAGATTCGATTACCTACATTCATACATACATACATACAGGTGAAGCTAATAAAGCGTGTATAAAAATCGTTATTGCTGTTATGATGACTTTTTCATAGTTGCCTTATAAATTAGATACATTTCTGATGGAAATCAATAAGGCAATCCCTACATTTTCCGCAAGCCCATGTTTTGGATTTTCTGGTATGGACTCATTTACAGGGTGTTCAATTAAAAAAAAATAATAAAAATGTGATCCCGAGTTTTGATTGCCCATGTATGGAAAAAGCGCCATTCGGTAAAAAGGAATTCAATCGAGTTAAAATATATAGGGTGTTTTATTTGAAAAAACAACTTTGATAAGTCAAACATTTATCGAGCACCCTGTATGTTGATAGTTATTTTTGGAAAATAGTTTTCATTGCTCTCTACGAAAGTCCGGTCCTGCTAAGTATACGGACGACACTGCGTCAAATCGCTTAAAGTAAAAAAGCGTACTAAAGTTAATTTTTCAAACTCTTAAAGGTCTTGTACCTAAAAGGTGTAAGAAAAACAACCCATTTGTCCACCACATTGGAGGCAGCTCCAGCATCCACGGCTGAAGACCTTTTTCCAACCCCTGGGATCACCGTTAGGCCCACTGGTAATTGCGATCTGGCATCGAAAGAATCGGTGCTTCTGGGGATCGGCTCTCTCTCGAGGGCCGATCTACTAGAAGTACTGGGGACTTTGCTGGCCTCAATTGGCGAAGATCTAGTGAGAATACCAATTATTAGTTCGCTGATGAAAGCCAAAAACGACGTCGGAACATGTGACAATGTGCCTGCCACGAAAAGACAGAAACCAAACCCTTATCCACCACTGCCAGTTTCCAGAGGTATCGTAAAACCTCAATCTACTTCTCAAGTAATGCGAAGAAGCTGTAGATCAGCAATACCTAGTACATCAGCTTGTAAAAATGATAAAACTATTGCTATTTCTAATAGATTTGATCAACTGTCAAATATGACGGAGGATGACATGAACGTCACCCAGCTCAATAATTTCTCGAATCCAGGGGCGGACTCAGCTCCTGCGCGTATTTCGAATGCGGGTACAGAAAACGAAAATAACAAAATTCAAAATTGTACAGGGGGCCAAAGTAACCCCTCCATAACATTTCTGGATGAAAATTATGACAAAATTACACCGACAGATGACGTCAACATGGAATCAACCAACATGACGGACCAACCACCAACGGAAATGACTCCACGCACGATACAAAAACAAAATGTGCCCCCTATCACTGTTAGGGATAAAAATAAGTGGGCCACAGTGAATTCGTTATTCAAATCAAATAACATTAAATTCGATAAGCTGGCAAAGAATGTCTATGATGGCATCAAAATTTTTCCAAATTCATCAGATGACTATCGCAAAATCTCTAGTATTTTCAGGGATCAAAAAATCCCATATCATACATATAGTCTTCCTGAAGATAAAAAGCTCAGGGTCGTATTTAGGGGCGTCCCAGAGTTTCTAACATGTGATGATATCAAAGCCGAGCTGATTGAGAGGGGGTTCGCCCCGGAGTCAGTGGCTCGACTCCATAAATTAAATGGGGAGAAAAAGGCTCTGCCCCTAATCCTCGTTATTATTGATAAAGAGCAGAGAGACATTTTTAATATCAAAGACATCCTCAATGTCCGTGTGACAGCTGAGCCGCAGAGGCCTAGGGCTTCTGTGGGTCAGTGTCACAGATGTCAGAAGTTCGGCCACTGTCAGCTGAACTGCAGTGCCGTCCCCGCCTGCGTCAAGTGTGGGGAAAATCATATCACTAAGGATTGTCAAAAACCTAGAAATGAAAGAGCAATGTGTGCGAACTGCAGTGGGGAGCACACTGCGAATTATCGAGGATGTCCCCCACGGGCACCGAGCATCACAATCCCAGATATATCCCCGCAAACTCGGGCAGGACACAGGCGGGGGTGTCATATGCAGCGGCGGCTCGTGACAACCCCCCTGCCCAGCCAGCTCAAATTAACAGCCCCAGAGACATTCTTTCCACTTTAGATCAAATGAGGGCGCTGTTTGCACAGTTCGCTGAAGCTGCTGCAGTATTTTCACACGGTTTTAATCCCAATTGATGGGTGAAAGGCAGCTTCCGAATTTCATCAAAGCAGTGAGTTGGAATTGTAACGGACTTCTTCAGAATAGACTTGAGTTTCAAGAGTTTCTTGTGGATAACAACATTGATGTTGCTTTTCTGCAAGAGACTCGTCTTAAAGGAGAAACTGTTAGATTTCCTAACTACAAAATGCTCAGAAATGATCGACTTGGACGTCCGGGTGGTGGCGTTGCGGTTTTGGTAAAACGTTGCCATCCGCATGTTCAGCTTGGCATTTCCGATGATGATACCCATGGTATAGAAACAGTAGGCATTGTTTTTGAAACGAGGAATGGTCCTCTGCGTATGATCAGTGCTTACAATCCTCCGAACAATCGAATACTTCCTGAGGCGCTTGATACACTCTTGATGGAAACAGATTAATCTGTTTTGGTCATGGGTGATCTGAACGCTAAGCACACACAATGGAGTCGTGTTACCAAAATGAATGGTAGGCGACTGTGGCAACATTGTGACAGATTTTATCACCAGGTGTTGGCTCCAGGTGAGCCGACGTATTTTGGCCACCTCAGACCTGACGTACTTGACATTGCCCTGGCCAGGAACATCACCTGGAACTGGGACATCCACGTTCTCTCCGAGTTGGGCTCTGATCACAACCCGGTAATTTTATCACTGGGGGGCGATCCACCGCCCCAAACAGATCGTCTGTGTACAAAAGTGGATTGGGAGAGATTCAGTTCACTCCTGGAGACAGCTTACTGCGCTCCTGAGAGAATGTATTCTCCAATTGAGTTGGATGAGGCCGTAGCGCGCAACGAACTCACCATCAAGAATGCTTTGGAGGATTCCTCTCGCAGAGAATCGGCTCCTAAGTTTCACGATGAATTTCCTCGACGTATTAAAGATCTTATTCGTGAGCGAAATCGAGCGAAGAGGGCTTATCAAAGGAGTCTGTTCCCTGCGGACAGAATCCGAGCTAACGAACTGAATAGGGAGGTTAGAGAAAACATATCAGAATTCAGGAATGAGAGATTTGGCACAACACTTCGAAATTTAGAGAATAGTGATCAACTTTGGAAACTTCATCGAAATTTAAAAACAAAAAAATCTGATTTTCCCCCTATTCATGGTGAGGCCGGTATGTGCTATGACCCTGAGTCCAAAGCTCAAGCCTTTGCAGACTCGATGGAAAGGCAATTTAGATTGAATGAGCATCCAGATGATGATCTGGATCGAGAACTTTTGCTGGAAGATCGGGTTCGTCGTACTCTAAGAGAACCCAATCATGATGTCATTCGTTCGGCTTCGATGGATGAACTCGAAGCACATATTGAAGGATTAAATCCCAAAAAAGCACCTGGTTATGACGGAATTACTAATCGTATGATTAAGTATGTTCCGGACAACCAGGTGCAGTCACTTCTAAATATAATCAATAATTCTCTACGCCTTGAAAGATTCCCTCGAAGGTGGAAGCATGCCATCGTAGTTATGATTTCAAAGGAGGGACAAAATCCGACCTTCCCGCAAAATTATAGACCTATCAGTCTGCTTTGCAGTTCAGCTAAGTTGGCTGAAAAAGTCGTTCTAGAAAGGCTTGACGAAGAAGTGGAGGACAGAAATGTCCTACCGAATGAGCAGTTTGGCTTTAGGCGTGCTCATTCCACCGAGCTTCAGGTTCTGAGGCTGGTGGAAGACGCCATAACATCTTTGAATGTCAATAACAGTGCCCATATAATACTGTTAGATATCAGTAAAGCTTTTGATAGAGTTTGGCATGAGGGCTTACTCTCCAAACTCATTGACTTCCACCTGTCACGGAGCCTGGTGAAGTGGATCAAGTCGTTTCTCATGGGTAGGACATTTCAGATAAAGGTCGGCAATTCTCTCTCGGGTTCGAGAGAAATTGAGGCCGGCGTTCCTCAGGGGGCAGTGTTGTCTCCATTATTATACGCCCTCTTTACATCCGATATTCCAAGGAGTGAACACGTAAAGATATCCCTATTCGCTGACGATACGGCTTTGCTTTCCTCTTCAGCCAACCACTTGATGGGTGTCGTTTACTTGCAGAATGCATTAAACGACCTCCAGCAGTGGTACCTGGAGTGGAAGATAAGGTTGAATCCTGACAAAACGCAGGCAATTTCGATGGGACGTAAGAGAAACAACCCGGAGAGGGGTGTGTCTGTCTCTGGAAGGGAGATAGAATGGTCAGAACAACAACGGGCGCAAATGGAAGTCCTGCGTATGATAACGAATGCTCCGTGGTATGTGCGGAACGATCGGATCCTCGAAGACTTGAACCTGCCTTCCATCAGGAGTATTATCAGAGACCGCAACCGGAAAGTTTTCGATTGCGCAATAACCCATGAGAACCCCCTCGTGAGGGAAGCCACTGATTATAACATAGACGACCCCTCACGCTTTAAACGTCCCAGGCACTCTATAGAGTGATGGGCTACTACCAATCCATACTGGGTAGTGAAAGCTGCACCCTCTATAGAAATTATCATTTTTCCAAATTCAGATTCAAACTTCTCTTCTCGGCCATCTTTGAGAACCATCATCATGGAAAGTGCTAGAGACCGGTCTCTTGTCCTTATCCAGTCAAAATTCTAAATTCGTGAATGGCTGTTGCCCACTTATTTGATGTCCAAAGAGTAAGAGCCTTCGGGTTACACTTGACTTTAGTAACAGTGATAGGAGATCATGAACAATTGCTCTCTACAACTTTTAATTGAGACATTTTTTTCTATCTCAAGAAAGCAGCTATCATCCACCCACTCATCGTTGATACACCCTGTCTTTCCTTTTTTCTTTAATTTTCTCACACCACGAAAAATGAGTCCGTGTGTTTTCGATTTTTACTAGGCTTCCTTCGTAAGCGTTCCTCTTGATTGAATCAGGATACTGAAGTGAAAAAAAATTAGGACGTAAATGTTTTGAAATATTAATATTTTTTTTATATATTTTGAATTTAAAAAATGATGTATTTTGTATGTGTTAGGGTCAGTTTCCCTTTTAAAGTAGATCAGATGTAATCGGCTAACATATTTTTATCCCAAAAACCTTGGTACCTCTCTTCAAATGACTAAATCTTGATAAAAACGTTCACAGGTTATCAGGGCAACAAAAAAATAAATTTTTGAGGATATGTTGACTCCCATTTTGTGATAATTCTTCAATTCTGTGTTATTGTTGCCAAATAAATTTTCGACAATGGCTTTAAAAGAATACCAAGCATCTTTTTCAGCAATGGATAAGTGACGTTCAAAATGTTTATCCTTCAATATCTTTCTTATCTGAGAACCCAAAAAGATTCCTTCTTTCAGTTTAGCATCAGAGAGATGAGAAAACACGGATTTTAAATAGGCAAAAGCTGATCCTTTTTTTTGCCTTTACAACATTTTTCATCAATCCTAGTTTGATCTGAAGTGGTGGTAGTATCACATTTTTCGGATCAATCAAAGGCTTGTTTGTTTGGTGTGTATTTATTCCGTATAGGCCATTATTTCTTCATATAGTGCTGTTTCCCAGCCCTGCTGTCCCATAAACATAAGAAACAGCAATATGTGGTATAACCGCCTTGCAAACCAAGAAGTAATCCCACAACTTTCAGATCTCCGCAAACCTTCCAATTGTGTTCTTCATATTTTATGAGCTGACTTAAAGTTATCATTGTCTCATACGATTCCTCAGAATTTACTGCATGTTCTATGGGAATATATGGCTTTTTGTTGCCATTATGTATTAAGACAGCTTTGAGACTCAGTTTCGAGCAATCGATGAACAAACGCCATTCTTTGGGATCATAAGACTGACCCATTGATTTAAAAAGACCACCAACATCACGTCAAACTGATCACTTCGTCTGCGGTAAACAGTCACTTGGGTATCACCGGCTAACAAATTCCATTGCTGACGCAGTGAAGCAAGCAATTCAGACTTACTTTTTGAAAGCTGCAGGTCTCTCAATAGGTCATTTAATTCACTCTGGGAAACCACGTGTGGTTCATCATCCATAAAAGTACATCCACCAAGATCATCGTCAGAATTAGTGTTCTGGCTTGAAATGGGTTCTTCCATTTCAGTCTCTGCTCTGGTTCATTTATTCCGCTTGACCTGCCGGGCAAAGACGGGTAAGGAACTCCTTCACAATGCAACACAGGTTATGTGACCGACGCAACATCATATATGCTTCTTGTTTTTCTTTTTAAAACCAAATATTTTCGTAGGGCGGAAATAACAGTCCGTAGCGTGATTTGTGGGTTATCTCCACATCATTGGGACACCGAATTGCAATTGTTTTTCCTGGAGCCCAATTAGTTAGTATACTTTAACGATTTTCACGCACGCATTTTTTGTCAAGGTTCTTTACCGAGATTTGGAAGTAGTGGAAGTACGCCCGTTGTACTGCTTATGTGATTGGTTTCTTAATTTTACCACAAACATAGCAACAGTTGTTTGGATTTAATTTACAATCTCTTGAAGACATTTTAATACCAATTAAACTCCTAGCAATTATTCGAATACCATTTTAACGAATGACACACTAGATATATTCAAAAAACTTATACGTGATAAAAATAAAATTAATATATTTTTGCTATGGGGGTAGACATAAAACGAATTCGGTATAATTGATCTATGGGTAAAAACAATATATTTTTTTTGTAAACTAGTGTTATCAGTACAATCTTCAATTGAACTAGTTCAACAAGGAGGAATTATTCAAGTACATCTGATTGCTAAACATCAGGAGGCATAGTTTTAGATATTTTTGTTTCTACGTGTAATTATTAGAAAAATTATATTTTTTAGTTGATAGGCGAGTAAGCAATATTTTATCATTCATAAACAAATTCAATGTTCGAATATTCGTTTCTTGAATGTACTGCCTGATTGGCCTATGTGAAACATGGACAAAAACCTCAACTTAATGTAAATACTCCAGTTTTCTTGCTGTAACCTTTATTGTTATCAGTGAATGTACTCAAAGTATTATCGGGGGATAACAAGTGCAATGATTATCATCCTGCGCAGTAGATATATCCCTAGGGCATTGATAATAGACGAGATAATTTTATGACAATCGAATTTGTCATAAAATTATGAGGTATTTGTCCGAGGGATATACGGCGGAAAATATTTTGACAAAAAAATTTATAACTCAACACAATGAAACATTTATTTATTTATTAACCCTTACGCTGCGGTCGCCGTTTCTATTAGGAGTACCGTCACTGCGGCTGCAGGAAGCGCTGTCAACTATATTTGATTCCCGCAGTTGCGTGTGCGCAATTATATTCGCTTCCCGCAGCTAACTGCAGAACAACACGTACAGTGTTGCCAATTGTTATAAAATGTCTCGAATGGAAGGAATGTGGATTGAAAATCGCTGTACGTGCGCGAGTATTTTGGAATTGGCAATTCAATTGATGTTCGAAATTATATGATGTAATATATACAGTTAATTTATTTATTGTTTTCTCCTCAAATTTTTATAATTTAAATTCCAACTGACAAAACGTATTTCATTATTCATACATATTGTGAAGAGTTATTAAAACATATAAATTAAAAATCTTTCGATAACAACAAAATTTCAAAATTTTTCAAAATTTCCTTTCTTAAATTGTTATGAGAAAAATTTAAACTACCTACCACAGAAAACATTATATTATTTATACAAATCATGAAAAGTAATTATAAAACAAATATATTACCACCCCTGACTAAACTGGGATCCCGATTTATGATTTATAAATTGTAGTTCATAATATATAATTGTATTTCTTATCTTTGGATTTGTTTTCCAATTTACTGATACCTACATGCTATTTAATTATATGCACACACAGGTGTCTCACACCTTGGTGCATCTGGAAAAATTTAAATCAGAATATTACTACTTATTTATACCATGTAATGTAAGAATGAATTTAATGATAAAATAAAAAATCTAGTTCGCATATAAAAAAAAACAAAATGTGTACATTTTTTTCTCGTCTTAAATCGTTATAAGAAAAATTCAAACACAGAAAACATTATATTACTTATACATATCATAAGAAGTAATCATGTTAGCCCCCTTTTGCTTCCAGAAGCCATTTCAACAATTAAACTACAAAAATCACCTTAATACTTCACAAACATGACAGACACAATCACAAAACGTAAACAGAAACTAAAGTGGAGAGAGCCGCCAACACTGCATAAATATAGTTGATTCCCGCAGTGTAGAAACTCTTTTAGTTCATGTATTTCATTCGGTTCCTGCAACCTACCAAACACCTCTTTGTATATACAGTTGTCTATATTAGCAGTTCAATATAATTGATTTCCGCAGTAAACCCCCAAACAATGCATTTAAATATATTTGACTCCCGCACTGTGGGCACCATTTTAATTTTCAACTTTATTTGCTTCCCGCAGTGAAAGGGTTAAATGTACAGTTAGTGAAAGTACAATTATTAAAATTTAACTTAGCATTAGATTCGTTGCTGTTCTCTACTATAGAAGATCTATTACCACGCATAATATTTATGATCTTGTTGTGGTGTTCTTGATCGAGATTTAAGTATGGTTTTATAGAATTTAGATTGCTATGACCAGTAATTTTCAGCAATTGTTGTTCTTCTACACCACTTTTTGCCAAGTCGCTTACAGCAGTTGATCTATTCGAGTGATTTGTTATCTTTTTGTTCTTTTCATTCAAGCCAATTGCCTCGGCAGCAGATTTAGTCCATCCATTTATTGTATTTCTTCCAACAGGTACATTATCGTACCATTTGTCAAATTCATTTCTCCAGTGTCGATTTGGTTTTAAGAACAGGCGTGGTGAGGTAATATTGTCGCCTCGTTTTGATATCAGTTTATGAAAAAGACGTACAGGGCAGCTTTGTCTTTCACTATTGGAAACCAACCATTTACTACTTGTACAGCTTTTAGAACCACCTTGGCACGTTTTACTGAACACCGGATTGTATTCAATGCGATTTGTTGGAGAGTCATCGTTATTTTTCTCGATTTGACAAAAATCCACCAGACAAGCAACTGCCTCTCCTCCTCGCCCTGCTAATTCTACACCAGCAATATGGTAAAATTTACGCATAAGACCTTCAGGAATATTTTCATCCCATAGCAATATTATTTTGTTAACTTCAGACAAATTTAACGAAACTGAACTGGATTACGTTTACATGGATCTGCTTGTAGTTTCTTCCTGATTGCATCGCGGGCATTTCGGGCTGGTTTAAATACTATGTTATTAAACGTAATATTATAGTCATTATAGTACTTTTCTTGCAAAAATTTGCCCGAAACGTTCCACATTGTCTCCACCGTTGCTTCTTTAAATTCGGTCCCGTCTTCCTTTCTCATATTGACCGCCCAATCTTTTAGTATCAGCGCCAATTCTTCTAAGCTTCTATGTTCATTTAATTCATATTCTCGTTCGCAGCAAAATTCCATAAATATTCCCCAAATATATCTGTGACTGTAGGTTGTATTTCTGGTAACTTTTCCTTTGATTAGCGCATTTATACTTCGAACATTCGCATTGCCAAAACGTGACATTTTGAAATTTATTTGGAATGAAGTTGTCAAACTCAATCGTGTTGTCATAGTGATTGATAATTGCACTGAATGCAATTATCAGTGTAATGACATGATTGGGTGAAATTGTTTCATATGACACAAAATGACAAAATTTGAATGGTTGTTAGAACTGTCAAAAAATTTTCACTTATAATCTCCTTAGAGCAAGAATTATTGCCGGAAATTTTTTGAGTACATGAATTTTTTGCGCGAAGCGACGAGGGATAATTTTCTTTGAAAATTCATGTACGAGACAAATTTCCCGCAATTAATTCAAGCACGTGGGAGATTCGGTAAAAAAATGTTATACCGGAATTATATTTAAATAGAAAACATTAAGTTAATATTTAGTTTGACGTTATTCACAAATAAATAGAAGGCTGTGTGTAATGGGAGTTTTGGGAAAGATTTTCTTCTGATTTTCCCCGTTCCCTAGTAAAATAAAATATATAATATCAGATGAACTATTATGTAAAACTAATTGATTTCATACAATTTTCTTACTAGGTTTCAGGGAAATGTTAATATTGACTAAAAATGAAAGAGGATAGAGCTCATCCAGTATTGAAACGACCAATTGGTAGAGAGGGGGAAAACACGAGTGGACACGAATTGATGTGCTACGGCGATCTTCACCAGTGTCTTGGCATGCAGCGTTTGTTTAATTAATAAATAGGTAGTGCAGTTATTTATTCAATTTTGCAATAGTTTACTCGTTACCTTGCCAAAATGCCCAATGGTAAGTACTATTCAGTAGCGGAAAAAGAAATAGGGTGTTAGGAAAGTTATAGGAGTGTAAGTTCTCTACGTCTCGTGAATCGCCTATACCAAACAATTTGGTACGCCTATGGAATTTCTATTAATGCCACAGTTAGACAATGGCTCGGGTATCTTCGAGAATTGGTTGTTAGGTGGGGGAAGGCCAAAGAGGTCGTTTCAATACTGGACGAACTCTACGTTCGTATTGCGGAAGATATTTTTTATTTTCCCCGTGCCCTAGTAAAATAAAATTTTTAAAATTGATTGTTTTCATACAATTTTCTTACTGGGTTTCAGGGAAATGTCAATATTGATTAAAAATTAAAGTAGATGCTCGTATTGCGGGATATTTTTTTGATTTTTCCCGTGCCCTAGTAAAATAAAATTTATAATATCAGATCAGATACATTATTATATAAAAATAATTGATTTCATATAATTTTCTTACTAGGTTTCAGGGAAATGTCAATATTTACTACAAACAAAGGTAATATACAGCAAAAAATATATAACTATACCTATACATATATACTAAAATATTTTTCATATTCTTTTAGGTTTAATTCTGAGAAAAATTAATATTAGCAGTAATAATTTGTTTTTCAAATAATTCAGGAAATCGGGATATTTTATTCTTTATTCTAAATAGAATGTTGTTGGCGTATGTTGCCGGTTAAAAAAACATTTTGTAAAGTTAGCCATGGATTTGACATTCACTACTCCTGTCAATCAATATTTTATTTGTGGCATTATAAGTTCCTCATAACATTGTATACAATCATAAGTTAGTAAAAAAGTGATAATAAAATGAACTTTCAATCGTATGAATTGTGTTCCTTTTGCAAAGATTCACAGCACATTAAAATGTACCATAAAAATGTAAAATATCTAACATACCTAGTGGAATCTGGATCAAATCCTGAGCAAGAAAACTTATTTAAAGAGATTGGCAACATTCTGCGTGATATTGTGCCTTCTTTTGGACACAAATCTAATACTCAAAGAAATAAACTGGTGTCTCAGTATTATTTTTATTTTATGAAACACAGGCATATTGTTAAAAAAAACACTGGTTCTGTGTTTTATTCACCACTTAGGAAAGAGGAGGTAAAAGTGGAATTTTTGAAGAATTTAAAATTAATTAATGATATTATAGAATGTACACCTTAATAAATTGTTGTAATATTTCCAACTTATAAAGTAGGCAAATAAAAAATATTGTCAATATTATTTCAATATTATTTTTGTCTAATTATATGATAGCTGTCATGTGCCGGGAAATTTCCACTTATCAATTTTACGTCTACATGCTGATGTGGATGAAAAATTCTCAGAAAATTTGCTGGTTACCATAGTAACAATGTCGAAATAAAGCATCTGATTGGTCGAAAATGACTGATATAAAATTTTCATTGGTGTTAACTCGCTGCTATCACCAATAAATAATAATTGCACGAGTTATATTTGGTGAGAGAATAAAATGAACATTATCAGATGATATAAACTTCTGAACATCAAACTGACAGTCTAAAATTTGCATCAGAAACAGTTGACGGTCAACATGCGGTGATAATGGAAATATCATCTATTCTGTTCATCATCTCAGCCAATCACATTAGTCAGAAATGTATCATGTGACATGTGAATTTTCTCGTTTAAATAAAAAAATCAGAGTGAAGAAATTTTCAAAATGATAACAAACAGGAAAAGTTTATGTCTATGCCATCCTATAATGTTCGTTTGTTTTATTTTTGAAATTGGAAAGTCACTAAAATTAAAAAAGA
This sequence comes from Gonioctena quinquepunctata, assembly GCA_018342105.1. Lineage (NCBI taxonomy): Eukaryota > Metazoa > Arthropoda > Insecta > Coleoptera > Chrysomelidae > Gonioctena > Gonioctena quinquepunctata. The sequence goes on along the minus strand of JAFIRS010002348.1, from coordinate 22,566 downwards.
AGTCCGCAATTTGTGTATTTTCGGGTGAATTGACAAATGTTTTATCCGTGAAAATACTCTGAAATGCAATAAATATAAATACAATTCCTCAAGGCGGAAAAGTTAATACATTATTGCCTACAGAAAATATTTAACGTACTGTGTTACCTATTACTCTAGGCAAATATTTCGCTTCATTAATTTTTCATAATTTCCTTGGACTCAAAATTTGACAATGCATATATTTATTTTGTTCACAATGAGGTTACGGTGAGCGCTATCTTTTTCTGAATTTTGTGTCAGGGTTCGGCAGACGGTTTTTCATCATTTAGATTTATTACTTCATACTTCACCTTCGTATCATCACTTCATCTCCTTCATTAGTTCCGGTCATTTGAATTCAAAATAACAGCTTCATAGTCACATGAACCATTTAGTGAATTATGATTTTCAATCGTAAAGAGAACATTTTGAGAAATAGATATCTGAAGTGTTATTCAATTTTGACTTGAATAATGCAATAGAAAGTCAATTTCCTCATAACAATGACTTTCTCGTGTGTTGTTCGATTCGAGTCAAGGAGATGTTACTGCTCTCTGAAGAATCGAATAGATGACAAACTAACACCTTGTAATGTTTAATATTTAGGTCGCTTTAGAAGTGCCCTAGTTTCCGCATGAAACGTTCTTGTTGCGTCTTCGATCGATTTCTACGTACACCCGAGCAAGGACCATCTACTTTACCAAGAGTGTTTCTTTGTTTTGCATTATGAAAGTACTTCAATCAAGGCGACTGATTTCTTCCCAGCTGCGTCTTCTGTCAGAGGTGTGCATCAAATCAAACTTGTATTATAGTAGAAGATTTTTTGGGGATTTTTCATTTGGGGTGTAGCCCCCGAAATAGAATGGAATCATTTATACACACACAACAACAAATTTAATGGAACGCAGATTGATTGCATTTTTTCCGTTTATAATGTCATGGGAATCTTATGGACTGCCTATTCGCACTTTGTGAAGTCTATTAAAAGATACAACTTTTGATACCTTCACTTTTTTTAACCGACGAAACCAAAAAGGAGGCGGTTCTCTATTCGACCCGTATATTTTATGTTTTTCCATCATATTTTTTTATGTATGATCACGCATAACTTTTTACTGAGGCGTCCGATTCCGATAATTCTTTTTTCAGTGGATAGGGTGTACTCCGAATTTGGTCCCATTTGAATTTAAAAGATGAAATCCACCCCTAAGGGTAGCGAAATGAAGGATATTGATCACTCACCCTCTGAATTCTGGTCCGTTAACCGATTCTATCAGGCATAACTTTGTAATGGGTTCTTCGATTTGGATGATTCTTTTTCTAATAGATAGGGTATACCTTATATTTGGATTTCGAAAGGAATTAGCCACCCTTACGGGTAGAAAAATAGGGGATAATTGATTTTTCACTAGTGAACATTGGCACACACATACGTAGTTGACAATGACAGATCGCTACTGACATTATTCTTGTTCCGTGAAAATCAGTATATTTTATGAGAGGATGGAATGATATACAAAGTAATGAAATAAACTAACCAGAACAACGAAAATAATTTATATTACAACAAATAGTAAAAGTAGATAATCATATTATTTAATGGTAATAGTTGAAGTAAAGTGGGTAAGTATTTTGGAAGTAATCAAAAAACAAGTAGGTAGTAATTGGTAGATTTTAGCCACAAAAATTGAAAAATAAAAACTTTTTAACAAAAAATTAAACCGACGAAATACGGAACTGAAAAGTAAAAAATAAAAACTTTTTAACAAAAAATTAAACCGACGAAAAAATCAACTGAAGAGCAAAAAATAAAATAAACCTTCTTAGTCTTAATGATAATTGAGCTCCTAAACTTATGTAAGTAACTGATTTTGAGTCGGCGCCAAACAAACTAGCAATTGAATTAGGTGAAGCGTAAAATGATGGCAGCGAGATGCACGGCTGCGTTTTGATGACTTCTTTCATAGATAATGGTCTTCGATAATTGTTTGTTTGGCGCCGACTCAAAATCAGTTACTTACATTAGTTTAGGAGCTCAATTATCATTTAGACTAAGAAGGTATATTTAATTTTTTGCTTCTCAATTGATTTTTTCGTCGGTTTAATTTTTTGTTAAAAAGTTTTCATTAAACCGCTTTCTTAGTTGTTTAGCCAACCTTCAGAAGTTCATGTAAACTTGTGCGAGTTAAGATCACGGCGGCCTTACCTTTTATAGTGGGATCCGAAACCACCATTGGGATCATACCACTGAGCCATTGGCCCCGTTTTTGTTCAACATCTAACAAGTTAGAAAAACTACGATAAATATTTTTGCAGCCCCGACTTCGCATACTTCTGATGATGCCGAAGATCATTTGAGCGAACAGCAAAGCTACCGTTCGTTGATTGAGAAATAAAGGTTTTGATGTCCGGTGATTTATACTGTGCTAAATCTGAAAATTAATATGGGCCCTTATTTTTTCTGCTTGTTTGCTTAGTTGTTGAGCTTCCGCCATTAGCTGCCTTGGTTATCGAATTCCTTACATTTTTCCAGTTTTTGTGCTAATAGATACTAGTTTGAAGTTTGTTCGTTTCTAATTAGTTCATGAATTTTGCCTTATCATAATTTTTTACAAGCTTTTTTTACAAGCTCTTATTTAACTTCACTTGTTATTTAACTTCACTTGTTAGTAAGTTTCGGGACTAATCTGGATTTTGACGCACTCCTAGTTGTTCGATGAACGTGGAATTTCTGCTAGAGAAAAACAAAATGGCGGCTCCAATATGGCGGACGAGATTTGTGGTTTTGGTTAGATTCTATTCAAAATTGGTATGTGGGGGTTTACGGGGTCGGAGATTATGAATTTTTTGTCAAAACTCATAAATTCAAGATGGCGGATGAGTTTTATAATTATGCCCCGATTCTATTCAAAATTGGTATGTGAGGGTTTTCAGGGTCGGACGTTATGAATTTATTGTCAAAAATCATAAATTGAAGATGGCGGCTTCAAGATTGTAGACGAGTTTTGTAATTATGGAGCGTTTCTATTCAAAATTGGTATGTCAGGGTTTTTGGGATCGGAAATTATGAAATTAGTCGAAGATTATTGGTTTTTTGTCATAATTCATCAATTGAAGATGGCAGATCCAGGATGGCGGACGAGTTAATCTTTAGAGATGGTCTCCTCATTGAAGAACTAGATAGCTCAATACTTACAGGAAAAAGGGCTCATAATAACGATGCTTCAACAAAAATGCATAGATATTGGCAGAAATTGCTGAGTTTTGGACAGAAAAACAACTGTTCTACGTCTTCGCTAACGTTTCGCGATTTATTTCTCGCTTCTGCAGAGCTAAAATAATTGGAAAAGAAAACAATGTAATAATGTTTCACCAAAACACTGACACAATCCTCCTCAACTGTAAATACTGGTGAACTCACCTGAGGCGTAATTAACGGTAATATAGTACTTAGTCTGTGTTGATGTGCATTGTGACAATGCATCGTTGAAATATTTGGATATGGATCAATAAAATAAAAATAAATATTTCAAAGAGGCTGGTCGACTGACGACTAACATTCAAGTGTGAATGAAACTTATCAGTGATAAAAGTAAGGATAAAAAACATTACAAATAAAAAATATATTCAATAAATTAGTTTTCAACTACAAATAACTTGATGTATATAAACCTTTCAAACAAAATCAGGTTCATGTCCAGTACAAACAGATCTCACAAATTCACTTCCAGTTTTCCGGACGTTCAAGTAATTGATGAGTCAATAATGTTGTTATATATTCCACTGAAATATTCGATATCAGTATGCCTATTTACTGAATTTCTGTAGCGATTAATATGGATCATTTCTAAAATCAATCTTCATCGCTCGATGTCTTCATGATCTAATATTTGTGTATTATCAAAATCGAAGTTGTGACCCAGATCATGGTGATGTTGGGATAATGCTGTTTTTCCGGATAGTGATAGATCTCTACAATCATCTTTATGTTGTTTCACTCTCTTTCCCAATAACTGCCATGTTTGTCCAATGTATACCTTTTCGCAGTTAACGCATTCCATTTTGTATACTACATTCACTGTAATTTGCCTTTGACCTTCGTGAAAATTGTTTTCAATTTATTTTCATTGTACAGTGCTATCGATAATTGTTCCCCATGTAATACGTTGCCGAGTTTCTCTGATAGCCCTTTTACGTAAGTTAACGTTAGCGAAGACGTAGAACAGTTGTTTTTCTGTCCAATACGAATAACTACGATTTGGATGCAATTAAAATAAATTAAATTGCATAGATTCAGGGGTACTAACTAAAAAGCTCAAAGTAAAATATTTAATAAAAACCTTTTTAAAGACAAGCTTTTATTCAAATGCTCTAAGGAGTAAAAAATAATTGCTTTGGATGTGTGACGTAGGTTATTTCGTGAGTTGAAGATTCAAAAGCTTGTCGCTTTTGTATTCGAACTGAAAACTTTGCGGGATAAGAAAATATTTGTTACCCTTTAGAGCATTAATGTTATTAATAAAGCCCCAACGACAGTATCGAAAAAGGTTATCGTACAATAATATTCCATTTGAAATCCCTTTTGGAAGCCACAATTTTATTGTTAGATTTGCGAAGTATATGTGACTGTTCTTCAAGCTGAGTTGATAAATTATATATTTATTTTGTAGGAATAAACCATCACCTATATATAAAGCTGATACGCTTGTAGAAAAATATGGGCATCGAGTGCTTCGTCTTCCACCGAATCACTGCATGTTCAATCCAATCGAACATATTTGGGGATTGTAATTTAGATTTAGTTGGGGGAAGGTCAAATTAACTAGAACTACTATCGATCTGTCATCGACGTTTCGGCTTTTATAAAGTCATCTTCAGGGCACTACAATAGGGATTGTGATTATTACTTAACATAATTATAATAATAGTATGTGAATACTAAAATGATGTTAGAAAGCACAATAAGAGTTGATAAAATACATACACATTTGACTGTAAATGGGTCAATTTTTAAGAAATTATATTGACCCATTTACAGTCAAATGTGTATGTATTTTATCGACTCTTATTGGGATTTCTAACATCATTTTATTATTCACTGTGTCACTCTATTAATTATGTGAAGTAATAATCACAATCCCTATTGTAGTGCCCTGAAGATGACTTTATGAAAGTCGAAACGTCGGAAACAGATCGATAGTGGTTCTAGTTATTTTCACCTTTCCCCAACCAAATCTAAATTACAATAACCAGTTAGGTCACAAAACATCATATTTGGGAATTAACAAAAAATCACAGCTGTATGGAAAGAAGCTTTAGACAAAGCTACACCTGATATATGGGCTGAAACTCTTCGACATACCGAACAAAAAAAAAATACTTGGATAAAGAAGTTGGGTTTGATAGGGAAGATGTTCAGCCGCTTATAATAAATGATTCCGATGATAATTATGGTGACGACGATGATGATAATGAGTTGTAATTAGAAAAAAAAATGGAAATAAATGAATTTAAATAAAATATTTTTTTCTCCTTACTAGTATTATAAAAAAATGTAGAGTGCCACTCTGATTGTATTTAAACTAAATAATTTTGTAAAATAGGTTAATAGCTTCAATTGATATTTGAGACATTCAGAACGTTTCAATTCAGATACCTTTTTTATGGTAGTGCCGTTGGTTTTAGAATCTCTATTCAGAATTTAGATCATGATGAAAAGGAGATCCAATTGAATTTTTGAAGAGCTACAGAAAACTATAAAAAATAAATTGGCATTCATAATTTCATACATTTAATGTTGAGCCTTATGAGAAATCACAGGTTTCATTGTATTCTACAAAAGGTATCGTTCAGATTTTACTGAAAAAGAGAGAACAAGGGAGAAAATGTAAGAAACATTTAGGATTTTTGAAAGAACGGCTTTGAGAGCATGAGATAGTAGTACATTTTGTAAAATACAATAACCTGTGATTTCCCACAGGGCGCAATGTTAAATGTATGAAATTACAGATGTCAGTATATTTGTATTGGTTCTCTGTAGTTTTGAAAAAATTTAATTGGATCTTTCACTTACCATAACCTACTCCTTCTACTATACGTTCTATAGGGCTCCAACACAGTGGTCCCCATGGGGAACTCTAGTGCATGGATCTAACCTAACTTATTTTGCATATAGTGGAAAATTAAAAAAAAACTTTCACCACTCAACGTAAAAGTACGAAAGCGTTGAAGAACCAACAAAAAATATATTTTTGAAATGTAAAATTCTGATGCAAGTCAGATTTCTGAGATGCAAGTCAGAATTCTTACTTGCAAATCAGAATTCTGAGATGTATGTCAGAATTATGACTTACATGTCAGAATTATGACTTACATGTCAGAATTCTGAGATGCAAGTTAGAATTCTACAAGTCAAAATTCTGAGATACGAATTCTGAGTTGTATCTCAGAATTCTGACTTGCATCTCAGAATTCTGACTGAGGATACCAAAGGACACTAGGGAGATATTGTTTTCGATATAGTTTAACTGATTTCAATACTTACTGTTCGATAGTATAAAAAATCTTCGAAAATGCGATCTGTCATCTTGTGACATCATTCTCATCTTACCATGAACAGACTATAGTATGATCGGCAAAGTTATTTGTAAATGGACTTTTCTGCTTTTGAAGAACAATCAATATGATTGTGAGGACTTTTCCATGGATTTACTCGTCGAACAGAGTATTCATGATGATGTAGTTATGTTCATTGAGTATAAAAAAATTGCGAAATCTAAACACTAGAGTTTCAGCTTCGATTTCTAATGAGATCCGTAATAGAATAAGACCATGTTTTCGTTCAGGGACATTAGAGAAAACCAATTCAGCAGACTATTTAGCATTTCATAGAATACATTTTTGTGGTCTATTTACAGCTGACAAATCCATATCACGGGTGTTTTTATAGAAAATCAAAAATAAACCCATTTGCCCCGAAAATAACCGTCGAATGTTTCCTGCGGATTACAAAAACCGAAATAACCGTATTTTCCAGACTTTTCGCGACAGAAATGACTTTTTGTATTTATTCAGCATTTTTTTCCAATTACTTCGAATGAAAGATGAGCTGTTTGGTAAACGGCTCCCGCTATTTCAGGAAATCCCAAACGTAAACATTATAGTGAACTATGGACCGCTGAAGTGGAACTTAACCGAGTTCAATGAACATTAAACAGTGACATTGAAAATTGAGATAACGACATATTTATCGAAGGATACGGTTCAATTTTGATTCATTTCTATTTGCCTTGGGTGAAAAATATCAAGAGAGATTTAAATACCGATGACGGTCAGATTTTCGGGGTTTCGTACACCTTGAGATCTAATGAATAAACATAAACGATATAAAACAACACTGATGATTTTTTAATAAAAAAAAAAACTATTGTAATTTCTTTGTTTCTCAACAAAATTTTATAACTGATACGTCAAACTACACTGAAAAAAACAGTTCATTCATAGTTAACTTTATAAAAAGGCCGTCGTGAGTGCTGTGTGCTGCAACAACTGCAAAAACAGTCCGTTCCCCCCCCCCCCTACTAATTTTTGAACCACCTGGTATATCGCAACGAAATTTGGAGGGCTTGAATAGGAGATAAAAACCTTCTGCTGAAAGTTTTAAAATGGCGGCAGAGCGCCAACTTCAATATTTTTTTAAAATAGAATACCACGTATATTATTCCATTTTCGAAATCTGCTCATAATTCTCAACAGTTTTCTCTAATACACTTCACTCCTAAATTCAATTGTTTTCGAAATATTGACGTTCGAAAAGTGATATTCCGGTTTAAAATAAAGTATGGATTTTGGTCACTTCCGGTAAAACATTTTGCTATTTAAATCTCTTAATGAATTTGACTAATAAGAGGCGTCCGCTTACCGGAAAATTTCGAAGCCTACGAATGTGTTCTGTAAATTCACAATCAAAACAAATTAGTTAGCTAAAAAATTATAATTTATTTTTGAATAACACTTTTATTTAACCGCAACAATTATTTCATCAGATGTTCAATGTGGCCCCCTCCTGAATCTTGACAATGAAGTGCCCTATTATAAATAGCTTCTCTCACGTTGATGAAAGTCTGTTCATCTATTTCTTCACATGTATCTATTATTCTGCGTTCCAACTCTTCTATTGTTTGGCATTCAGTGGCGTAGATTTTTGACTTCATATACCCCCAAAGGAAAAAATCTAGAGGTTCAAGATCCGGAGATCTTGGTGGCCATTCTGTACTTCCCCTGCGACCTATCCATCGCCCAGGAAAGCTTGTATCGAGGAACTCTCTAGCCATGCGATCGAAATGGGGAGGAGCCCCATCCTGCTGAAATATGATTTCACGATTTTCAAACTCTTCCTGATTGTTTAATACAATTTGTCTTATTCGAGGTTCAATTTCTGTAAAGAACTCCTGATGAAAATCGGTCCAACAACGCGATTGCCCAAAATCCCCGCCCAAACACTCACCTTTTTATGAAACTGTGTATGCCCCTTTCTAAAAATATGCGGACTAGTATCGCTCCAGTATCGTACATTCTGTTTGTTGACTTTTCCATTAAGAAAAACGTGCATTCGTCTGCGAAACATACACGTTTTAGGAAGCCTCGTCCTCCTTCAATTGTTCTTGTTAACCACTCACAAAATTCAACACTCCGGTCTGGATCATCCTCCGTGAGAGCATGCAGGATTTTCATTTTATAGGGATGAAACTTTTTTTTTTAGGACTCTTTGGACACTTTTTGAACTTACTCCACAGGATTCAGCAACTGCAGCCGTCGACTGAGTCGGATTGATTACCATTTCAGCAACAATTTCTACCTTTTTTTTTCTTCTGAAAGAGGCGGGCGGTCTTCCTGATCTTGGAGCATCTTTCACCGTACCGGTTGCTTATTTAAAAGTTTGCGCAAATATGACCTCGAAATAGGATTCTCGGGATATCATTAAACATACGGACTGCTAGATGATAATTTCTTCCAGCTCCTCCAAATATCAGAACTGCTTCGAATTTATCGTCTAAACTACGAGCCATGATCACACTTTTCATAAAAGGATTTAGGCGCTCAACGGACTATTTGACAGTTAGCAGTTCAGTTAAACAGTAAACAAGATTTTTTCCAATGCAAACTTGATTGAAAGCAACATTAGTGTTTTTGGTTGGGTTTGAAATGACCAAAAGGTCACTTTTCAAACGTTAATATTTCGAAAACAATTGAATTTAGGAGTGAATGGTTTTGGAAAAAACTGTTGAGAATTATGAGCACATTTCGAAAATGGAATAATATACGGGGTGTTTTTTTCAAAAAAATTATTGAAGATGGCGCTCAGCCGCCATTTTGAAACGTTTATCTGTGATTTTTTCATGGAAAAGTGGGTTTTCATCTCCTATTTAAACCCTCCAAATATCGTTGCGATATACCAGGTGTTCAAAAATTAGTAGGGGGGGAACGGACGTTAGACGAGCACTGTATAAACTGCAATAATTGCAAAAAATGGTTCTATATTAATTGTGACAATCTGTCAAAGGAAAAGTTCAATCATTTTGCTAAGGAATACAAAAAGAACAGTGGCGAAAAAAACCTATATGTTTGTCCAACCTGCGTCTCAAAAAGTGAGGTTAAAAATACCAAAGCAGTGCCTGTTAACAGTGAAAATGAACCAACTTTGGTGGATTCATTCAACAAACTTAACAATATGGAAAAAAAAATCTTCAAAAAGTACGAAGAACAAATGGAAAGGAACCCAAACAAATATTCATTAACTATAAGCCCTATCTTTTTTTTCAGTGTACCAAGTTGTAGCGTGACCTCGTAATTAGAAAAAAAAGGATCGAATAAAAACGGAGTCATTGCAGAAAAAAACAAAAAACATGCTAAAAAAATATGCCATGCCTATTTGATGCAAAGTGGCACTAGTTTCGACATTCTATATAGCAAAATTCGCTTAATTTTTATCACATACAAAAGGGCATTTACCCATCAAATTCTTGCTAATTCAATTTTAAATAATTATTCTCTAAATAAAAACTTTTTAACAAAAATTAAACCGACGAAATACGGAACTGAAAAGTAAAAAATAAAATAAACCTTCTTAGTCTCAATAACTAAGCTCCTAAACTAATGTAAGTAACTAATTTTTAGTCGGCGCCAAACAATCGAGCAAATGAATTAGGTAAGGCGTAAAATGATGGCATTGAGTTGCGCGGTGACATTCTGATAATTTTTTTGATGTAATTTAATGATCTTCGTTGATTGTTCTTTGGCGCCGACTCAAAATTAGTTACTTACATTAGTTTAGGAGCTTAGTTATTGAGACTAAGAAGGTTTATTTTATTTTTTACTTTTCAGTTCCGTATTTCGTCGGTTTAATTTTTTGTTAAAAAGTTTTTATTTTTAATTTTTTGTGGTTGAAATCTACTAATTACTACCTACTTGTTTTTTTATTACTTCCAAAATACTTACTTACCCACCTTACTTCAACTATTACCAGATAAATAATATGATTATCTGATTGTAAATTATTTTCGTTGTTCTGGTTAGTTTATTTCATTACTTTGTATATCATTACATCCTCTCAAAGAATATAATGATTGTGACGGATGTAGGAGAACAAAAATAATGACAATAGCGATCTATCATTGTCAACTACATATGTGTGCCAATGTTCACAAGTGAAAAATCAATTATCCCCTATTTTTCTACCCGTAAGGGTTGATAATTCCATTCGAAATCCAAATATGATCAACTATGAGGTATACCCTATCTAATAAAAAAAGAATCATCCAAATCCCAGTACCCAGTACAAAGTTATGCCTGATAGAATCCGTTAACGGACCAGAATTCAGAGGGTGAGTGATCAACACATTTTGCTACCCTTAGGGATATATTCCATCTTTTGAATTCAAATGGGACCAACTTCGAAGTACACCCTATCCACTGAAAAAAGAATGATCGGAATCGGACGTCTCAGTAAAAAGTTATGCGTGGTCATACATAAAAAATACGCGTCGACTAGAGAACCTCCTCCTTTTTGGTTTCGTCGGTTAACTAATAATTAATCGTCAATCAAGGTGCTCTTGAGCTACGAAGTGTGCTATGGAAATGACAGAATTGAATGTCATGGAAATTGAAATAACAAAGTGTTTGACAGTTTCTTTAAACATATGAAAGGGTCATTTTTATTAGTTGTAGAATAAAAATGCTGACTTTGCAGGAACAAATAGAAATTGTACTCATTTGCGGAGAAAATACAACTCATCGACAAGTTGCGAATATTGTTAATGCACGAAATCCTGAAATAAATCTCCAACGGTGTAATGTGAGCAGGATTATCTCAGAGTTCAAATCGACGGGTTCAGTGCAAAATACATTTAAAAGACCTCACAATCCAAGACTTTAAGATGAACAAGCTCAATTAAGTGTATGCTTGGATGTAATAGAGCATGCATAAACTATTGTAACAGATAACAAAGAGTAAAAATTCCCAAAGTCTTCACCATGACAGTTAAATATAAATCAAACTAAAGGTTGGTAGATGAAGAGCAGAAAACAACTACTTTCCTGGGTAATACCACGCAGAATGTTGAATGATATCTGCTCGACATCTATGCAATAATTCATATAAATGAATACTAAATTGCAAATATTTCTTTCTAAAAGACAATATTGTGTTTAGTTTAAATCAGTTTCGCCTGACACATATAGACCGGTTTAGGGCAGTCCCAACCAAAGATCCGAAGATCGCAGGCTGAAGCGAGACTGAATTAAACATCAACACAGCCATGCTTTAGTCAACAATGGGTACAAGTGAAGAGATGAATTTTACAAGCACCTGCGAAACGGCTCCCGGTGACAGAAAGAAACAACCCAGAAACTTATTAACAACCTACTTCGAATGAAGTTGAAATAGGAGTGACTACTTGGCCGACTACCATATGAAATACATAGAAAAGCCACTGTTTTCGCAAAATGGACAGGAATAGTCAACAAAGAGTAAACATTCCCAAAGTCTTCTCCCTGACAGTTTAATATAAATTAAACTAAAGGTTGGTAGATGAAGAGCAGAAAACAACTACTTTCCTGGCTGATACCACGCAGAATGTTGAATGATATCTGCTCGCTATGCAATAATTTATATGAATGAATACTAAATTGCAAATGTTTCTTTCTAAAAGACATGATTGTGTTTAGTTTAAATCATTCTCGCCTGACACCTATAGACCGGTTTCGGGCTGTTGGCCCTCATCAGTATAGGGAGGTCCCAACCAAAGATCCGAAAATCCCAGGCTGAAGCAAGACTGAATTAAACATCAACACAGCCATGCTTTAGTCAACAATGGGTACAAGTAACGGGTGAATTTTAAACCCTGCGAAACGGCCCTGGTGACAGAAAGAAACACCCCAGAAACTCAATAACAACCTATTTCGAATGAAGTTGAAATAGGAGTGGCTACTTGGCCGACTACCATATGAAATACAGAGGAAAGCCACTGTTTTCGCAAAATGGAGAGGAATATTCAACAAAGAGTAAAAATTCCCAAAGTCTTCTCCATGACAGTTTAATATAAATTAAACTAAAGGTTGGTAGATGAAGAGCAGAAAACAACTACTTTCCTGGCTAATACCACGCAGAATGTTGAATGATATCTGCTCGACATCTATGCAATAATTCATATAAATGAATACTAAATTGCAAATGTTTCTTTCTTAAAAACATGATTGTGTTTAGTATAAATCAGTCACCTCGTTACTTGTACCCATTGTTGACTAAAGGCTGTGTTGATGTTTAATTCAGTCTCGCTTCAGAAAGAAACATTTGCAATTTAGTATTCATTTATATGAATTATTGCATATATGTCGAGCAGATATCATTCAACATTCTGCGTGGTATTACCCAGGAAAGTAGTTGTTTCTGCTCTTCATCTACCAACCTTTAGTTTAATTTATATTGAACTGTCATGGAGAAGACTTTGGGAATGTTTACTCTTTGTTGAATATTCCTTTCCATTTTGCGAAAACAGTGGCTTTCCTCTGTATTGTAACATATATTTGTAATAGGTGCTAAAAAGGAAGCCGTGAGAAATTGTTTAACCAATCATAAATTCAAGTCGTTCAAACTAAAATATTCCCCGTTATGTGAGGGGCTCAGAAATACAACAGATTACATAGCAGCAACGGTTGAAGCAAAACTAAACATACTTTTACCAGATATAAATATAATCACCCCTAGATATACGGAATTTGCTGATTTGAACAACGCAATAGTCAGACAAATCACGCAAAAATATCAAAAGTTCACACCCATTTACATCGATGCATCCAAGGATGCCCTAGGTACCGGTGCCGCCCTCCTGATACCACAAATAAAACAAAGCAAAATCAAATTGGCCGAAGTAACTTCCATTTTTACTTCCGAAGCCTTTGCAATCCTCAAAGCCATGGAATTTGTTTTACAAACAGAGTTCACCCAAGCAATAATTTTTTCGGACCCTCTGTCAGTCTTAACCAGCTTACAGTCGCACCTGGAAATCAGCTCATCGTATCTTGATCCATATATAGTTGAAATAAAAACTATTTTGTGTCACCATCGGCAAAACAAATAATTTATATTTGTGTGGGTCAAGGCACATACAGGGCTCGTCTAAAGTCCGTTCCCCCCTACTAATTTTTGAACCAGCCGGTATATCGCAACGAAATTTGGAGGGCTTCAATAGGAAATAGAAACCTACATTTTCATGACAAAATCACAGCTAAAAGTTTTAAAATGGCGGCTGAGCGCCATCTTCAATATTTTTTTGAAATAGAACACGCCGTATATTATTTCATTTTCAAAATCTGCTCATAATTCTCAACAGTTTTCTCTAATACCCTTCACTCCTAAATTCAATTGTTTTCGAAATATTAACGTTTGAAAAGGGAAATTTTGGTCATTTCAAACCCAACCAAAAACACTAATGCTGCTTTCAATCAAGTTTGCATTGGAAAAAATTGTTGTCGCGGTAACATCTTGTTTACTGTCAAACTGAACTGCTAACTGTCAACTAGTCCGTTGAGCGCCTAAATCCATTTATGAAAAGTGTGATCATGGCTGGTAGTTTAGACGATAAATTTGAAGCAGTTTTGATATTTGGAGAAGCTGGAAGAAATTATCATCTAGCCGTCCGTATGTTTAATGATAGATTTCCCGAGAATCCTATTTCGAGGTCATATTTGCGCAAACTTTTAAATAAGCTCCAAGCAACTGGTACGCTGAAAGATGCTCCAAGATCAGGAAGACATCCTCTTTCAGAAGAAAAAAAGGTGAAATTGTTGCTGAAATGGTAATCAATCCGACTCAGTCGACGTCTGCAGTCGCTGAATCCTGTGGAGTAAGTTCAAAAAGTGTCCAAAGAGTCCTAAAAAAAGAAAAGTGTCATCCCTATAAAATGAAAATCCTGCATGGTCTCACGGAGACCGGAGGGTTGAATTTCGTGAGTGGTTAACAATTGAAGGAGAACGGGGCTTCCTAAAACGTGTATGTTTCGCAGACGAATGCACGTTTTTTCTTAATGGAAAAGTCAGCAAACAGATTGTACGATACTGGAGCGATACTAATCCGCATATTTTTAGAGAGGGATATACCCAATTTCCTAAATCTAATTGGGTGAATGTTTGGGCGGGGCTTTTGGGCAATCGCGTTGTTGGAGCGATTTTCATCATAGGCAATCTTACAGGAGTTCTTTACAGAAATCTTTTAGAAACTGAAATTGAACCTAGAATAAGACAGTTTGAAAATCGTGAAATCATATTTCAGCAGGATGGGGCACCTCCCCATTTCGATCGCATGGCTAGATAGTTCCTCGATACAAACTTTCCTGGACGATGGATAGGTCGCAGGAGAAGTACAGAATGGCCACTAAGATCTCCGGATCTTACACGTCTAGATTTTTCTCTTTGGGGGTATCTGAAGTCAAAAATCTACGCCACTGAATGCCAAACAATAGAAGAGTTGGAATGCAGAATAATAGATACATGTGAAGAAATAGATTAACAGACATTTATCAACGTGAGAGAAGCTATTTATAATAGGGCACTTTATTGTCAAGAATTAGGAGAGGGCCACACTTGATGAAATAATTGTTGGAGTTAAATAAAAGTGTTATTCAAAAATAAATTATAATTTTTTAGCTAACTAATTTGTTTTGATTGTGAATTTACAGAACACATTCGTAGGCTTCGAGATTTTCCGGTAAGCGGTACTGTTTATCCTCAATAAAGTCTCTCTACGCCTCTTATTAGTCGAATTGATTAAGAGATTTAACTACAAATTAATAACAAAGTTTAATTAGCAAAATGTTTTACCGGAAGTGACCAAAATCCATACGTCATTTTAAACCGGAATGTTACTTTTCAAACGTTAATATTTCGAAAACAATTAAATTCAGGAGTGAAGTATATTAGAGAAAACTGTTGAGAATTATGAGCAGATTTCGAAAATGAAATAATATACGGGGTGTTCTATTCAAAAAAAATATTGAAGATGGCGCTCAGCCGTCATTTTAAATTTTTTAGCTGTGATTTTCTTATGAAAAAGTAGGTTTTTATCTCCTATTCAAGCCCTCCAAATTTCGTTGCCATATACCAGGTGGTTCAAAAATTAGTAGGGGGAGAACGGACTTTAGACGAGCACTGTATAGGAATTACACATAATGAAAAAAACTGAGTCAACTTGCAAAAGAAACCACATTTTCAGGAGTAGACATGCACCACAACAATATGCCGGATGAAGTTTGGACATGCGTGCTACCCAGAACATTTACAAAAGATCAAGATATTAAATAGCAAGATATGTACTACATGTAACGAGATTGGAGACTTGGACCACATATTCCTTGGATGCAGCAAATATGAACGCCAATCAAATGACTTTAAGCAGAACCTTCTTTGACTAAAAGTTGAATGCCCTTAAACGTTATGCATCTGTTAACCACAAATAACAGAAATATATTTGATAGTTTGCTACATTTTGTATTCGATTCAAAAATTAATTTATAAAAATCAAATTAGTAATAGTCTTTCCCAGTGTATTATATATAACCTTTCAACCCGAGGTCCACCTTTGTGTACGCCCTTTAAAAAATATCCTAAACGACCCCTGGGCGAAAAGACCTTTGTGAAACAATCCTTGGTGTTAGGAAAACTTCTTTTATTTTAGCATCGATAGAAATATTTATGTTAGTACTAAACGGAAAAGTGCTGAAGCCCTTTCTAAATCTGCCTACAAGTGGTACTGTGATAAACTTGGTATAACTTAAATTAGTTCATCAGAATAAAACACATGAGTTCGGTTTTGATGTATAATAATGAGTGTTCATATTGCTTACATATTACAATAAACAATAATCAGGTCGATTTGTTGGGTTTATTCAACTCAGTGTACACGAATTCCTAAGTATATTAAAAATGCTTATTCTCTAATAATATATACCATCACATCTCACACGGGAGAGTAAAATTAGTTGCTGTAATTTTTTTTCTCTAAAACTAAACATAATATTTTTTTATCTGATTCTTATGTACTTCAACTAAATGATTATTTCCTAAATCTAATTTAACATTTGGTGACTTATTTTCTACAATATTAAAAAGACCTTTGAAAAGAGCTTCTAACTTACTTACATCATTACATTTCAACATCTATCTTCTACTTGATAACTAAATGGTTTTGATTTCATGTCATACCTATTTTTACTTTTAGCTTTTGATTCCCCCAGATTGTACTTGGGCATCATTACATGCTGTTTGTAATCTATATTTCAACTCCAATGGATAGTTTTCGAAATTGTATAGAGGATCGATTGCATCGGTTAAGTTTGATGGTAATGGTACAGGTTTTCCGAAAATAAGTTCATATGAGGTATATTCAGTTTCAGTGTGTACTATATTATTGTACGCGAAACACTGATACTGAACCCATGATTTGAAACCTGAATTCTCAAATAATTTCCCAAACTCTTGTGCGTATTTTCAAGCGAACCTTCTAGTTTCGTGATAATAAGCTGTTGAATTCAATTGTTTGATATTCAAGAGTTTACAAGTCTCAAATATAGTGGAATTCAGAAACTCAGATCCCTTATCTGTAACGAATCCTTTTGGAATGCCATATCTCAAAATGAAATTATCAACGAAGGATTTCGCAATGGTATATATTATTATAATGTCTCGAATAATATGCTTCTTGTGGGTTGTTTCTCACTGTATTACCACGATACCCCTTTTAGTTGTAACCTATACATATATTTCGTGAAGAATTTTGACCTCGATTGCCTGAAAAATTACCTCTGTTTTGTTGAGAAAAATGTAAATTCCTGAAAGATCTGTTGTTTCCAGTATTATGTCTGAAATTTTTACGTCCTCGCATCTGGAAAATTTGAGCATTTTGCTTAGGTACCTACTCATCTTTGGATCCCTGAATAGCATCACTTAATTTTGAATAATTTCTTGATTTAATAATAGTTCGTAATCCTGAGTTTTGTAAGACGTTGGCGAATGCATTGATTGCTATTTTTTCATTCACGCCCCTTAAATCTGAATGGCATTTTGATTTAAGGGTGATTGTAAGATCAACTAAAAGTTCTTCTATTGATTTGCCGAAATCATCAATTGAACAGTTTCTTTGTTTAGAATTGTGCATCTGAAATGATAGAGTTGAAATAGGTTTTTCGGTGATAAAATGACTTTTTAAATCCAAAATTAATTGTGCATTACTGACTTACGTACCATTCATTCTAATTTTTGCACTTTGAGACAATCGCGTTTTTAAAATATAGTTGGTTAGGTAGTAATTTTTTGCCTGCATCATCTAATAACGCATCATACGTTCTCTGTACCGTTCATGACGGGCAGTAGGCTTGCAGCCGTTCTTAAATCAAATGTTTCTGGCATGTTGCCTGCTTCACTTGAGAAATCTGAATCTGTAAAGTCTGAGCAGAAGCGTATGAGTTTGAATTTGGAGAGAAAAGTTATGGATTTGTCATGAAATTCACCTATCCTACTTTTTCAATGTTCATCAATTTCCCTAAAATATTACTCGAATAGATTTTGCATAGGACCTAATTTCATTCCTAACTTCATCTTCTACCTTACATTTATTAAATTTATCTACTAAACAACGATATAGATCCCTGAAATCTTCTAACTTTTCTTAGGACGTGTAACTTCTTCGTCTCTTCTTCTTTCAATATTGTCCTTCTGTAGATTCCTATGGAATACTCCTACTTCTTCAACGAAATACTTGAATTCATTTGGGTTAGACATAACTTCCTACAGTAAGCGGATTCCATTGTTTGATAAGCTCTCATGGGGGTATATAAGGTCTTCAATCCTTCTTAGTTGGGAAAACATGTCAGGAATTTTTACTTAACTAGTTTCTGGCTGCATGACCCTAAAGCCCAAAAAAAACATATATTAATACTTTGAAAGAGCGAGATTTTGACGTTCGGTTGTATTTCTTTTCTAGTTTCAAGGAAAAGAGAAGAAAATGCAAATTATCCTTGTGAAATTTTATGGACAGACGAGGTGACTGTTACCTCAAATGGGGTAGCCAGTTCACGAAACTGTAGGTGGTGGTCACAATAAAACCCAAAATATGTGATATAATGGCGAGATCAATATTATCTTAAAACAAATGTGTGGTGCGGAGTTTTGAACAACAGAGTGATTGACCCATGTTTCTCTCGGGAAAATTTAAATTAAAAGAGATACCTGCAGTTTTCAAATGATAAAATAAGTCAAGTTTTAGATGGTATTGTTGGTTTATGGAATTTCTTATGTTGTGTATTTCTGTTTTGTTTTTATGACTATGTATATCAAGTGAGTTGTCAAAAAAAGATTGATTTTGAGTTCACGTCAATGCTACGAAGAGTTTAACTGTATTACCCCAATATTACCAAAAGGTATGCCTCTTGATGAAGGACAAAATGTATGGTCTCAATGTGATGGAACGCCAATTCATAATTGGGCAGGTGTTAATACGTTGACTACCGTCTCGGTCTATATTTTGGTGGATTTGATGTTATTAATAAAAGGAATATAAATATATATTTTTCTTTGATATGATGGGATAGATTCGTTCTTGAATTTGTTTGAGTTTAATTTTGTTGGTAAGTTGCTCTATCATTGTATGATTATACCCAATATTGTGAGCTATCTGTTTATGTTTATCTTAAGTTCTTTTATAAAATTTTGTGAAAATGGAAAGCTCAATAAACTTTAAATGTTACAGTTAAAAGTAGCCTCTTTATGTTGACGTGGCTGGTTAGAGAAATAAGGAATAACATGATCAGTTTGGGTTGGGGTCTGTATATACTGAAATCTGATTTATTGTCAATTCTAAGAAGTTGATTTGGTGGGACGTAAATGGTTTATTTTACTAAAAATGTTCCTTTCCTTTGCTTGAATGAATTATGTATTTCCAATTGAAAACGCATCAATTATTCGATCATATTAAAAAGTAAAAACATAATAATAGACAAAAAGTTTTATGGATTCAAGGCCCTACACTGGGAATAACACGAAAATACTTGACTCACTCATCAAAGGTCTTCAGTTCCAAGTTATTTATGTGACAATGCGGTGACCCATTTCGAACTAGAACAATAAACCTAGTTCTTACACAACCATGTTCATGATGAAATATCGTTTCGAGCGACAGAAAAACTCAATTAGGACATTGGAAATTGTTTGGTCATAACTCTGATTGAGAATGAAGGTTTTTCAGTTACGACTATGTCGTGTAGCAATAAAAAGATCGTATAATTCTCAAGAGCGAAGAATGCTTATTTCAGAACTTATTGTTTATTGGTTGGTATTTCGGATGATGACAATAGATTACAATGTTGATTGAACGGATGTAATTCACAATGATTATTTTTCCAAAGATCTCAAGAGTTCTTCTGAGTCAGACTAACAATAATATAAATATTATTCTGTTTTCACGTCCAAAGATGATATTTTTCTTGTTCGAAGACCACGAGCAAGTGGACTAGTAAAATGCATGACTGAAAGTTTCACTTATAATCTCCCTAAAGCATGAATTAATGCCGGGAATTTTTTGAGTACATGAATTTTCTTTAAAAATTCATGTACGAGACAAATTTCCCGCAATTAATTCAAATACGTGGAGGATTCGGTAGGAAAATTTTATACCGGAATCATATTTAAATAGAAAACATTAAGTAAATATTTATTTTGACGTTATTCACAAATAAATAGAAGGCTGTGTGTAATGGGAGTTTTGGGGGAGATTTTTTTCTGATTTTCCCCGTTCCCTAGTAAAATAAAATATATAATATCAGATAAACTATTATGTAAAGTTAATTGATTTCATACAATTTTCTTACTAGGTTTCAGGGAAATGTTAATATCGACTAAAAAACTTTTTAACAAAAAATTAAAACGACGAAATACGGAACTGAAGAGTAAAAAATAAAATAAACCTTCTTAGTCTCAATAACTAAGCTCTTATTGAGACTAAGAAGGTTTATTTTATTTTTTACTTTTCAGTTCCGTATTTCGTCGGTTAAATTTTTTGGTAAAACGTTTTTATTTTTATTTTTTTTGTGGCTGGAATCTACTAATTACTAACTGCTTGTTTTTTGATTACTTCCAAAATACTTACTTACCCACCTTACTTCAACTATTACCAGTTAAATAATATGATTATCTACTTTTGTAATATAAATTATTTTTGTTGTTCTGGTTAGTTTATTTCAATACTTTGTATATCATTCCATCCTCGCATAGAATATATTGATTGTGATAATGACACTAGCGATCTGTCATTGTCAACTACATATGTGTGCCAATGTTCACAAGTGAAAAATCAATTATCCCCTATTTTTCTACCCGTAAAAGTGAATAATTCCATTCGAAATCCAAATTTGACCAACTATGAGGTATACCCTATATATACTCGTCGACTAGAGAATCTCCTCCTTTTTGGTTTCGTCGGTTAAATGAATGTTGCCAATCTCTTTAAATAAGTTTTCTTGCTCAGGATTTAATCCAGATTATTCCACTAGGTATATAAGTTTTTTTTTCATTTTTATGGTACATTTTAATGTGCTGTGATTCTTTGCAAAAGGAACACAATTCACACGATTGAAAGCTCATTTTATTATCACTTTCTTACTAACTTATGATTGTATACAATGTATGTACAAATATAACAAAGAATTAAACCGACGAAATACGGAACTGAAAAGTAAAAAACAGGCATATTGTTAAAAAAAACACCGGTTCTGTGTTTTATTCACCACTTAGGAAAGAGGCGGTAGAAGTTGAATTTTTGAAGAATTTAAAATTAATTAATGACATTATAGAATGTACACCTACATAAATTGTTGTGATATTTCCAACTTATAAAGTAAGTAAATAAAAAATATTGTCAATATTATTTCAATATTATTTTTGTCTAATTATATGATAGCTA
This sequence comes from Gonioctena quinquepunctata, assembly GCA_018342105.1. NCBI lineage: Eukaryota > Metazoa > Arthropoda > Insecta > Coleoptera > Chrysomelidae > Gonioctena > Gonioctena quinquepunctata. The sequence goes on along the minus strand of JAFIRS010002348.1, from coordinate 1,040 downwards.
TCGTGTGCCGGGAAATTTCCACTCATTAATTTTACGTCTACATGCTAATGTGGATGAAAAATTTGCAGAAAATTTTCTGGTTACCATAGTACCAATGTCGAAATAAATCATCTGATTGGTTGAAAATGACTGGTATAAAATTTTCGGCGAAATTTTTGCCTTCTTCGGGCATACAATAAAAAGTGTGCATAATTACAAATTCATCAAGTCACAGACATATACAACATATAAATGAATGCATTGCTAAAATTGTATAAATCAAATTGGATGTGATAAAATGTTATAAAGATTGAAATATAAGTGCTGCCTTGCATTTTGTGGACAACGATACGAAATTTTGACTTGGGTGGCGGATTCATGCTTGAATCACGATTCTAAGTTGACAAAGTCCTTTGTTTTGATCAGATACCTAGATTTCAGTTTTAATGTATTGACTGTCTGAACTCTAATATCCGCCATTTTGTTTTGGACGCCATCTTGGATTTGGAATTTTTTCATGGTGTATTGTATTCTATTAGTCAAACCCCTTCATTTGATATCCATATTGAGGAGGTTTTAAAAAAATATGTAATCCGCCATTTTGTGGCGGCAGCCATCTTGGATTCACAATGATAATGTGTGTAAGGGTGTGTACTAAATTTCAGATCAATCGGTCAACCGGAAGGGTGTAAATTTCAATTAGATTTGACCTACACAAGACACAAACAAGGCAAGCTAAATAAAACCGTTTAAAAAAGACCATAAACATCACGGCAATATTGATATCCATCATTTGATTCCAAAAACTCAGTAAACTGATCACTTCGTCTGCAGTAAACAGTCACTTGGATACAACGAGCTAACAAATTCCATTGCTGAAGCCGTGAAGCAAGCAATTCCGATTTACTTTTTGAAAGCTGCATGTCTCTCACTAAATCATTTAATTCACTCTGGGAAATCACGTGTGGTTCATCATCCATTCTGGCTTGAAATTAGTTCTTCCATTTCAGTCTCCATCTGCTCTGGTTCATTTATTCCGCTTGGGCTGCTGGCTGCTGGGC